>BSBN01000484.1:2400000-3000000 GCA_027924645.1 Cunninghamia lanceolata
CATTTTTGCATTTGAAACCATTGCAGCCTCACCACTACAAGTTTCTTCACTCAATCTATAAAGATTGCCTACTTTTTCTCCCTTTAGCACCACCAACGCTCCCTTTGTTACCTTGAGACAACTATTTTCACCATTGAATTGGTAACTTTGCTCATCAAATACTCCAAGTGATAGAATATTTTTCTTCAATCCCGGTACATGTCTGGCATGCTGAAGAGTCCTTACAATCCCATCAAATATTTTGATTTTGACCTCTCCTTCACCAATTAATTCACATGGGATTTCATTTCCCATATAAACCATACCTCCATTACATGATTAGTAAGAAGAAAACTGGTCCTTGTGAAGAGTCATGTGAAAAGAAGCTCTAGAATAAATAATCCAAATATGATACAATGAACCTCTTAGATTAGCAGACAAAACCTCTCCATATTCCAATGGTGCATAGACTTCTGTTGTATTTGCCTCTGATGGCCGTAAGCTAGTACTTTTTTTTCTTTTCTTTCGACACCCTACAACCCTTTTTGACATGCCCTATTTTTCCACAGTTCCAACATTTCACTCTTTTCTACCCTTTGGATTTGGACCTAGTTTGTCCATGTTCAATTTTCTCTCTTTCTTGCATTCTACCCCTTGTAACTAGGGCATCATTTGAGGAAGAACCTTGAGATGACTTCCACCTCGAATATTTAGAAATTACTACAGTTACCACATCTTCAAAAATAAGTTTCCCCTTTGGTGCTAAGTTACTAAGCACCGTAACTAGTTGATCCCAAGTTTCAGATAAAGAGCACAGTAGTATAACTGCCTTATCCTCTTCTTCATTTTTCACCTCCATTGAAGCCAACTTGTTAATAAGTGTATTGAAATTGTTGAGATGATCCATGACTGAAGAACTATCATGCATCCTCAAGTTATACAATTGCCTTTGTAACATGTTAATTTTGTTTGCCAATGACTTCATCTCATATAGCTTTTCAAGCTTAGTCCATAAGTCATGTTGTTTTCTCCTCTGCAACATTGAATAAAACTGAATCAACAAAAGATAACTAAATTGTAACTCTAGTCATGTTATCCTTTTCTTCCTATTCCTCTTGCTTCATGGTTGCAGATTTTGATGCGGTCCCTTTGAGAGCCAAGGCACATCCATACTTCACCAATAAGGCTTGAACCTTTAGTTTTCACAAAGTCAAATTAGGACCATCAAATTTTTGAACCTCAAATCCAATAACTGTGCTTCTTGTAATTGCTTTTTACAAAGATAAAAAACCCACAAAATAATTTCCACACAAAACTATGAGCTCTGATACCAACTGTTAGAGAAATACACAATGCAGAATTGAAAAAAAACAAAATAGACGACACAAATTTACATGGAAAACCTGGTTTGTACCAAGAAAAACCATGGGCAAAGGTCTCTCAATGATTTTATTGATCTCAGAAGCAATTCCCTATTACAAAAATTTTCATACATTTGCATTCAAGTTTGAATGACTTAAAAAGGTATGAAAAAAATACATGTAAATAATCATGCAAGTGTCACCTCCATTCCATTCATAAATCATACAAGTGTCACCTCCACATGCATTTCCACATTTACTTCTACCTATTACACTTCTGCATGCAACACTTCCACATGATCAATGCAAACTGACTTCACATGCTAACATATATGCTTATTCAATAAAAAAAAAGAGAAAATCGAATCAAAATACTAATCTCTATGAAATCAACTACTCTATCAGTTGAAAACAATTCAAATTTCATGACCGCCACCTAATCAACATGCAAATCAACCATCAGATGAAAAAAATTCAAATTTCATGTTTTATATTTGATAACGTCCACTTAATTAACTTGTAAATCAACCAACTATAAAGATCTCCACCTAAACAACTGGCAAACCATCAATTGAAAACAACTCAAGGATAGATTTGCATCAAAAGTCGGGTAGGATCACTTTGCTGACAAAACATATCATTCACTTAAGTTATAAAAGGAGTGCACTCGCTACATATCTATCAAACCTTTGGGCTTAGCTATCAATTATGGCAGCAAAATTTGTGTGCTCAAGTGTTCCTAATCAGGGTCCAAAAATATCATCTCACTTGGACCAGCGTAAGCCATGTATGCTGCCCGAGAATTCATATTCTCATAACAAATACTCTCCACTGCAAATTTCCTCAAGAAAATATTTTAGCCTTGCAGTTAGAGCATTAAGTTCTCACATTAAACATGCAAAATGCATGCATGTATCGGAGAAAGAGTATGGATGCAGAAAGGGTCTGGGTATACTTGATTTTCTCAAGGACAAAAACATTCTGGTCACTGGTGCAACAGGCTTCCTAGCCAAAGGTATAGTAATTTTTATGTTCGATCAACTTTCAAATGCTCTATTTGTAGCAAGAAAAAATGATGTACTTGTCCAGTAGCCTTTAAAATCGTAAATTGTGTTTTGTTAAATGCAGTGGTGATAGAAAAGATACTAAGGGCACAGCCACAAGTTGGTAAGCTTTTCCTGGTTATGAAGGCCAAGGATACCGAGTCCGCCATTAAGAGACTGAAGAAAGAAGTAAGTTTATAAAGATCAATATAAAATTCTGTTTATGGTTATTACTTATCCATTGATTAGCATATTCATCTTGCACTAGCAGTTTGCCATTGCCTAATGATATATATTGCTTTTCAGATTATAGACTGTGAATTGTTCAGGTGCCTAAGAGATGTTCATGGCAGCAAATATGAGGCCTTCATGCTGGATAAATTAGTCCCCATAGTTGGAGACGTTTCCCTTAATAAGCTTGGCATGAATGATGACGTGGGTCATAAGCTTGCACAGCATGTCAACATCATTTTAAACTCTGCAGCCAACACCGTCTTTGATGAAAGGTTTGTTCAGAATTTGTGTTTCTATTGCTCTGCAATCTTTTTCTTTAAGTAAATTAATCTAGAAAATAATAACCTTTGTGTATTTAGGTATGATGTTTCTCTAGAAATCAATACAAAAGGACCATCTCGGCTCATGGAATTTGGAAGGGGCTGCAATCATCTTCAACTTTTCTTACATATATCAACAGGTGCCCTGCATCATCATCTATGTTTTCAATGAATACCCATACTAAGTTTTAGTTTGTGCCATCAGCTGAACGGATAGATATTTCCACTGCAGCATACGTGAATGGGCCAATGAAGGGTAGATTATTGGAAAAGGCATTTCATATGGGAGATAGCATAGCTCAACAACTGAAAGAAGAAGAGGCTTCGCCTTTGGACATTTTTCATGAATTTGAATTAGCCAAGCAAATATTGTTAAAATCAGAAGGCCATAACATTGCCCAAAACATGAAGGATATAGCCTTGGAAAGGTGTGTAATGTCAACTCAATCTTGGTATTAATGTTCCATTCCAAGGTTTAATACAGTATATTTTGCAGGGCAACAAAGCATGGATGGAAGAATGTTTATGAGCTTACCAAGGCAATGGGAGAAATGTTGCTTGACTATAACAGGGGACAAATCCCTGTGGCCATTGTTAGGCCCAGTGTAATTGAGGGCAGTTACAGTGATCCCTTTCCCGGATGGATAGAAGGTCTTAGGTAAGAATGCCACTTTTAATTTTTTATAAACTTAATACTTCTTTAGACAAATTTATTGTTTATGGCCAATGCCATTGCATGGTGCAGAATGCTGGATCCAGTGATTGGCTACTATGGAAAAGGTCAAATAACTGGCTTTGTTGGCGATCCAAAGGTGCCTGCTGATGTTGTAAGTATCAATAAGAAGCTTTTACAATTTCCTTTTTTAGAGGAAATCGTTCCATAATAAATAGTGTAACAAACTTAGTTTTCTAGCCGTGTACATTTAAATCATTTTTGACTGTGTGGGTTTGTTTATTTTTTATGTGAAACATTTCTATGAGCATTAATAGAGTTTACATTGATAAATAATTAAAAAGAAAGGCAACAAATCAAATTATATTAAATTATATAGTATATTCTCTCATTAAGTATAAGTTGTTGAATCAAGTGGAGGGGGAAGTGGATCATCCTGCTGATGAACTCTCGAAGGAGAAGATTAGTTGTAGGGAGAATCAAGTACATCTTAGCCATCCCGAGAGTCTTGGATAAAAATGACACCCACATTCCTTAGTTCAAAGCAAAGGTGCACCTACATCCTCAATGCCACTTGATACTAGCCCAAGAGCTTTCCCTATGGGGAAGGAGTCCATCCACTTTGCTGAAAAGAAGGTGATGAGAAACAACTCTAATTATGTGAGTGGTTCCCCTGGTAAGGGTCATGAGAAACATTCTCTAAATAGGGCCATCAAGTGAAACTTTGCTCATGGTACATGGTGCACTCCCCCAATAATAGAGAAGGTCTTAGAGATGTGAATTCCATTGCCACCTTCTCCATCTATGCCTACATTTGAAAATATATAAAAATAAACAAATGAAATTTCTTATTAGGAGAAAAAATATTAGTCAAAAGTTTAATCATAAAAAATAACATTATTTCTAAACTTGTAGAGCGAAGACAAAATTTTGTTCAAAGGAATATTTGGATCCTTAATAACCTAGATATTTAAAACAAGCCGCCCAATATGCATAAGTATTTCTTGAGAGGAAGTTCTTAATAGACCAAACACCACCCAAAAAACATGGGCTCCAATCTAGAGACTCCTCGAGACTGCCAAAACTCTTTTAAGTTGAGAAAGGAAGGTTTTGTCACATCCCACATTCTGCAGCTTATTGGACATTGCGTGGGCCACAAGGAATCAAACAAAGGAATATCTTATTTAAATGTTGAACCATTGTAACATACTACCATTCCTATCGCCGAAATACTAATAATAAAATCGATCGACAATTCCTATCGCCGAAATACTAGTAATAAAATCGATCTACCATTTATACCGCCGAAATACTTAATAATATTGTCTGTCAACTCCATTGAAGCCAGCGACCACCATTAATAAAGGCTGTCACGAAGGGGGAAATGCAGTTTTTTTCTCTTGGCAATACAAGAGGTAAATGGCGGAACACTTGCAGAGGCACTGTTCTCCATTGAGACCATTAATAAAGGGTGATTTCCTTGCCTCTGAATGCACTGTAGGAGTCAACTTGGATAGAATCCATCGACCTTAAGAGACACTCTTCACTTTTGTGCTAGACTGAAGCCAAAAAAAAAGCCTGTGAGCAGCATGGGGAGAATGACTCTAATCATCAAAATGGTGAAGAGCCTTCCTTCAGAGCTATAGCTGGGGATAGAAATGGACAATTTTACAAGTTAGTGAGACTGAGCATGGAATGTTTGTCATTAACACTTTATCGACATTTCATATTATCAATAATTTTATAGAAGTTTATTTAAGAAATGAATAAAATTGTAATTATATAAATTAAAATTCTTAAGCTAATCGCATCCTTTTCCTGATGCATTTTAGGTGCCAGTAGATATCGTTGCAAATACAGTATTAGCAGCAATGGCAAAGCATGTTGGAAAGCCTGGTCTAGAGGTTTATCATGTGGCTTCTTCAGTTGCAAACCCAATACTACTTGAAGACATTATCAATCTCGTCTTTGAACATTTTAAATCCAATCCATATCTTGATAATCAAGGAAAGACAATACCAGTAAAAGAACCATTGAAGTTGTTTAAAAGCATGGATGATTTCTATTCTCATATTGTTGGAAAAGTTACCGCTCAGAATATGACTATAAAGGTAAGATTTATTGAACTTGTCTGTCTGCATTTTAAGTCCATTATGAGCATATAAGAATGTTTTGTTACATGAACTCAGATCGAGGATCGATCTTCTTTAGCTGGACTCCAAAGAAAAGAACGTATTGCTATGAAGTCGATACAACGTATTATACAGATGGCCGATTTATACCAGTCATACGGATCTTATGAAGGAAGGTATCATTGTTTTGACTAAATTGTGAACCTTATAAAAGTGTTTGAATAGCTAAGGACACATTATTATTCAGACGTTCAGATGATACAGGCATTTTTATTTTTCTAACATTACTGTACTTCAGGTTTGACAACTCCAACACCCAAGGGCTATTTCTATTTTTTAAACATTTTTCTACTTCAGGTTTGACAACTCCAAAACACACGGGTTATTTCTATTTTTCTAACATTACTTTACTTCAGGTTTGACAACTCCAACACACAAGGGTTATTTCAAGAGCTATCAGAAGAGGAGAAGAAAATGTTTGGATTTGATATAAATGATATTGATTGGAAAGATTATTTTTTAAATATTCATACCCCTGGACTTCGTCAACATGTAATGAAGGGACGCTGATTATAAATATTCAAACAAGAGTATTCTCAATAAATACATGGATGTAAGATGTCTTCAGGGTTGGTCTTTGAATCAATATCTTACACCAGTTGCTTAAATGTATTCTAGGGATCAATTTAAATATGTTGGAACATTGTAAGGGAAACATTTTGTTTGTATGAACTATAGGAAGTGTAGTCTAGTTGGATAAGATGTCTCCATGGTTGGTAATAGTTTTTTAAGGGATCTTGTGTCACAGGTTCTCTTATATCACATTTGCTAATACAGTTACTTTAAGAATGAGTTGGTTTGGCAAAACTATAAAATTGTTATGAAGGCTTTTTGGCAACTTCTCTTATAATACATATGAGATCTTTTTAACTAGAGATGGATATTGAAGAATGTCTTGTACATGATGTTTATTATTTTATGATTTGTGTAAATGCATCTCTAGTTCTATTGTAGTTTCTTATTGTTATTTTTCTTTCTTGCATGTTGTGACTCTATTCTCCAATTGAATAGGCACCAATCTGATTGGTTGAGTATGATTTTTTCTAACATTCTTAGTAGTTATTAGGTCCCACTCACTTGTATGATTCAATATTATGATTTTTTCTAACATTCTTAGTAGTTATTAGGTCCCACTCACTTGTATGATTCAATATTGCAAACTTGTCTACAACCTAAGCAAAGTTAAAACTAAAACACACTTGGGGAATCATGTGGGTGTGATCTTCAAGATACATGTGTATGGTGTATTAAGAGGATTCATCTAAGGTGACTGTAACTTGCCTCTTTCATTAGTTAAATATGTAGTCTTGTCTTAATCTACTTATTGTCAAGTTGTATTTATTGCATTTCTAGATTTAATTGTCCTATAAAAGAGACCTCAAAGATCACCCTCGTAGGTGTTGTACAGTCTAAAGAATAAGAGGATCTACCATTGCTTATCACTTGGCCTCATACCAGACCATTTCTTTTTTTATGGTCTATCTCTTTTCCCAAGATAGATTGTTTCCTTTGCCTCAAGGTTTATGAGTCATAGTCCTAGGGGAAAGCAACCTAAATGTTTTGAAGCTAACAGATCTAATACAAAATAAAAGGAAATAATGCACTGAAATGCAACAAAATCCTGCTTAGCCATATGGGAATGTTAAGTTAGTTAACTAGATCTAATTTATTTTATCATAATATTAGCACTTAGAAAAAAATCATACTATAGAAGAAGAGAAGAACACATATATATTGTGGGAAAACCCATGAAGGGGAAAACCTACTAAGATGAGAGTCCCAATGTATTATCAACAACAAAATAATTATAGCATACCTCAAAGATTAAATCCTTGTAGGAGATCTTCATGCTTCATCATTGAAAAGAAAAACCAACAACATAAATCTGCAAAAGAAATTTATAACACTTAATTAATCCAACACTTATCTCCAACTTTTGGTTTGCAATTCTCTAAAATTAGGATGGCCAAGAATGCCCAAGTGATTCACCTAAGGTTTGTTTATATAAGCAAGATGTTTGCATGGAAGCCACTAGTGTTTTCTACAACTATGTGCTAACACAATGAGGTGGCACAAATTCCAACACCCCATTTTGCCTAATTTGAGATGTGATAAAATTGTTTCTTACACATACCAACTACCTACTAGGGTGATCAGGTATAGTGTGTCCCACTTGTGGGATGGGGAAAGCAAATGATTTTTGAAAGGAAAAATATTGAACACCTTTGACTAAAGATTTACCTTCAAACGAAGGTTCCTAATTCAAGGGTAAAATACTTGCCACATGCCAATAACTGTCAAATGAAGCAAAACCAAGTGGAAAGAAGGTAGGTACCTTTGAATAAGGGCCTCTTTTTTAATTTTTAAAATTTTTATGTTTGAAGAAATCTCAAATGCATAATGGATAAGGGTTTCCTAGACCAAACCAAGTAGTCATGTTGCATTATGGTGGAAGGAGATGTAGTCTCTGTGTTTTTTAGAATCAACCTAAGCACAACGTGAGTGAGTTAGACTCTAACATAGCACATTTGACCACACCCTTGCTAAAGGTTCTCATCCAATCACTCCTGCTGTCATGAAAAGAGCCAATCAAGTGGTGGTGGGAATCATGAGTTGCTTTGTTTGCAAGGAAGTAGATTATTGTAGATGTCTATTCTATAGTTTGTATGGTATGTTCATGTGTAAAGTTGATGGTTGTTTTGGTATTCATGATTTAGTTGGTGAAGCATTGTTTTATGTTGTCAGTGAAAATGTTGAATTGGTGTTATCATTGTTATTCTTATGTGACTTGGAGGGTCACTCGCTCTTATTCTATTTAATTCATTGGTTGCAAAGAGGTAGAACATGCTTAATCTTCATTCTTCTAATTCAATTAGTTCTTCAAGGAGTCTAATTTCTCTAGCATAGAGCTCCTCTCTTTGTTGTCTTTGTTCATTTTGTTGTTCGATTAGCATCAATATTTATGATTGTCCCTGGATAAGATTTACTTGTGTTGATAGGTTTTCTCCGATTTTGTTGAGAATTGC
Organism: Cunninghamia lanceolata; assembly: GCA_027924645.1. Classification (NCBI taxonomy): domain Eukaryota; kingdom Viridiplantae; phylum Streptophyta; class Pinopsida; order Cupressales; family Cupressaceae; genus Cunninghamia; species Cunninghamia lanceolata. Next base: position 2,408,829 of record BSBN01000484.1, read on the forward strand.
TTTAATTTAGTCTTCTCTCACTCTAGAACACATTGAGTGTGAATGCTAAATTGAGGAAGAAGGATGAATAGTTTTGTTTGTTGTAAATTGTGTGTTGTATGCTAAATGTTGGAATGTCGAATATTGAATGTTAATATGACTCATGATGAAATCAAGAGCTTTATCTTTTCTAATTGTTTTCATTTTTGGTGTTTTTGGTTTATGTAGTCTCTAATGTAATTAATTGTATATAAATGCAACTTTCTTTATCAAAATTTTCCAATTTTTGAATGTGATCTAATTAGTAGTTTGCTAAACATGAAACTTCTTTATGAATGCAAATCTAGGATGGCTCTTCTTAATGCAATTTTCTACTATTTTTTGTATTTTGTATTTTGACTTTTAGTGTAAACTAATCAAATGAAGCAAATTGCATCTAATCTATCAAGACAATCTGAAATGAAATCTAGATCTAGTAAAGTAAGAAATCTTAATATAACCAAGAGAAAATAGTAGTTTTACTTTTCTAAGGGTAAGAGAATTTGGTAATTACTAATCTAATCTATCTTCTCAAAGAAAATAAGGAACCTATAAAAAAAGATCAATGCCAGGATGTCAAGCTTATGTCCTCAAGGATCCAACTTGGTTTGTATCCTCCTCTACAACAATAGGGTACTTCACTTGATGAATGGAAAGAAAACAAGGATATGAGGGAAAGTGGTGTGGTAGAAGCTTAGAAGCTTCAGATAACACAAATAAAGAAAACAACTCTCAAACTCCTATATTGAGCATTGAAATGCTAATGGGGACTACAATGCATGGACTTGATTTTGTTGAGAAATAAGTGTGTTGTACAACTTGCATAACATTAATTATTTTTATTTTTGTAAAATAAATATTTATTTGTAGTGCATCTTAATTGATGTGTTTAGCCACATTAGACATTTATTTGGGTGCCACTAGTAAATGTTGTATGTAACATTGGGTTAGTTATTATATGTGTGTGAGACACATAGAATAATTATTTATTTATTTGTAAAATTATATAATATTGGGCATAAAGTGAAAACTTAGTTGCAAATATTAAATGAGGGGTCAATGGATTTGTGTATCCATGGTTTTGGACCACATGGTTTTCTCCATACTAAACCTTGTATTTGTGTGAGCTTGATTCTATAAAAGCAAGCAAATGGCTAGTAGTTGGGGTTGGCTATTGGTTTTTTTGGCTGTAGGGTGTGTGAGAGGCTACCACTATATTGAGTTTTTCTTGTGAGTGCATTTTGTGAAGCATGGCATGGGATGTGTGGATACATGCTTGGACGCATGGATGATGCATTAGAGGAGCTTGACGTTTAAGGGATGTCCATGAGACTCTAAGAGTGTATTGTAATGTTTCATTGTTGATTAATACATTGAGTATGGATACTTTTGGAGGCTGGGTTTTTCCTTTTTGGAGGGTTTTCCCAGGGTATATCTTGTGTTACCTTGATGGTATGTGTGCCTATTCTTTTTCATGTGGATTTCTGAATACTTGTTCACATATTAATCTCTCATAGGGTTATAAGGAACTTGTCTTTATGGCTATATATTTCCATCATTTGGTATTAGAGCTTGGTTTCCAGGTTGTGGGAGGATATCCTTGTTTTGATAACCCTTTCTATGAGTAGATTTTATGTATATAGTGGAATCCATGGCTTCGCAAGAAAGAATTGAAGGCATTTTCAAGGTTATAGGTGTCTTTTTAGACTTGGGTTGTTGTAGTTATAGGGTTTGATGGAGTTTTGGCAAGTGGGTTTTCAATTTGGGCTCATTGTATGATGGTTTTAGAGATGAGACTTTTATGGAAGCTTCCTAGGAAAAAATAGACCCTTCCATTGGATTCACAAGGCTTGAGAGGTGAAGAAAAATATATAATTTGACTATATTCAGAGACAAAAAAATTTGCCCTATTTTGTGCCATAAGGAATCTTGCAGCAGGAATATTTAGTACGACTATATAGAATCCGTATGACTGTATAGCATCAAAACATTCTGCAAAATCAAGGAATATTCCCTATACATTGTGTTAGCATAGGTATGCCGTTGTCACAGAAAAAATTAATTTTTTTTGAAGGTCTACAAAATATGTTAAAAAAATTAAAATTTGTGGGGGGCTAGCCAAGGGGTCCACGCCCCTGGTCCCTTGGGTAACCAGTTCCCATGTCTAGGGGACTATAGACTTGGGCCCATCTTCTGGGCATGGTGCCACCCAACCAGCGGTCACCACCAGCCCACAAGGGATAAACACCCCTGGGTTGTGCTAGAGCCATGCCACTGATGAGCCACTGACACAGCCACCACCGTTGGTGGTGGGCATTAGAATTCCTAACCAAACACTCCCCACCACTACCAGGAGTAGTAGAAGCACCCACTGACCTCTAGTTCACCACCATCACCGAAGGAACCACCTAATAGCCACCAGAGGGCCACCAGGGCCTGATCTTCAAGCCTAATTGCGCTGGTTTTTTTCTAAGGGCCATAACTTTGTCATACAAAGTTGGATCTTCAACTTTTTATAGAGAAAAAAATCTCTTTCCAATTTCCATGACATGGTTTCAAATATTTTTCCAGATTTTATTGTTTTGACCAAAATTTGCCAGTTGGAAGCCATATTTGTGTTTTGATCTTAGATGGGGCATAACTTGTGCATACAGTGTCCAATTTTGGACTTCTTATAGGTGTTGGAAAGGAATTTTAGAGAACTAATCATTGGATCAGGTTTGGAAATGTTATTTTGAGGGTTTTTAAATTCCATTTTAGTTTGAGTTGTTATTTGGTTCCTTTTGACTTTGGTATTTTGTGAGTTGATGGAAAATCAAATCTGAGGTGATTTGGTGTTTGAGTCATTGGAAAGTTACATGTTTATCTCTAATTATCTTTGGTTGGCAACATTATAAATGTTTGGTTGAATTTTTATGTTGCATTGTGAGATCTACAAGTTGTGCAATGTTGTAGGTTGTTTGTACTTACAGGTTGCATATATAACTTGGATGTGGGTTGTTTATGCCCATAGATACTTCAGTATTTATGTAGATTCTATTTGGTTGGCTTGGATTGGTCACTTGGTTCATTGGTTTGGTTGTCATTATGAGATATAGAGAGAGATGGTATTACTTGATACAATCATAATATGGGACCTAGATTTGTTGACTATATGGTATGATTGTGTGAGACTTGATGGGAGTTTGGTGCAAATACATTGGGTGGTGGTCATGGTGTCATGGATGTTCCTTGTATGGTTGGGACTTTGGAATGACATATTTGTTATGCAGGTGCATTGTTGGTGGTGTTGGGTTGATTCTTGTCTTATAGGTAGTATTTCATCTTCTTGGTTTGGAGATCTATTGGCAAGAGACACTATATGGATTCATGATTGTTGTCATTGATGGCAACAAAGTTCATCCCAGACATCCGCAGGACATGGTGTGTCTCTACCAGAAGTCAGAGTGAAGAATGTTGTGGTCTAGGAAACAAGAACAGAGCATGTGGCAAGGTCTGACAGACAGGTCTGGATCTCTCAAAGGAAGTATCTTGGTGCAGTGCAGATTTGGGGAAGTCAAGAGGACTACCTTGAGTGGTATATTCCAAGGATTTAACCTCCGGTGATAGATGAGGAAAAAGATATGAATAGTTGAGTACCAGATTCCTGAGTGACAGTGTGAACAGAGGAAGAACTGACTGACAGAACATCAGACTACTTTCCGGATGTGTTTCTGACAGTGGTAAAGGTTATGAAGACATGAATTATGTTTGGCCGACATGATTAATGATTTCTACAATATGCTTGATCTGCATTACTTGATGTGGTAGGATTCAGCTGACAAATTAGAATTAGTGAAAAGATTAACTATTCCGGGTGTCGACTAGAAAGGTGATGAAATTACTTGTGCGGATATATATACACGATGGATTTAGTTGTGAGATGTGTAGTGATGTGATGTGATATGCAAATAAGAGCAGAGCAGAGCAGAAGCAGTAAGAAAGATTTGGTATGTGAAAGGAAAGCAGAATAAAGAGAAGAGGAAAGATGAAGTGCAGCAGATCAGTGTACTGAGCCTAATCGGAACTGAACTCTAGCATATGTGGATGCTTCCAATCAGTTCAAGTATTGTATAACATTCTTTTGTAGACAGTGTGTCTCCTTGTAGGCAGTGTGCCTCCTTTGTGAGCAGTGTGCTCGGGTAGTGAGCCCTAATTGGTAAGTGCCATTTTGTAATTCCTTATTCTTCTAACAGAGAATAATCTTTGGGTTAATCACCCCGTGGTTTTCTCCCTTAACAGGGTTTCCACGTCAAAAATACTGTGTTATGTGTTTTTTCATTTCATGGTAATGTTTGTTTGTTTGATTTAATGCTGCATTGATTAATAAGAAAGTTCAGAAAGAAGAAATAATTAGGATAACTGATTCACCCCCCTCTCTTAGTTATCAACAATTGGTATCAGAGCTAAGTTCCTCCTAATAGAGCCTAACAGCTTGAGGAAGATCTGGGAGTCCAAATGGATGCATATGGTTTAAGGGAGTAGCTCAAGACTGCCCTTGAGGATCTTGAACAGTCAAACTCTGAAGTCAATGAATTAAAGGAAAGACTCAAACAGGCTAATGAATTCATGAGAGAACTAAAAGACAAATTAAGTCTCTCAATGAAAAAGAGAAAGGAGCTGCTCCAGCAATTGGCAAGACAAAATGAAGAAAGTAATGCAAATGAAGAGCTGACTGAGAAAACCAAGTTATGTGAAAAATTATCAAAAGAAGTCATTATAGTAAGACATGAAATGGAATCAGAAGTTATAAAGTTTACTCAAGAGATTGAAGAGAAAAGAAAAACTGAAGACAATCTAAGATAATCTCTCAAAGAGAAATCAGAAGATTGCCACCAGATGGATAGGATTATCAGACATCTTGAATCTAATCTTGAAGATGCTAAAGATAATGAAGAAAAACTTGAGGATCAAATTGTCTCTCTCAAAAGGGATCTTCAAACAACAAATAAATATAAAGAGAAATTCAAGATAAGTTCTGCTCAACTTGAAGTTCTTCTTGGAAGTAAAAAGAGGGCAGATGACAAGTGTGGTTTGGGATATGAGAAAGGAGAAAGCTCCGGATCCGATCAGAAGAATTTTGGATCAGAAAATCCAAGGAACAAGCCTAGAAGACCTCCGGTAAGACAGCCCAATGCTCAAAGATATCCATCCTTCAATGTATACTGCCACAGCTACAATCACTTTGGTCACAAAGCTAATCAGTGTAGAAAGAGAATGAATCAAACTAATTCATCCTTCTCCGGATAGTGCTTTAACTACAAAAGGTATGGACACAAGTCTCATGAATGCAGAAATATGTAAATGAACAAATCATTCAATGGTAGATGATTTACATGCAATAGAGTAGGTCATATGGCTAATCAATGTAGATCAAGAGGTTATCAGTCAAATATGCAAAGAAATGTTGTTTGCCAAATCTGTAATAGGTTCGGTCATAATGCAAAAGTCTGTAGAAGAAAGAATCAGGACAAAAGAGGTCTGGTATATAATCAGAATCAAGACAAGGGTAAACAAAAAATGAATGCAAATGAAGTTAAGAATGAGATGAACAAGATTTGGGTGAAGAAAAGTTCAGAGAATGTAGAGGTTGGATCCGCACCAGACTCTGGTGCTGATATTCCTTCCGAAAATTAAAAGGTGAGCTCTGGCTCAGGGGGAGACATAAAGAATACCCTGTTCCCCCAGCCAATCAAGTGGTGCCAGATTAGGCACAAGATGCGGAATAAAGGGTTTGTAGATATGAGTCTTGAGATGATCCAGCTAAGATTTCAGAGGTCCGCATGAAGATGAGAAGAAGTTGTGATCAATCAAGTAGAACCTATTCCGAGAGATGCTCTGAAATGACAGAGGATTACAAAAAGGTCCGGAGAGATCCGGAAGTGCATTGTCTTATTCTGTGAATTGGAAAGAGTGTTTGGGATGTCCTTGTGATGTGTCATCTTGATTTGTTCATGGTTGGAAGATCCGCATGATGTTCATAGATCAGGACTGATCCAGTTCTTCAAGTCATTCGAATAAGGCAAACCGGAATAATGTAGGTCAAGCATTTATTGCAATCAGATATTAGGGTTTGCGGAGCAATATAAGGGATTTCATATAAATCACTTGTTCATTCTTCACTCAAGAAGAAGTGAAAAGTGGAAATCTGCAACAAAATTCATCAAGTTTATCAAAGATCACTCACAGAAGTTATTACGTCCAGAAATCAATCAAACCAACTCCGTGTAACCAAAGGCGCATAAGGTATTTTCTGTTTTCAATATCTCACTGTAAATCTTTTGAAAAATGGCTACTCTGAATATAGTTAAGATCTCTGATAGACCTCACCCCACATTCAAGAAACATCCATACAAATCTTTGGAGGTAGATCCCCTAGGAGCCTTCTCTAGTGTTTCGCATGGTGTATTGCATACGGAGGACATTAGGGTTTACATACATGTGAATATTGAGGACTTTGGAGAATCAAAATTGATGGATATCTATCACAAACAGTTGATAGATGATTCCTTTGAGATTAAACCTCAGTATAAAGCCATCCGGGATAAGCACTTTATACAGTGCATTCATTTCCCCTATTTTGAAGAAGATCAATGGGCCCGGTATGTACTAAGTAGAGTGCATGACAATTTCCTATGGTTGAACAAGCCTTTTAAGATCACCAAAGATGCAATTAGGGCTGTAACCAGTCTGCACTCATCCGGTGGAATACCTATCCTCAAGTCTGTCAAAAATCAGATAGTTAGTGATGCAACCAGATCAAAATTTGATGAGAGAGCTATGACAATTGAAGACATCACTGAACCGGATGTCAAATTTGCATCTATGATAATTGGTTACAAGATTTATCACTCCAGTAGGGAAAATTCAGTACCGAGAACTGTAATTTACACAGCTTATTAAATGCTAAAAGAGAATGCAGACTATGATTTGTGTGAGCTTCTTCTAAACCAACTTTTGGAAAATCTGTAGAAGATTAAGAAGGATAAGAAGAACTCCTTCAAGTATGGTAGTTTGATCCTTTGTCTATTCTTTTATTACATGAATGAGCTTCCCGGATCTAGTGGATGGATATGGCAGAATGATAGACCAGTTGCCATCTAAATCAGAGATTATTTGCATGGACTTGGAGATGCTAAAGCAAGAAATACAGCCCTGTGGGGATATTTCAAGAACTTTCAGAGCATGATGCAAGCAAGAGAAAGAATTCCCCAGTCTCTTATTGAGAAGTACAAAGACACAGTATGCTTTATGGTAGAAATAGATCAGTGCCTAATGGAGGCAGTAGAACCAAGAACTGTGTGGATCATGCCCATGGGGTATGAAGTGGATGAACAGATTGTGGAGTTGCATGTTCAACACATGCTTAGCCAGCCCAAAGATCCAAAGGCAGAAAGGTTTGGAACCTTTGAGAAGCTGAGTGTGAAGATCCATGTGGAACTCAGAGAACCTGAGATAAAAAGGAAGGTGAGAAAAGAAGTAGAACATATTGCTCAAGGCCTAGGCATCCCAAAGGAGGCACTTGATGCCAACTGGGAAAAGAGGCGAAAGGCTGAGGAAGAGAAGAAAGAGGCAGAAAAGAAAAGCAAGAAAAGTTCTCCGGTGGAAACCTCAACCCAGACCAGATCATCAAAAGGATCTACACCTGTCACAACCAAAAGCTCAAAAACATCAAAACTGGAAGGTCAGACATCCGGTAAAGGAGAGAAAAGGTCTAAAATAAAAGCCACAAGGGCTTATACCAGTCAGAAAGATGAAGAGGAAACTGAATCAGATGAGGGGGTAAAGGAAATAAAGAAGCAGAAGAAGAAAGGATCCAGAAAACCCTCCATAGGCCAAGACAAGGAAGAAATGGCAGAGGAATTTGTTGAAAAGCCCACCCTGTCTCTAGAGATTGTAATCAAATTAGTCACTGTGGATGGAAACCTTCAACCAATGGCCGAATTCTATGATGACTATAATGAGGCTAACCAAAAGATCCTGCAGGAAGCTACAATCAGGTATCTGAACATTTACAATAAAGCTTTTATTGAAATTATCTCTCTAATTCCTAAGAGTCTAGAGAAGGAGTTGGAAATAAGAAAGAACAATGCCCTGGCAAAAGATCTTGAGATCTGGGAGCAGATAGCTATTCAGCTATATCATCAAATTGATCCCAAGACAATGAACATAATATTCAAAGACTGCAAAGATGAGTTCAGGAGTAAAGCAAGGATGAATCAACTCATGCTTGGTGAGACTGACAAGGTGGCCATGGATACAGAAGAGATCCTCCGAAAGGCCTTCAAAAGGTTTAATCTTTCTGTTGTAGAGGACTTGGGTATTGATCCTTCATCCACAAGTGTTGCAGAAGAAACTTCTGAGAAAGCAACAGAAGAGATGGGCCCTGAACAAACCAACATTTCTCCTCCGGTTTCCCCTACAGCTTCCAGATCTTAAGGAGAAGACACTATACAGGAGAAAGATGCAAGAGTGAAAGAAAAAGAAGTTGACAGTACCAAGGTTGCAGAGAAAGAGAAGACTCCAACAGAGAAAACCACAACTGATAGTGGTAAGAATGTAGAAGGAGAGAAAACTCCAAAGGACAGCTCCAAGACTGTAGAAGAGAAGAAACATCTGTCTCCAACAAGAGACACTGCACAAACTGTCCAAAAATTTCTGAGCAAAGAAACAATAGAGATTGATGAACCGGAGCTTCTACAAGGTCCATTCAATTTTGATTCCCTCTCTCTGGTACAGACAATGAAGATAGCTTCATTTGCAAATGCTAAGGCAAATGAAAAACTCCTCAAGTCTCATATGGAAGACTATGAGTTGATAGAAGCTGCATCTAGAGTGCTGGAAAAGATCATACCATCCTTTCAGAAGGATCCCACAGCCTCCTCTTCCGGTAATCTCAAAACCTTAGTCAGTAGTGTTAGTACACATTTTGATTCTCTAGAAAAATCAGCTAAAGAAAAGGTCCGGAAGGAATTTTTGGATAAAAGATTCTCAGAGGTACAAGGATTAATCTCTAATGATAGGAGAAATATGAACATTGGAATAAAGAGCTTAGAAAATGCTCTTAAGGATGGCGGTGACATTTACAAATTTTGTATCTCCTGGTCAAAAGCAACGGTAGAAATTGAGAAGAAAATAAAAGAGGAAGAGGATAAACTACTAAGTTTGTTTCAAAGTTTTGATCCTCTCTCTTCCTCCATAGTAAATCAAGAGTGTCAAACTATTGCAATCACAAATGAAATAAAGAATTTTGAGAAGGAAAGAAAGAATATAATTAACCAAATGGGAGAACTTAGAAGGATTATTATCCCTAAGTTAGAGGCCATGCATGAGGCCATAAGTGATGCTCAGACTACCGCCCAGACCAATGATCCGACAGATCTTAAAAGGGCAGAAGCTTTTGCATTTTTGTTGAGTAGTCACATTTCAATTTTGGATAGAATGAAGCAAAGTTGGGCTACAGAACTCATCCAGTTGAAGACATCCTTTGCAAACATTCTTCAGTTTATGTGAATATGTAATATACGGCTAAGTATAGTAAAATGTTTGAAAATTTTGGTGTGCGGACCCTACCCTTTGCCATTGATGTCAAAGGGGGAGTGAGGAGCAGTGAAAAATGAGGAATGCAACTAAGGGGGAGCTTCGGAAAATGTATATAAAAATAGAGCATCAACCAAGGGGGAGCATAGTGTAAACACTTAGTCATTTTTCACTAAGTGTTGCCATCAATGCCAAAGGGGGAGATTGTTGGCAAGAGACACTATATGGATTCATGATTGTTGTCATTGATGGCAACAAAGTTCATCCCACACATCCGTAGGACATGGTATGTCTCTACCGGAAGTCAGAGTGAAGAATGTTGTGGTCTGGTAAACAAGAACAGAGCATGTGGCAAGGTCTGACAGACAGGTCCGGATCTCTCAAAGGAAGTATCTTGGTGCAGTGCAGATTTGGGGAAGTCAAGAGGACTACCTTGAGTGGTATATTCCAAGGATTTAGCCTCTGGTGATAGATGAGGAAAAAGATATGAATAGTTGAGTATCGGATTCCTGAGTGACAGTGTGAACAGAGGAAGAACTGATTGACAAAATATCAGACTACTTTTCGGATGTGTTTCTGATAGTGGTAAAGGTTATGAAGACATGAATTATGTTTGGCTGACATGATTAATGATTTCTACAAGTATATGCTTGATCCTCATTACTTGATGTGGTAGGATTCAGCCGACAGATCAGAATTAGTGAAAAGATTGACTATTCCGGGTGCCGACTAGAAAGGTGATGAAATTACTTGTGCGGATATATATACATGATGGATTTAGTTGTGAGATGTGTAGTGATGTGATGTGATATGCAAATAAGAGCAGAGCAGAGCAGAAGCAGTAAGAAAGATACGGTATGTGAAAGGAAAGCAGAATAAAGAGAAGAGGAAAGATGAAGTGCAGCAGATCAGTGTACTGAGCCTAACCGGAACTAAACTCTAGCATATGTGGATGCTTCCAATCAGTTCAAGTATTGTATAACATTCTTTTGTAGACAGTGTGTCTCCTTGTAGGCAGTGTGCCACCTTTGTGAGCAGTGTGCTCGGGCAGTGAGCCCTAATTGGCAAGTGCCATTTTGTAATTCCTTATTCTTCTAACAGAGAATAATCTTTGGGTTAATCACCCTGTGGTTTTCTCCCTTAACAGGGTTTCCACGTCAAAAATACTGTGTCATGTGTTTTTTCATTTCATGGTAATGTTTGTTTGTTTGATTTAATGCTGCATTGATTAATAAGAAAGTTCAGAAAGAAGAAATAATTAGGATAACTAATTCACCCCCCCTCTCAGTTATCAACAGAGATCATGATTTACTCGACCTTTTGGGAGCTGTTGATGTCACAACGGGATTCTTTGATTGTGTTGAGGCCATGGATGATCTTCATTTAGGAGTTGGTTATCATGATGTCTTGGATAACTTGTTTACACAATTCAGTGAGAGTTTTTGACAGTGATGGTTTGATGTTTATCATGATGCCATGTGTAGATCGGTATCATGGTTCAGTGGGAGCTTTGGCTATGATATAGATTCATCATTTAAGTGATGGATGGTCTTCTGTAGTGGTGTTGGTGTCATGGAGGAGCTCTTGGATCTTGTTTCTTCTATGCAGTGAGAGTTCATTGACATCTTGGGTTCTATTGGTAGGGGCTGATTATCTTAATGTGATTTGGAGACGTTGACATCTTGGTACCATGGAGGACTCTTGGAGTCTTTGGTTGAGGTGTTGGTTATGGTTTGTCAGTTTTGACAGGTGATCCTTGCTTACATGATGGATGGTATTTCTTACTCTTGACCACGTGTTAGATTGTTGGCATGATACAAGTGCTCTTTGGAGAAGGATATGCTCTTATGAGACATAGATCTTCCTTTGAGGAGATGATTAGATCATGATGTCATGATGTGTTCCAAGGTTATGCAAACATGCAGTGGGAGCTTTGACAATGATCTTGTTGTTAGAATAAATTAAGGTTTACATTTATTAGTTTAATAAATAAATGTTAGTTTTATAAGTTAGGGAATTAGTTATTATTGTAGTAGTTTTTAAGAAGTTATTATGGTTACTTGTATGGGAATATGTGGCTTTATAAGCCAATGCACTCAAATGTAAAATCATCCGAAGACAATAATATATTATTTTATGTTTTAATATTACTGTGCAATAATGGTGTAACTATCTGTATTTTGTCCTACCATATTTCAATATGGTGTCAGAGCAATTATCTGATCTTGTGCAAATGGAATGAAGAGTCCTTGTGACTATGCTTAGTGAAGAAGGATTGTAGAGACACAGAAGAGACTATGTCCAACATGAAGAGCATTGTGATGTTGCTCAACATTTCCAGCAAAATCCTCGTGAATTTGAGTTCTAAAATAGTATAAATGGAAGCGCCAATGGGAAAAGAGTAGGCACCAACTCTAGTAGACCATCTCTTGAATGATCTCTTCCACCAGTGAGTACGAATCTCTACAAGCTTTTATTGCTACGTTTAGTCTGCTGAAATAAAGTGTGGAAATCATTTCTAGTCATTTCCTTTTTCTGGCTGTGGGCATGGAAATCATTTCTAGCCATTTAAATTTTCATTTCGGCTCACATTTAATATTGTTGGGAGTGTAATAAATGTCCAAGCGTGTGAAGAGTAAAAATATGTGAAAATCTACATATGGTCTTATCTGTGAATAGAAGCCCAAAAGAGAATTGTTGGCAGTAAAAAGTGGTTATTTTTCAGCAAACTTTACTTATCCATGACTACACGATATGTGACTTTCTAACGGATTCATGGCTTATTTTTTGAATCTAATACTTTGAAATGAATCTTTGAATCTTTTGGAATCGGGGAGATGGTAATTGAATAATTGAAAAGTTGCTTTTATTGGAGAAGTTAAGGTTTAAAACCTTATGTAGATTATATTTTTAGAAGTTTGATTTAAAAGGAAATGTAAGGAGAGGTGATTTTTTAAAGGATCTAGGGAGAGATTTTTCATCTTTTAAAGAGTATTATTTTAAAAAGAAAGAATAGTGGGGAGACATAAGTAGTAGAATTTTTATGAAGATATTTAATTTTATGGAAGGGAGACATAAGTAGTTTTCTTTTTTAAGGGTATTTAAAATATTTAAAGAATTTAACTTATTAAAATTTTGGAGTAATAAGGTGGAAAACATTGAAGTTATAAGGATATATTTGTGTTTACACTATATTGTAAAAGGTGCACTTTTGGTAGAATCTGACACCTTGTTCATTTTATCATGGCTACATCAAACATTGCTTGTGCTCTCGGGGCCATTTATACTACTCCTGATGAGGCCTCCAAAGACTCATCTAAGACATCAGTTGGTTAAAATGTAATAGGGTCATATTGGAGGCAGGCAACATCGGAGGACGGAGGATTTTCCATCATCTCAAGTTAGCTTCTCGCTTTGAGATGATGTTTTGCATGAGAAGCATTTTTGGTTTGGTTGTTTTGCTTTTCTTTGTTGATGCTGACGGATTTGAAGAATGTATGTTTTGTGAAGATTTTATTTTGGAAACAGGTTTAGGATTTGGTGTTGACCTCAATATGGATTGTTGTCTAGTGAGCTTTAGAGTATATGATTGAGAATTATACCCTTTCGTGGTCACTAGACAATGATAGAGATATGTCATATCTCTTAGGGATTGTTGTCGAATAATTCAAGACTTTGTGATTTGAGAGTTCGGGACTAAAGAGCTCAAAAACATAGCTCAAAGCTACACCTTTCTGAGGGTAGATGAGACAGTATGATGGAGCCCCACTTGGTTCAAGATTTGTTCTTTGGGAGAAGATCTTCTATAAAATATGTATTCATATTATGTAATCAACTTTGTTGAGTATATTAGCATTCAGGGGGGGTCCCTTGGTACTATTACAGGAACAATGTAATAAAGGGGGGAATGTTAGTTTTATTACATGTAAACCTTAAAGAGGGGTGTTAGAATAAATTAAGGTTTACATTCATTAGTTTAATAAATAAATGTTGGTTTTATAAGTTAGGGAATTAGTTATTCCTATAGTAGTTTTTAAGAAGTTATTGTGGTTACTTGTATAAGAATATGTGGATTTCTAAGCCAATGCACTCAAATGTAAAATCATCCGAAGATAATAATATACTATTTTATGTTTTAATATTACTGTGCAATAATGGTGTAACTATCTACATTTTGTCCTACCATATTTCAATACTTGTTTCTTCTTTTGGTATTAAGTACATTGATCATGTTATTGGGAGCTTCATGATAGTGCAGTGTTGCATTTGGAGTTTAGCATGGATTGATCATGGAGGTGCTCATGGATACTTGGAGACTTAGGTGAGGTTGGAGTTCTCTTTGGATTATAGACATTTGTTAAGAAAATTACTCTTTGGAGGTTTCAACAGAAAGACCAAGGAGCCTACACCTGGATATGGACGTGAGTTCATTATGGACCTAGAGGTGATTGTTCTTAGAGATAGTCATTGTGGCTTGGTGTATCCTGGAGGAGCATTTTCATTCCCCCACTCTTGGTCTACTCGATGGACTATCATCTATGAGGTATTGGCCATCCTTTTATATGCATTTTTCTTTGTGGTTTATCTTCTCATGGATATGGATCTTGAGCTATGGTTACTGGTTCTAAATGGTTCATTTGAGGGATGTTGGCATGGTTATCTCCCTTTTCATATGGTTTGATTTATGATGTCTATTATGAGGAGTTTAGGAGATGTTATTGGGCTTATTCCTGGTTATGGAATGGTTATGAGTTTGATCTACCTTGGTTAGAAAGGATTACATCCATGTTGGTTACATGATACATATGTTCATTTGATCTATGTGATTGAATGGTTGGATGTTGTTAAGGTTTTTTATTTGGGGTTGCACGAGGAGATCATACTTGACATAGCTTAGCACTTTGAGGTGTTGGTAGAAGGATATGTTATGATATGATTTACATGTTTTGTCTCTTATTTTCATGGCTAGTTCCTAGAGGTTCATGTTGATATAGTTGGACTTGGGAGAGTTATGGTGACATGTTGTGAGAGTGTATGCCATGATTTATCTTGCATGTGTGGATCATTGAGATTGTTCTAAGTACTACATTGGCCACACCTTGGTTAGAGTGTTGATTGGTAGACTTGGTATGCCTTGATCTATTTTTAGATTTGACATTATCCATGTAGTGGGAGTTCATGGATGTGTATATTTTTCATTGACATGATTTATACATGGAGCTTGTGATTGCGATATATGGGTTGGATATGTTGTTGGTATGAGTTTACTGATGTTGTTAATACCTATGAGGTATAGATGGTTGGATGTATTAGCATATGTTGTGGGTACTATTTCTGATCATGTGGGCTTTTACCTTTGAAAATAGTTTGGAACCTTCGTTATCACTTGGATTTGATGCTTGTGTTCTTTGGATTGGTGCATCTTCACCTTTTCCTTTTCTTGCATAGGTGACATGTTGGAGGATGAGAGGATTTCTTGCTTGATATGGTGGTTACTTTGATTTTAGTGTACGTATCTTGATGGAGCACGAGAACATGCTGGAGATTCATGTGGTTTCATGTTTGCCTATGATGATGTATTTCATTGATTGACCCTTATGCAATGTATACAACAAGTGGGAGAATGTTAAGAAATAGGTGTGTTGTACACGTTGCATAACATTGAGAGATTAAAAAATAATATGTGAATTTAGTCTAAATGGTAAATTTTGTACTATGAAAATATAACTTTCTTTATATTTAACTAATTTTAATATAAACTATTATATGTAATAATATAAAATGTAATGTTACATAATCAATTAAAATTAAGTTTTTAATAAAATACATTAAAAAAAGTATTCAAGTAGATGAGAAAAAAATATACTTCACTTTAAATTATTATTTTTGTTTACACTTAATTTTGACCTTATTATAATTACACTGTTTTAAGGTTTATGTTATCTCATTTTACATACCTTACTCTTATCACTACAAATATTATTATAACTATAGAATTGGATTGGTCCAATTTATTAGGAGTTTTCTCCTTCTAAATTGTAACTAGTACAACTCCATCCTTTCAATAGCAACATGCATGATCACGTACCACCTTTTCAAATTCTAATTTTACCACTCTTGAGTCTAACAATTCTACAAATTAACTATTTCCCATCAATTTGTTCATCAAGAAAAAATGAATTAGGCACCTGGGATCTTGTAGTACTTGGTCAACCCCTAGGAAAAGATAGTGATTACACATTGATATCATCGAAAAAACTCAATCAAGTGCATTAGCAAGTAGATCCATTAGGCTTGCACCAACACTAATAAATACTTAATGATAGGTATTATGCATATATGCCTTGTGTGTCTTTGACCATTACAAATTGACAAAGGGGTTTCACTCAATCTCAAGTAAGTTTCATACTTCACTCTACATGCAATAGATCTCTAAAGGTGCTTCCCAACACCCCATTTGTCTCAAACACAACTACATGTATATAGATAAGAAAATTTCATCAATCTGTAACAACAAAAGAGTAGGCCATGCAAGAAGGACTAGGTTTAGAGGACCAAATTGTGGACACGTATTAGTCTAGAACAGTAGAAAACTCTGTATCGCCTCATCTCTATTGTCTCTACATCATCTCATTTTAGATTTGGACTTTATCACATCAGTCACATGATATTAGCCAAATCAAAGATAAAAGTTGACATATGACATTTAAATAACTGATTATATCTGTAGACGCCTAAAATTGTCCATTCCCTAACATCACCTTTCGACACTTTGTCGACATTGTTTTGTATCACTTTCAACACCTAATCCCACTTATGACACCTAATCCTACTTACGACATCTAATCCCCTTGTTGACATCTTGCGACACTTTACGACATCCTTTGTCCTAGGACTATCCTTTTCCCAAATTAATTAAATAAATTATATTTATTTAATTAATTTAATACATTTAATCCTCTATCCCAAATTAATTAAATAAATCATATTTATTGAATTAATTTATCCATTTATCCTCTTAGCCAAATTATGTAAGCTATTTATTTAATTAAGTTTATTGTCACACATGACGCCTCTCCAATAATTAATTGAATCTATTATTTAATTAATTATTTCCTATTTTGTCGTCATCCACTTGTACAAAATTCAGACTACCTTTTAATCCTATCCATGCATTTCAAAATAACATCTTTTAATCTTGGCCATTCACATAAAAGAAGCCCTAGAAATCCTTATCCAAGCCCTAATGTTATCTCAACAAAATTCTACATTCGATTCAACCTCTTAATCCTAGCCCTTCATCCATCATATCAAGCCTCTAGAAATCAATCCTCATTCAAGCCATTATCATCACAACAATCAAGTACTGCTATTGTGCTGAAATTGTAAGCAATCAACATATCATATCAATCATATCATTGAGCATAGCTAGGTAGTAGGTGGGTGTATACTACTTCCACTCTATTGGAGGAGAGGTGAAGATTTGAGGTGAATGTATTGTGTTTACATTGCATTATCTTCCATTGTTTTGCCTTCAATATTTTACTATCTTCAATATCTTATCCCACTCATCTATTTATTTCTTGCATAATTCCATATTTTAATCTTAGCCCATATTAATTTAGGTTCAATTATTGTAATGGTGAAATTTTGCATACCCATGTTGATTCCCATTTAGTTCTAGACCCATTTTAATGGAATGGTTTAATACAATTACATATTGACAAATGGCAAACTCTTGTGTGAAGTTCCAGGCTCATTCCCTAAACCATCACCCTTCTCAATTCACAAGTTCATTACTACACATTCGACCATTTCTTATCCTTTTCTACACATATTTTGATGCATCTAAAACTTATTATGCATTTTGTTTCTCATCATGTATTAGAACATCCATTCCCCACCCCAATATCAATGTTTACTTGTCTTGGGTCAATCCTACACTATGCCAAATTGACCCCTAAAATTCAAAAATTCAAATTGACATTTTTGTTGACTCTTACCCATTTAATTCCTATAATGAGACAGCTTGGTATATGTTTCATATGATTTATTGTTATGTAACATGGTATAAAGGCATTTAGTGTGCATCATTCATGATCTTGTAATCATTCAAATTCCTAGAGTATACAAGGAGCAATTTCATTATAGGAGCACTTCATTTGGAGCACTAAAAATAATATATATGCATCATAATTCACATTCTAGGATATTTGCAATCTTTCTTACTATTCTCCAACATTCACCAAGGTTTTAAAGTTGGCCATTCTGAGGGTTGACCTAAGAGAACTTGATCCTAATAATCTAACAACCTCCCCAAGGTATTGTTATATACTACTGGTCGTTAATGATTAACAAGGAGAAAAATTAATCAAATTGAACTACAAAGTACAAGTGCACGATTTATCAGATTAGATCCATGGTCTAGAATAGGTCCATACCTACTGAAGTGACCAAGAGTCACAAATTTGGCCCTGAGATAGTTACAACACTACAGAGGATCCAAGATAGAGGGCATATTTAGATTACCTATCTTTACGTAGAGAGCAAAATATTTCAGTGTTACATCAAAATTATTCTTTCTTTCATCACCAAAACTAAATACCCCAATCCATTACATTTACTTTCCTAAAACAATATTAATTATTCAATTTACCATTCCTAATTAATTACTTTTTAATCTATATTGATTTAAATTGATTTGCATACATTTATTTAATAAACCTAAATGAATATTGAGGAAAAAAATCATTTATAGTTACTTATTGATTGATTTATCATTAATTAAAAATTTAAATTATAAGTATTAAATTTATTTATTTTATATATATTACAATAGATCATTAGATTATTACATGTAAAATTGGTTGAATGTAATTAACACTTTATTGACATTTCAAATTATAAGTAATTTTATAGAAGTTTATTTAAGAAATGAATAAAATTGTAATTATATAAATCAAAATTCTTAAGCTAATCCCATCCTTTTCCTGATGCATTTTAGGTGTCAGTAGATATGGTTACAAGTACAATATTAGTAGCAATGACAAAGCATGTTGGAGATCCTGGTCTAGAGGTTTATCATGTGGCTTCTTCAGTTGCAAACCCAATACTACTTGAAGACATTTTCAATCTCATCTTTGAACATTTTAAATCCAATCCATATCTTGATAATCAAGGAAAGACAATACAATTAAAAGAACCACTGAAGTTGTTTAAAAGCATGGATGATTTCTATTCTCATATTGTTGGAAACACTACCGCTCAGAATATGACTATAAAGGCAAGATTTATTGAACTTGTCTCTGTATTTTAAGTCCATTATGAGCATATAAGGATGTTTTACTACATAAACTCAGATTGAGGAAGGATCTTCTTCAATTGGACTCCAAAGAAAAGAATGTATTGCTATGAAGTTGATATAACGTATTAGAGTGGTAGCCGATTTATACCAGTCATACACATCTCTTATGAAGGAAGGTATCATTGTTTTGACTAAATTGTAAAACTTATAAAAGTGTTTGAATAACTAAGGACACATTATTATTCAGACGTTTAGATGATACAAGCTTTTTAATTTTTTAACATTACTCTACATCAGGTTTGACAACTCCAACACACAAGGATTATGTCTATTTTTTAACATTACTCTACTTCAAGTTTGACAACTCCAAAACACATAAGGGTTATTTCTATTTTTCTAACATTACTCCACTTCAGGTTATTTCAAGAGCTATCCGAAGAGGAGAAGAAAATGTTTGGTTTTGATGTAAATGATATTGATTGGAAATATTACTTTTTAAATATTCATATCCCTAGACTTCATCAACATGTTATGAAGGGACGTGGATCATAAGTCACCAAACAAGAGCATTCTCAACAAATAAATGCATGTAAGATGTCTTCAGGTTTGGTCTTTGAAACAATTTCCTATACTAGTTGCCTAAATGTATTCTAGGGGATCAATTTAGGTATGTTGCAACATTGTAAGGGAAACATCTTACATGTATAAACTATAGGAAGGTGTAGTTTAGTTTGGTAGTCACATGTTTAGATGTCTCCATGGTTGGTAAAATTTTCTTAAGGGATCTTGTTCCTACTGGAATATTAAGGTTTACATTAATAAAGTCACCATAGTGACTTGTAGTTTATTATCAAGTAGTTAAACAATTAGTTGTATTCCCATAAGATGCTAGTTGGGGAAGTTATATTTGAAAGGCTTTATAAAAGCCATCTTAGAATGAATGTAACATCATACTGAATTCAATAATATATTATTATTTAGTGTTGATATTATGCAACCATGATTTAGTTCTCTTTAGTATTTTATATGCTCTACAGAGCATTTAGGATTTCTGTGTGCCTATGATAGAAGAAATTATGTGTGTGGAATTTACTGGGTGTGAAAGGTGTCAAAATCTGGAGAATATTGCTTTATTAAAGTTTGAAAGTTTAAATATGCACTAGAGATTTTTAAAGATTTGATTGAGGCATGATCAATAAAGGTGTTTGGTATATTTTCTTTAGTTATTGTTTCATTTCTTATGTTGCACTGAAAATGGAAGCAGGTTATAACCATCTATGATAAGGCATAAAAACATGTATAGCTATGTGTGAAAGATCTACAGCATTAGAAGTATCTGATGGTATGTAGAGTCACATGGTTGATAAAAACATTGTATGTTATTATTGTCTGAGTATTGAATGCAGTGTTGAATGCTGGTATTAAAGGCATTGAAGATAGATTTTCCTTCATTCCTAATGTGACGAGATGGTGGAGTCAAGTTTTTGAAACATTGCTATGCCAAAACCATGCTTTCTAATGCCCAATGTTTGATTTTTTCCACTCTGTATGTTGTCGACAAATATTGTCGACCTTTCCACTGCAAAATTGTCGACTAGTTTAATGATGATGATTATCGACTGGTTTGTCGAAAGGAGCCTAGTCGATGGGATTTCAACCAGCCGGTCGTTTTACAAGGCACCGGCTAGTTAAGCTTTATCCTTTCTAATACCAAATAAGGGAAGGGAAAAAATAATTTGAAAGGATTCTTAAATCATCTTTATGAGAAACAATGTAACACTCATTCATTTTTTATGTTTGTGAGCCATATCTACCAATGTTAGTAGTAAAGAACATCTAAATTTGCAGCCAAGGTAGATCAAAAGATGCGCTGGGTAGTTGAATTTTTCTTTTGAAAATGCTCTGCTAGGGTTTCAACTGTAGATAGCCTCCATTGTTTCCTACCTAGTGTCATACCATGCTCTAGGTGCAGGAATTTTAGGCTTTCTTTTTGTACGTTTGCATTTATTGTTGTTTTTTGGCCTTTTAAATGCCTCCTATCGGCTTTGACCCAACAATTTTTGCTAGTGTTGGCGGTTTGACGGCTCTGTACAATAGCTCCTCCACCAACCAAGCGTCCCTGAAAGTTTGTTCTGAAGGTCTTTCATGAGGTAAGCCAACTGACTCTCCTACTAATGTGGTTTTGCCCACACAGGAATTTGATTCTGCATGTCAATGGTTAGAACAACATACTCTTATTGGATACTTTGTTGGGAGGACTCCTCCTAAAACTATGCTCAAAGGTTAGGTTCAAAAGACTTGGGTCCCTCATGGGGTCCTCCTTGATATGGTTCAAAATCTGACCAAAGGATTTTTCCTTTTCTGCTTTGCGGAAGTTAGTCATGTTCAAGCAATCTTGAATCATGGTCCATGGTATGTTTGGTCTTCCTTGTGTGTATTCCAACAGTGGACCCATGACTTTGTGGTTTTAGATGATACTAAACTACGGGTCCCCATGTGGATTGAATTCCCTTGTTTGTCCTTGCCTTGTTTGTATTTCTTGCGTGATATTGCTTTCTCTCTAGGGAGAGTAATTTGTGTCAAACCAAATAGGTTCTTTCAAGCTCGCCCACAAAAGCAAGTCTGTGTAGAGGTGGACCTTTCGCATGACCTCAAGGAATCCATTGATATTCAAATTGGCCCTCTTCGACATACTTAGAAAGTTACCTACTTCAATTTGCCAAACACTTGTTACCATTGCCAACCGGCTGAATATAAAATTAGGGATTGCCCTCTTGCCATGCCTCGTACTCTAGCTTCGCCTAGGGAGGTTGCTCAGCCCTGTCCAGTGGAAGTTGTTTCCAAGCCAGTGGAAACATGGGCTATGGTTACCAACCGCAAGTGCAAGGCTAAACTCTTATGGAGGCTCCAAAATCTGTTGGGTCACCTAAGGCCACTTCACACCCTTTTGCAAAGGGGAAGGACACCCTCAAGGGTTCTAATGATCTGTCATTTTAGAAAAGGCCATTGACCTTGTCACAACCAGGTTCAGTTAAAGCTGTGTCACCAAGTGATTCTCCTCAAAGGCGTTCTCGTAGATGTTCTTGACCTCTTGAAGAAGGAGAAATTTCTCAGGAGAAAAGGAGATAGCCATCTGTTCCAATCAATTTGGCACAAACCCCACTGAATTTTTGTAGAATCATTTTTCTTGCTTCAAAGAGCTAGATTCTAAGGAAATGGTGGAGTCTTTATTACGAAATTTCTCTCTTGGAATGTTCAAGGTCTAACTGACCTCACTAGGAAGTACTCTGTTAGAGCTACATTACAACAATATGTTGCAATTGATGTTTTGTGTCTACAAGAAGTTAAAGTTACAATTTTTTTGCTTTCTTTGGCTTGTTGCTCTATTTGGCCAGCCAGTAAATTATTTTAAACTGATCATGAGGCAAGGAAACGTGGTGTTGCTACAATTTTGTCCCCTCGGTGGTAAGATTTAGTGGTGGCTCATGGGGTTGACCCCACCCACTAACTAGTCTGGACATTGTTCAATATTGATAATCATTCCTTTGGGATTATTAATGTTTATGCATTGAATGATGCACTGGAGAGATCTCTTCTCTAGCGGTGGATTGCAGACTCCTTGTTAGTGGCCACCTAGCTTATTTGTGGGGATTTCAATATGGTTGAGATCACGCATGATAAAGATGGCATTCTACCTTTTCAGTGGCCAGTTGGTGAGAGAGAGGCATAGTTCCACATGTGAAATAAATTGGGTCTTTTTAATCCCAATTTTGGCTACCATCACTCCCATCCTTTTTGGCATACTTGGTGCAATTTTCAAGATGGGTCTGACAGGATATTTAAATGCCTTGATTGTGCCATGAGCTCACCTCAATATTTCTTTTCTTTTTCCAGTGTAGACTCCCTCTCAGTTAAGCTATTAGTGGAAGTGAGATTATCATATTACTTTCCAATTCTATTTTACATTGAATGGCATGCCACTCAGCCACATGCTAGTAAGTCTTAGTTTTTTATAACACCTCTCTGTTGACTCACCAACCCACACTGGCACATATTGCTACTATCTAAAATTTGGAATGTTTCCCACCTCATACTACTTGTTGGATATAGTGGTGGAATGATGCCATCACCCTGACTGTGAGGTTTCTTCGCATCTATGGTCGCCAGCTAGCTATTTTTAGAAGATGGTCTTATGAGGCTACAACTACTACTTTGAAAGAAGCCATTGAGGCATTGGCATCTGATCCATTTTTGCCTGCTCTACAAGTTAGTGTTGTAGTATTAAGGCATCATAAGCAAATAGCTGATAATCATGCTACCAGAGGTGCACAACTCAAAGCCAGATTGCACTGGCTAAAAATAGGCGACCATGCCTCAAAAGAATTCTTTCTAGCTCTTCAAGCTAGACATTCCTCACCCAACATTAAGCAAATCAAGGAGGACAATATTGTTCTTTTTGAACTATTTGATATTCTCCAGGAATTTGTAAGGCATTATGAAATTTTTTTCATAGCTCAGGAATATACTTCTGAGCATCAGACTGCACTACAAGATTGCCTTGTAGTGGTTGCAAATAGGATTTCTCTAGCCCAAACATGCTTCTGTGATCAGCTACTGACCATTGAAGACCTCAAATAAGCAGTCTACTCTATGGTTGATGACAAAGCTCCAGGAATTGATGGTTTTCCTTGTGAATTCTATAAAACTCTTTGGGATTACTTAGGAAAAGATTTGCATAATGTTTACCTTGAAGCTTTTCATTCCAACTCTTTAGGAAAACTTATCAATCAAGGAAATATAAAATTCATACCTAAGGCTGGCGATCCTGAGGACATTTGTAACTAGCACCCAATGACACTCCTCAATGTTTCCTATAAGATCATTGCCAAAGCCCTTTTACTGAAGCTTCACAATCTGTTGCCTTTGATTGTCCACCATGAACAAAATGGATTTATTAAATCTAGGTATATTTTAGACAATATCATTGTAGTCTAGGAAGGCATGGAATGGGCAAGAAGCTCTGATCAAAAAGCTATTTTCCTCAAAATTGATTTTGCCAAGGCCTATGATCACATTGAATGGCATTTCATTTTAGGCATTGCTTGCTGCATTAGGATTTGGTCCATCATTCCTTCAATCTGTAAAAATGCTATTTTCATATGCTTCTACATGCATCACTATAGATGGCCAACAATCTCCAACCTTTAGCTTGTTTCATTCCATTCATCAAGGCTGTCCTCTTGCCCCTTCTCTTTATGTCCTAGCCACAGAAGATTTTGGTTACCTTCTTGCTCATTCTATTTCACAGGGACTTGTCCATGGAATTTCTCTACCTAATTCTTCCTGTCAATTAGTAAATGGTCATTTTGCTGATGACTCCTTTTTTAACTCTATTGGAAGAGGAAGCTACGGTGAAAATGCTCTTGGATGTCTTGAAACCTTTTGTCTAGCCTCTAGTTCTTCCATTCAGTGGCATAAAACCCTATGTTACAAGCAATCAATTCTTCCCACTCCACATTGGATTCAATGGTATGATTGGCACTGGGTTGCTCATGGTTAAATCTTTTGATTTCTTGGCATCCCATTTTCTTTCCAATCCACCTCTGCAGATCTCTGGCAAGCGGTTCTTTCTTGATTGGAATAGAAGCTTGCCTTCTGGATAACCAAGCCACTTTCTCTAGCTAGAAAATTTTAAGTTTGTTCTAAGGTTTTAGCAGCAACTCATGTTTACTATTCTTCTTGTTAGGCTCCTTCAAAAGCCTCTTATGCCAAATTGGAAAACCTATTAAGATATTTTATTTGGACCTTTTCTAAGACTTGTTGTGGTTTTCACTGCATTGCATGGGAGTTTTGTTGCTTACCCAGAGATTCAGGTGGCCTTGGTCTTCTGTCCACCCAATGCCAAGGCACTACTTTGCACATCAAATGGATCATTCAAGCTCTCACTAGAAATGAGTCTTGGAAAAATTTTCTTAGGCACAACATTGCAATGGGACATCCTATTCACAGATCTGCATGGAAGGGGATTGGGTTCTTAACCATCCTTTTAATGAGAGAGCCAGTTCAAATCTAAGGAACCTTTGTTGCTAAAATAATTTGGAAAGCCTGGGAGAAAGATAAACCCTGGCTCCTCTGGTTGGGGGATGGGTTTTGAGATGGCCTCTCATTCAATCAATAGAACATTTGGTAGTCACCCATGTTAGCTAGTAAAGGCCAGTCATTAGCCAAGTTGCCTTGGTTAAAAGCTCTCAAATTTCATAAAAAGGGTATCCAGACTCTTCAAGATATTTTCCATAGACCCACCATGAGTCTTATGTCATGGGAAACACTTTGAGTTTGATTTGGTCTTCAAAGTCATGATCAAGCCACCTTTGTTGGCATTATGAATGCCATTCCACTAGACATGATTCACAAGGTTGGAATTCAATCAATCACACCTTGGTGGAAAGACTAGAAGTGGTATCTAGAAACCCCAATGCAAAGTTATAAGCCTTAGCTTGGCTATAGTTGGCTTTCATCTTATTTGCCAATGGTTGACACTCTCAATAAGCATTGGCTCCTCCACTCTTCAGTGTTTTTTTGACACAACAGATTTGCTACTGTATGGTCAGCCATTCTTGAGCCAAAGCTTGCCCACTTTGTTTGGTGTGTTCTTTTTCAAGGTTTACTAGTTGGCGCAAGGATTTTTCATCTAGGGGTTTAGAACCCTCATTGCCCTTTTTGTGGACAGCCTGAGACTTTTCAACATCTCTTCTAGTTTTGTACCAGGGCTCAACAATTATGGCTATGGATTCATGATTTTTTTAAGCCTTTCAGACCAATGTCTCTTTCCTAGAAAATGATTCTTTTGGGTGATTCTCCCAAATTCTCTACAAGATTTACTTAGATTTGGCATATTTTTAGGTTAGAAATTCTCTTCACTATTTGGAAGGATCACAATTCCTGTATATTTTCTCAAAGCAACATTGGTACATCTGTTTCTCTATATGCTAAAGCTATTATATGTTCTAATGTCCTATTGCAGATTTGATTTCAGGAAAACAAAGTGGCACTTGAGGTTTCACACTTACAGGAACTTTTGGACCACTTGGGCAATGCACCTTGCACAGTGGCATGGGTACCTCCCTCTCCTTCTTCTTCCAAAGCCTACTCACCTTCTTGTGTCCACTGATGAAGAGGTGACTCGGCCATGGACTCTCGACCCCATTCTTAGCCTCCTCCTCGGCATGGATCTCACCCTCATAGGCGATCTTCCTCTCCATGCAATTGAGGATGGACTTCTGGTCCTTCTATGATAGATGCAGTTGGCAATGCAGGTTGGCCCTCTGGTGCTTCCAACCATGGTTATTTTAATCCAACCAATACTAGTTGGGACACCAATAAGTTTCTTTTGTGTTTGGATTTGGCCATTTCACCTCAGCGGGATAATGTTAATGCAAAGAATGAGAATGAACATAATGATGATGGTTGGACTCTTCTTGATGTCATCCTAGATGCCGCAATAGTATGGGGCAATCTGGAGGATAGGGCCCCTCCATCTGCTAGCACTGCATTGGCCGCTTGACTTTCATTTCTATTTTTCTTTTTATAATTTTAGGTAGTTACCCTTAGACTTTCTGGGCTATTCACATATGACTGCTATTTTGGGTGTCCCTTTATATCACCCAACCCATTTTTGTTAAAGTGTTTTACTTATCTTATGATTAATAGATAATATCGCATTTTCATCAAAAAAAGGTGCGCTGAAATAATTTATAGTTTTTATAAAGCGTGAAAGAGTAGGGTTTTTATTTTCAAGTATATGATCCAACAAGCTTCTTATAATAACCACATTACATTTGAAAAGAAACATTGGATGTGATTTAAGATATAGTTGGAAGTTTAAAAGAAAACAAAAATACTGAATGCATATTTTCAGATATAAAGTCAAGAATGTTTTTTCATGAAGTGATTGGATGACTCTGCCAACCACATGTGGATGTTGCATGTCAACCTATTGGAGGTATTTCCTTTTTTGAGGTTTGGGACTTCTTTGCAAGCATTTTAATTCAACATGGTGGATACCTCAATCAATAAGTGTTGGTTCTAATTTTCTAAAAAGGGTATTTTGGTCATTTTATGTCTACTACGCATATAGAGATTTTTTTGAGTAAAAATCATTGTTCTTGTTACTCATGGAGAAGGTGGTTTATAAGACTAGATTTTCTATTGATTGGGCTTTCAAAGGTTATAGTACTTCCTCTGGTGCTACTTTTGGAGGGTAAGGACTAAGCAATCCCAAACTGGAGGCTAAAGGCTGATGTAGGAGCATGGACTTCTCAGGGTCTTTCCATTGCATTTATTTTTTTGGGGGGGCCATTGTACACAAGTTTTGGTGTGATAAGTTGTAAGTCGTCATCTTTTGTTGAGAAATAAGAAATCATGGGACACTTCATCTATGTGGTCTTGTAACCTTTGAGGTTTGACATTGGAAGATTTGAAATGTTAGATTGTATTTTCTCTTAGCTATCCCAACTTATGGGATGTCTTCAAAAATTTATGTATGCTACCAAGGTTTGGAAAGGAGTTTGTATGCATTGATGCCTTTTGGGCAGCTAAACACAAAAATAAAGGAAGTCACCACCGGACTTTCAAGGAACAAGATTTAATTATTGGTAGATTTTTCCATGGGCTTCTTGGTGGCATGGGACAATTTTTAGAGTTTGTGCTCTCTTCATCGGGAGAAGATTGAAGATTGACAAAGTAGTAACAGGAAAGAATACAGTTATGATGAGTCAAGTATGGTTACAACAAGACAGAGGAGTTGTCAAAGTAGAATAACAATAGAAAATAATATAGGGGGTGCAAGGCATCAATTTCAGAGATTGGGAATGTTGCATGAAGTTCGAGGAAAGCAATATCTCACTTATAGTTTGTAGGTGAAGCCCTCAACGAGGGTATAAAGTGAATAACCTACCCTTCATGATTGTTGAGGCACCAAATGTCATTATTTGTCCAGATTATAGCAACATAGACTGGTTTATCCTCTTTGTATAGGTGTTTGTCTAGTTTATTCTCTTTGTAGAGGCATTTAGAGTCTTATTTTCTTCTATATTGATGCTTTCAATGAGGGCATAAGAAGGTGGTCTGTGTTTATATTGTTTTAGAATAATACAAGTCATGGGTCTTGCAATAAAGAATCAATTTGTTGTTGTATGGTCTCTATGTAACATAGATATAAGTGTTTCCAGTGCTCATAACAATAAAAACAATGTTTGTTTTTTGTTTAAAAGTGTAAAGAGTTGATACATGGCTTATAAAAGCATAAAGAAGCCAAACAGGGAGTGAAACATGTCCTCCAAGAACCCATACTAGATTGTCCATAGATTATTTGATTTGTTTTAACTGTATGTTATGCCCTATGTGATCTGAGTAATTTTCAAACTTGTGATTGTAAGTTGCAAAAGACCATTGGTTGACTAAAAATTTGGTATGGATTGTGATAAGTTAAAAAGACACCAATAAGGACCTATTTTGTTCTGATTTGAATTAGTTTTAGACTATATGCTAGGCCATTGAAGGGTTAAGGACCATTGTTTTGTCCTTGTGATTCATTACCTTTCTCATAATACATTCAGGTTTCCTTGTATTGATTTGTGTAAGACCATTTGGTATGATTTTCTAACTGTCCCAAGAGAACAATGTTCTCCATCTTAGACTATCCACTTAAAAAGAGTGGGGACTTGGACTATAATCCTAAGTGAATTGGAATCATTCTTCCACCATATTTGGTATCAAAGCAACAATAGATTGAGCAAGATGCCACCCAGAATAATGCCAAGAGTAAGTTCCAGAAGAGGCATAGATGAAGGGGTTCTTGAATTGTTGCAGAACCTTACGACAAGGATGGATGTCATGGAGTAGGCACAGAGGAGAGGAATACATATTGGAGATGTAAGTGATAATGATGAAGAGGATCAGCAAGCTAGGGAAGAGGTGGTTCAAGAAGAAGAACCTGATGGAGCTAAAATGAGATTGCTGAGAGAAGTGATGGGGTAGGAGCCAAGCCAAAAATAGAGGTTTCCACCTATTCAGAAAGCCTCAATGGACAGGAACTCATTGATTGGATCAATGAGCTTGACAAGTATTTTGAGTGTGAAGAAGTGGCAAAAGAGAAAAGAGTCAAGTTTTCTTGTACAAGATTCAAATACCATGCTGCTATGTGGTGGGATTACATTTAGTGGGGAAGAAGAAAGAAGAACAAGGAGAAGATAACTTCTTGGGACAAGATGGTTGGAAAGCTGAAAGCTAAATTCCTTCTAGGAGACTATCATATTAGCCTATTCAAAAGACTACATAATCTTAAGCAAAAGGAGATGACTATGAAAGAATATATAGAGGAGTTCTATAAATTGGTAATTTGATCATATCATAGTGAAGAAGATATGGAGAAGGTTGGTAGGTACCTTAATGGATTGAGATATAGTTTATAATATGAATTGAGTCTTTTGTCTGCTAGAACTCTTGACGAACCCTATCAATTTTCCATTAAGGCAGAGGAGAAGCTTATGAGAAGGCAAAACTAGCAAGGAAGAGGATCTAAAGGAAGAGGATAGCACTCTAATAGAAGACAACAGCACCACCAAGGTGGTGAGGCAAGTACTTCCAGTGGGTAAGCCAATTCAGAGAGAGGAGGTTTCCAAAATAGAGGAGGGAGACCATTTGAAAGAGGAGGTTACCAAGGAAGAGGAAGTGGTTTCTCTGGTAAATGTTTTAGGTGCAACAAGTATGGCCACAAAAGTTGGGAGTGTCCTAAATTCCCACAAGAAGGTTACACAAGGCTTGAGAGAAGTAATCAGATTCTGCAAGAAGACCAAGAGAGTGTGGGATCACCTTCTCATACTTTAGAATAACCTGAGATAGGAGAGTCTTTGTTGTTCAAGAGAGTACTATTGAAGCCACCAAAGGAAAGTCAAGAACATGTGCAAAGGAGATCCTTATTCAAGGCCAATTACAAGGCTAAAGGTAAGTACTACGAACTCATTATAGACAACAATAGTATGGATAAGCTTGTGGCTATTAAAATGGTAGACAAAATAGTCCTTACTAGGATTAAACATCCTAACCCTTATCAAGTTTCTTGGTTGCAAAAGGGGCATTAGTTGTTGGTAGATGAGTAGGCCTTAGTAGAGTTTCAAATAGGTAGTTATAAGGACATTGTTATGTGTGATATTATGCCTATGGATGTTTGTCATGTGCTTCTTGATAGGCCTTGGCAATTTGATAGGAAAGCCATACATGATGGAAGAAATAATACTTACACTTTCCAGAAGGATGGTCAAAAACACACACTAGTACCTTTGAAAGGAGAAGAAGTGGATAGTAAGAATAGTAGCAACAAGGTATTGTTGATGAGTGGCAAAGAATTTCTACATGATATGAAGAAGGAAGAAGTGGATGACTTCCTAAGAAATGAGAAAGAAGAAGTAGATAATGAGAAAATTCATGAAGAAAGAGAAGATCTAGATATCTCTCATGGAATGGAGAGATTGGGTAAAGATGGCAGCAAGAAGAAAAATGAGAATGTTTCATGCATAAAAGAAGTTGCAGCAGCAACAAAAGAGGTATTATTTCATTTTTATGAATTTTTCAAAGATGAGAATAGTGCAGATTTGTATGTAGCAAAGATAATAGAATATGTTGAAGTGAAAGTGAAGTTGGGGTAGTGACTGGTCCTCGAAAGGACATGAATAAGTTGAAGAAACTGACACTATTGAGTGCAAGAGAGGAGGTAGAAAAAGATAACAACAAGATTGTAGTAGACAATCAAAAAGAAAAAGTTGGGGCAGCAATAGAATATGGTCCTATGAGGGACATAGAAACACAGAAAAGTTCAAGACACAAATGCCAAGATGAGTACATGGAAAAGATGATTCATGTAAAGAGTGTAGAGGCAGAAAAAAATGAGGAAGATGACATATTACTTCAAATTGTAGTACTTGAGAAAGAGTGGCTTGAATTGACAAGAGATGGAACAAAAGTTGCAACAGAAACTGATGAGACCAAACAGGATGTTGCAACCGATTTGTGTTTGAGGGAAATGGGAAAATAATTGAATAGGTGCAGCAATAAGAGACTACAAGTTGAGTTGCAAAAAGGTGGTGAAGTTGATGAGAAGGAGTGTGATGTAGAGCATCTAGCAAAAGCTTACAAATAGGGTGTAAAATACCCATCAACCCACAACAAAACTAGGGTTTAGCTTAATCACCTTTCAAAACCCTCTTGACATGTCCAAATAATATTGAAATATTCAACTTCTTTACCATCGGCAAGACCACCCTCTATCGGTGAGTCTAATTCTTCCTTGGCCGATATGTCACCTCTCCCTGATGGGTAGCACCATCGGCCAGACCGATACTATCGGTATAACTTTCCTTTAATTATTCGATAGACCTACTCTTACCGATGTGCATTGCGTTGCACTTAACTGTCGGTAAGACCCCTTACTTCGGCCAAACTTTCTTCACCTCCGCCGATCATGCCTCTCACACCGATAAGCCTTTTATTGATAGGACCTTTCATTCTCCTGCCAATATACAAAAGGCTTCCCCATCGATGAGACTGCCTCTATCAACAATGTCTCCATTTCTCTCGCTGACACACCGATAACTGCCATTAGCCAGACCTTGAGCATCAGAAATCTTTAAACTTGTTATCCCAATGTGGGATCTCTCCCTGATGAATAGAATACATCGGTCAGACATTTTCTTCTCACTCCGATATGCAACCACTTCGATATTTCCTTTGAATAGTCTTCATCAGTAAGACTACTGCTATCGGCACTGTCTCTAGATATCTGGCCAATACTCTGATGTTACAACATCCACATACACCTTCTATCGGTGTGACTCCGTTGATCGACATGACTTCTTAAGGCTCCACCAATGTGCTTTCCTCACACTGATGACTTCCATTGTAATCGAACAAAACACATGCAAAACTACAAAAACCCACAGAACAGAAAACAACAAACTACTCTATACATAGGTCATTCCACTGGTTTCAAAGAAACCCACCAGTGGAATGACTCCAAATGATGTCTTCTGTGGATTTACACCAGAAATAGAATTTTTATTCCTTCACAGAGTAAATTTACAATCTTCTCTCTTACTATTCGACTCTCTCTCTCTGTCTACTCTTTCTACGAATATAGATATAACTATTTAAAGACTCATACATTGGTAGTTACAGAAGGTGGAAGGCAAACTGTTCCTCAACCACCTCTGCCTATCAGTTACATACTTTCCAGTTTGGTTACAATTCTTTTGATCTTTTCTTGACACATATGCAATCTTTCCATAGTATGCCGTTACTCGGCCAACTAAGGTTCGACATGGCACTAAGGCCTTATAATGTAATAGTTTGGACATAACATAAAATACAAGGAATCCTCCAGATCCTCAATGTCTCAAGGTGCTCCTACGCCATACTCCCCAGCATGAAGAAACTCTTGTCCCAAGAGTTATGTGGTCTACTTCAAATGACCATTGCCTCTTTATGTCTTCAACCTTGACCGGATGCCTCCTCTGCTTCTTCTTTATCCTCCAACTATGACTCCTATCAATGGAGTTTGACTGGTTGCCTCCAAGGTGCTTCTCTATCTGAAGTCCACTCCTCCCTACTACAACAACACTTCTATCCCTCACCTAGGAGTCCTCTCTTGCCTCTCTCCCCAAGACTTTTGGCGACAACCAATGGACCATCTCCTCTAGCCCTCTTGACAGACTTTCCTGTCCATCTACTGTAGTGAGTGAACTTGCACCTTTCAACCATAAAACTTCTCAATAAGAATCAGATAGCAAAAACCAATGCTTCCTGGTGTAGATTACCTCCTTTGGTGCTCTATCCACACACTCAGAATCTTCTAAGCTCTGATACCAATTTGATGCAGAGCATCTAGCAAAAGCTTACAAACAGGGTGTAAAATACCCATCAACCCACAACAAAACTAGGGTTTAGCTTAATCACCTTTCAAAACCCTCTTGACATGTCCAAATAATACTAAAATATTCAACTTCTTTACCACCAGAAAGACCACCCTCTATTG
Organism: Cunninghamia lanceolata; assembly: GCA_027924645.1. NCBI lineage: Eukaryota > Viridiplantae > Streptophyta > Pinopsida > Cupressales > Cupressaceae > Cunninghamia > Cunninghamia lanceolata. The sequence goes on from BSBN01000484.1 coordinate 2,441,816, forward strand.
GTGAGTCTAATTCTTCCTTGGCTGATATGTCACCTCTCCCCGATGTTTAGCACCATCGGCCAGACCGATACTATCAGTATAACTTTCCTTTAGTTATCTGATAGACCTACTCTTACCGATGTGCATTGCGTTGCACTTAACCGTCGGCAAGACCTCTTACTTTGGCCAGATTTTCTTCACCTCCACCAATCATGCCTCTCACACCAATAAGCCTTCTATCGGTAGGACCTTTCATTCTCCTGCCGATAAACAAAAGGCTTCCCCATCGATGAGACTACCTCTATCGGCAGCGTCTCCATTGCTCTCGCTGACACGCCGATAACTACCATTAGCCAGACCTTGAGCATCGAAAATCTTCAAACTTGTTATCCCAATGTGGGATCTCTCCCTGATGAATAGAATACATCGGTCAGACATTTTCTTCTCACTCTGATATGTGACCACTTCGATATCTCCTTTGAATAGTCTTCGTCAATAAGACTACCACTATCGGCACTGTCTCCAGATCTCTGGCCGATACTCTGATGTTACAACATCCACATACACCTTCTATTGGTGTGACTCTGTTGATCGACATGACTTCTTAAGGCTCCACCGATGTGCTTTCCTCACACCGAGGACTTCCATTGTAACCGAACAAAACACACGCAGAACTACAAAAACCCACAGAACAGAAAACAACAAACTACTCTATACGGAGGTCATTCCACTGGTTTCAAAGAAACCCACTAGTGGAATGACTCCAAATGATGTCTTCTGCAGATTTACACCAGAAATAGAATTTTTATTCCTTCACAGAGTAAATTTACAATCTTCTCTCTTATTGTTTGACTCTCTCTCTCTCTGTCTACTCTTTCTACGAATACGGATATAACTATTTAAAGACTCATACATTTGCAGTTATAGAAGGTGGAAGGCGAACCATTCCTCAACCACCTCTGCCTATCAGTTACATACTTTTCGGTTCGGTTACAATTCTTTTGATCTTTTCTTGACACATATGCAATCTTTCAATATTATGCCGTTACTCGGCCAACTAAGGTTCGACATGGCACTAAGGCCTTACAATGTAATATTTTGGACATAACATAAAATACGAGGAATCCTCCAGATCCTCAATGTCTCGAGGTGCTCCTACACCAGAGTCAGAAGAAAGAAATTCTAGGTTGATGAGGATAGATCATGGTGAGTTAATTCTCACAATAAAAGAAGATGAGAGAGGAATTTGGTGGACATGGTCAGTTTATGGTGGGTCAAATCCCATGACACATAGTGGACAAGGGTCTACAAGTGACAAAGAAAGTGCAGAATTCATTTTGCCATGAAATTCAAGATCTATCCTTGCTAAATGCTAGAAGAAAAGAAAGAAGTAAATTGTTGCAGGTTACCTATTCATAGCATCAGATTATGTTGCATGTTGTATACAACTTGAAAGGGCAGTCCTACTACCCAGCTCCATTTGTGAGCTACACTCACAAACATCTTACTCGGGGAGCATGATGTAGGAGCATGGACTTCTCAGGGTCTTTTCATTGCATTTGTTTTGTTTTCAGGTCATTGTACCTAAGTTTTGGTGTGATAAGTCATAAGTCATCATCATTTATTGAGCAATAAAAAACTATGGGATGCTTCATCTATGTGGTCTTATAGCCTTTGAGGTTTGACATTGGAAGATTTGAAATGTTAGATTGTATTTTCTCTTAGCTATCCCATCTTATGGGATGTCTTGAAAATTTTATGTATGCTACCAAGGTTCGGAAAGGAGTTTGTATGTATTGATTCCTTTTGGGCATCTAAACACAAAATTAAAGGAAGTCATCATCGAACTTTCAAGGAACAAGATTCAGTTACTAGTAGTTTTATTCCGCATGCTTCTTGGTGGCATGGGACAATTTTTAGAGTTTGTGCTATGTTCATCGGGATAAGATTGAAGATTGGAAAAGTAGAAATAGGAAAGAATATAGTTACAATGAGTTGAGCAAGGTTACAATAGAACATAGGAGTTGTCAAAGTGGAACAACAATAGGAAACAATAGAGGGGGCACACGACATCAATTTTAGAGATTGGGAATGTTGCATGAAGTTCAGGGAAAGTAATATCGCACTTATAGTTTGTAGGTGAAGCCCTAAATGAGGGTATAAAGTGAATAAGATTCCCTTCATGATTGTGGAGGTGCCAACTGTCATTATTTGTCTAGATTATATAGTAGCGTAGATTAGTTTATCCTCTTTGTAGAGGCATTTTCCTAGTTTATTCTCTTTGTAGAGGCTTAGAGTCTTATTTTCTTCTGTATTGATGATTTCAACGAGGCCATAAAGACGCAATCTATGTTTATACTATTTTAAAATAATACAATTCAAGGGTCTTGCAATAAAGAATCAATTTCTCATTTTATAGTCTCTATGTAATAGAGATATAAGTGTTTCAAGTGCTCATAACAGTAAAAACAATGTTTGTTTATGTTTGAAAGTGTAAAGAGTTAATACATGGCTTATAAAAGCAGAAAGAAGCCAAACAGAGAGTGAATTAGGTCCTCCAAGAACCTGTAAAAGACTATCCATAGATTGTTTGATTTGTTTTAACCATATGTTATGTCCCTGAGCAATTTTCAAACTTGTGATTGTAGGTTGCAAAAGACCATTGGCTGACTAAAAATTCAGTATGGATTGTGATAGGTTAAAAAGACACCAATAAGGAACTATTTTGTTCTAAGTTTGAATTAGTTTTAGACTGCATCCTAGGCCATTGAAGGGTTAAGGACCAATGTTTTGTCCTTGTGATTCATTACCTTTCTTGTAACATGCCAACTCATAAAACCCAAAATTAATTAACTTAATTATTATTAAGTATAAAACCTCATGATTAACATAATCAAAATTATGTTCAGATATAATCAAAATCATTAACAATAATCAAATGTATTTCTTTTCTGGATAATTTTAAAACTGAAATTTACAACATTTTCCAAAAATAACACACTAGTGAATCCTTTCGCTATACAATTACAATGTTTTTCTTATAGCAACAATGATAAGTTTACACATAATATTTGACTAATAAGTCATATAAAGAGAATTATGTTGCATTAGGAATCTTTATATCTATCTTCCTAAGCCTTGGCATGTCATCTGCTTGGGAAGGAGAGCATCCCCTGAGTGCTTTTCCTCCAATCACAGACTAGCGGTTCCCCGCACAACTTCCTACATGGAAGTGGCCCTACTCTTCATGAAGGGAATAGCTACAAGGAACCAATTAGGTTTTCCATCTAAGTCTCTAGTGTTGTGTCTTTCATAATACTTCAAGGTCATACAACTATAGGTCCACTCTAACTATGTATGACACTACTAGTTCAAGCATTATGCCATCTAGAGCACGGTGAACCGACTAAGCATGTAGAGACGGATGCATTATTTTGGCCAAAGATTCAATATAAATAGACATTTCACAATGAACATAGTCAATTTTTCATACACTCTGACTCGACTTAGAAGCTATCTCATCTTGCAGAGTTTATAGACATAACTTGTCTTACCAACATATCCTATAGTCATTTTGACTTAGTGCCATTTATTAGGCTAAGATAGATAATCACATATACATGGGTAATGTAAATACTAAGGAAACCTTAGTCCATCTGACTAAGTTATTGACTCCAATTCTAGGAGTCTCACACCATTATCTTTATCGCAATTCAGGAAACTGTGACTCTCTGTCACCCTATTCCATGATGTGATCTTTTTTTTCATAATAATTGATTACTTGAATCAACAAGATATAGTTGTAACAATTTTGATGGTACTCTAAGGAACTTAACTGGGTCAAGGATTCTTCTATAATCCCTTCCAGTTAGTAGTCTTGTTTTGATTATTCAAAATCGACATAAATAACTATTATATATATACATAATCTTGATTCATGAACTCCTACCTTCATCAAGCTTTCCTAGAGTTTTGTAATATAGAATCATAAAATTATTATACATTCATCCTTATTGTCTGAGGGTTTTCAGTACGTTCCACTTGACTAGTGGGTTTAGACAACATGTATACACTAAAGATCATCGGAACTACCTTGAGTTACACCACTCAAGTAGTTTAAAGATTCAATTTACTTTCACAACCTCACAGCCATACCATTTGCATGAAGGTTTAAATTTAGTGGTTTCTTTCAACTGACCCCTTATCACATCTATGTAATACCATGTATCATTCGGGTGATGCACAACCATACTCAACTATGGAAATGACTGAGTAAATCTTCTTGCCTCCTAATTAAGAGAGAGAGAGTCTTTGATTCTTTAGAATCATAACAGTATAAGTCAGGTTCAAAAACCCAAACATACATTATCATTTCATAGTAAATGAAGAAATTATGAACAAGTCTTACATCCACATGACAAGGCCTTAACATTCAATTATATCACAGTCATAAAGATATAACTATTCATCCATGCAAGGTGATAACACAGTCATGCAAAGAAATGACCATTCGGTCATGCAAGGTGATAACACAGTCATGCAAATAAATGACCATTCAGTCATGTAAGTTGATAACATAGTCATGCAAAGAAATGACCATCAGTCATGCAAGGCAATAACAGAGTCATCATTCTTGGCCACCACCTTTCTTTCTTGGTGAGCCCATAGAATACACACATATCATGAGGCATAGCTATCAAATAACCCATCGCATATATAATAGCAGGCTTCATGAATGATACCAAAGCTATCGAAGCACTATAAAGATAACATGGTTTGGCTCAAAGGTGACAACATAGCTGTCAAGCCTATATATATATATATATTCACAGTTGCAATAGTTTATTCGTGGCTGGTAAGCCATAAGAATTTCAAGAACTAAACTGTTGGTTTCCCATTAGCATGGTTGCCAATATGGCATAACAACAATACTAAGTCACTATTATCAACAGAAAGCTATCAAAATAGCTCAAACAATTGGATTTAACTCCCTTTCAAAACAATAACACTTAAAATAAACATAATATACATGATTAGCATGGCTCAGGGATGTTAGCTTGATCGGCTCTAAAGCCCATTTGACACAACAATAATATTCTAAAGTGTAAGCAAGAAATCACTTCCAAATTTACTTACTTGGGCTCAATTGGTTAATGTCTCCAAGTTCCCTCATGCGAGCTTACAACTTAGAAGAAAAACAAAAAACTAACTTACAACTCCCCTTTTTATCTTTTGAGAGAAAGTACTTTCTCTTTTCCATGATGCATGATTCTCTCCAGGGCAGTAGGCTTCTCGCGGCAACTGAGGGTACTTGCCCTAGTCACCCCCACAGCCACAAAGCTATCTCTCCCACTCCCCTACATTTGGGGTTGAGGGAGAGATAAAAGCTCCCCTTCCAGAACTAAAAGCACAACCCATGGACAAAAAACTATCTCAAGAAGATAATAGACAATTAGACTTTAAATGATAAGGTTTATATATTTATTCCCTTATCATTTAATTATCAAACATATATCAATATTATAAATATACACATAAATTGACCCAAAGGTGACCTCACCAATGAAATCAAGTCGACATTCAAAAATGGCTAAGGTGTGAATGTGGGTTGAGACTTTCTCCCCCGTTGCCACCTTCTGCTCTCGTCAACTATAGAAGCTAAGCACAGCTGAAACAAAAAACTGGAAAACTCTTTTGACCAAATTGGCAAAAGTGGATGTTGGAAAATTCTTTTTCCTCATCAAGTTGATAATGGTCTTATCTAGGTTAAACTCAAGATAGTAACTAAGGACACATACCTTCTCTCACATGGTTGACATAATGATCAAGTTGAGACTTAAGATGGTAAATTGGTCTTTTCCATAGTGTCTATTCTCTTCTCTCAGGTGATACTCTCCTTCCACTCTTGAAGGAAGATTAGTTTCCTGGTTACACTCACAACCATATAACCATAATCAGTGTATCATCATTAAATCATAAAACATTATGATAAGATAATCTCAACATGTAATCTGATGTCTAATCGAAGTATTAATCATAATCCATATAATCAATGATTCAACTTGATATTTTCCACAAACACCAAATCATTAATCTAAGATTATTTATCCTTTTTACCACATAAAAGTAGGATTAAGCTTAATCAAAAGTTGGGGATGTAACATATCTCCCCCCATAAGAATCATCATGCCTGATGATTTAATGTCTCCAAAGATCAAACCAACATAAAGAAAAAGTGTTTACTCATCATAATGAAAACTTTTAAAAGAGATGGGGAAATCTTTGATAAATATCCTCATAGTTCCCCCAGGTGGCATTCTTTTCTGCATACTGGTCCCATTGGACCTTGCATTGAGTTATCTCTTTATTACGTAAGCATAGCTTACATGTTTCGAGCACCTTGATGGGCTTGATCAATACCACCCCTGGGTCCTTCACCTGTATGGCATTCCAATCAAGAATAGGAACATGATTATCTCCTGAAATAAACTTTTTCAAATAGGAAACATGGAAAACATTATGCATCATGGCAAGAGCTATTGGTAGAGCAATCCTATATGCAATTAGGTTGACCTCTTCGAGAACTTTGAAGGGACCCACATATCTAGGAGCTAGTTTGAATGTCCTTCCAAACTTAATGGAGCTATTTTGGGGTTTGACTCTTAGAAGGACCTTTTCTCCCATTAATAAATGCCTTGGGATGCATTTAGCATCCATATATCTTTTCTTCCTATCATTTGCTTCCGCTCGTCTTTTCTTAATTAGATGGACTTGTTCTTCCATTTCTAATAGCATTTTTGGACCAAGGCTAATCCTATCTTCATGCTTATCCCAGCTTATAGGAGTTTGGCACTTTCTTCCATATAATGCTTCAAATGGAGCCATCTTGATTGTGGAATGATAGGAATTATTATATGCAAATTCCACAAGAGGAAGATAATCCTACCATTTGTATTGTTGATCCATGTAATACATTCTCAGTAGGTCTTCCAACACTTGGTTTACCCTTTTAGTTTGTCCATCTGTTTCAGGATGATAAGCAGAGTTTATGTTTAACTGAGTTCCAAGAGAGGAGAATAGAGTTTTCCAAAACCTCGATGCCATACGGGCATCCCTATCTGAGATAATCTTCTCAAGAATACCATGTAGTATGAAAATTTCTTGTACAAATTTGTGGGATATGACTAGTGCCCCATCTGACAAATTCACAGGTATAAAATGTGCTACTTTGGTGAGTCTATCCAGCACAACTAAAATAGAATTGTGCTTATTCCTAGACATAGGAAGTCCTTGCACAAAATCCATGCTAACGATTTGCCATTTTCGTTCCAGAATTTCATGAGGGTATAAAATTCATGCCGGGTGAAGGTGTTCTACTTTCACCCTCTGGCATTCTAGACATCCAGCCACAAACCTTGCAGCATCCCTCTTCATTTCCTTCGATAAATATAAAGGCTTCACATCAGCTAGTAACTTTGTTACTCGAGGATGTCCTGAATAAGGTGCAGAATGAACCTCTTTCCACATGATATTCCTTAACTCCTCAGAGTTTGGTACATACATCCTTCCTTTATACCTTAATAACCCATCTGGTTCAAGATAAAATCCATCACATTTTAGATCTAGGGGATTCTCCATAAGAGCTTGTTTTACATGCTCGTAAAACTCATCTCCTTTAGACTTTTGTAATACCTAATTCTTAAAATCAAAATGGATGGAGATCATTGAGGAGATATGTCTTCTCCTACTTAAGGCATCCACCACACAGTTTTCCTTGTCTTGAATGTACTTAATCTCAAAATCATAATCTAAGATTAACTCTAACTACCTTCTTTGGTGAGCATTTAGGTGTGGTTGAGTGAAAAATTATTTGATTCCTTGATGGTCTATTTTTAGTTCAAAGGGGTTTCCAAGAAAGTAGTGTCTCAACATATGTAGTGCATGAATTACTACTACCAATTCCAAATCATGAGGGGCATAATTTTGTTCATAATTTTTTAGTTTCCTAGATTTATATGCAATAACATGTCCATCTTGGACAAGTACACCACCTAAGCCTTCCCCTGAGGCATTGGTAATGACTACAAAATGACCTTTCAAGTCAAGTACCTTTAAGATAGGTGTCATAGTCAATCTTTCCTTCAGTTGGTCAAATGCCTCCTAGCACTTGTTTGACCAATCAATTCTTTTGCCTTTTCTTTGCAATGAAGTAATAGGGTGAGCAATTTTTACAAATTTTGCCACAAATTTTCTGTAATAACCTACTAGGTCCATGAAAATTTGGACCTCATGTACATTTCTTGGTGTTGGCCATTCCAATATGGCTTTAACCTTTGCCGAGTCCATAGCTATTCCCTTAGCTGAAATTATATGACTCAAATAATGCACTTCCTTTTGAAATAAAGTACACTTAGAGAGCTTTCCATACAATTTATGCTCTTTTAACCTTTGAAGACCAATCCTTAGAGGCTAAAGGTGTTCTTCCTTGTTCTTGGAGTAAATTAGGATATCATCAAGAAAAACAAGGGCACACTTGTCCAAGCAGTCTTTGAACACACTGTTCATTAAGTTCATAAATGTTGCAGGTGCATTTGTTAATCCAAAGGGTAGAAGAATGAATTCCTAATGCCCATATCTTGTTTTAAAGGTTGTTTTGTGAATATCCTCATCTTTTAGCCATAATTGATGGTACCTGGATTGAAGATCGATCTTAGAAAACACAGTCGCTCCTCGCATTTGATCGAAGAGACCATCACTGTGGGGCAATGGATACTTGTTCTTTAGTGTTTCTTTATTTAGCATATGGTAATATATACATAAGCGCAACATACCATCTTTCTTTTTCACAAAAATTACTAGTGCTCCCCAAGGTGAAACACTAGGTCTTATCAATCCTTTATCAAGCAATTCTTGCAACTGAGCCTTTAGCTCCATTAACTCAGTTGTGGTCATTCTATATGGAGCTTTAGATATAGGTTTTGAACCTAGAATTATACCTATAGAGAAATCAAAAGCTCTTTTAGGGGTTAATCCCAGTAGCTCATCCACAAATACATCCTCAAAATATCTATGAAAAGGGTATCTATCCATATCTGATCTCTCATGATCTATGGATTCTCTCTTCTCAACTCCTTGGAGCTTTAGAGATTCATAAAACATCAAATCATCTTGAAAATTAATTTCCTTATGACTATTTATTCTTCCATTTTAATAGCAAAGAGATGACATCCTTTTCTCTGAGCTCTTTTCATTTGTAGGGTAGATATTTGTCTCAGTTTAACCACTATAGGGTTACCTTGTAGAAAGACTTTATTCCCAAGGTCATCTAGACACTATTTTTTAGAAAACAATCCACTTTAGCCCTATGTCTCCATAACCAGATTATGCCAAGGATAACATCATATGAGCCTAATGGGGCTACGTAAAAGTTCACTTCAGTGGAGAAACTCAGAAGTTCAACCTTAGTCTCAAACAAGCATTGCTCTACCTAAGCTCTGGTCTGATTTGCATATTCAACTAACCAAGTGTTTGCCATGTATCTAGCTTTCCTAGATATCTTACTCAAAATTTTAGGAGAAATAAAACATTCCATTGCACCAATATTTATCAAAACAGAAATTGGAAAACTAGATAAAATACACATGTGGTTTCAATAGGAGCGATTTGATATTCAGCTTGCCTAGATTATCTAGGGTTGCATGTATACATTGCTGAAAAGCTTCCTATTGCAAGGGTAAAGGATTTCCTCATGGATGAGTTCCCTACATCTTGTTAGGACATTGGTTTGCATAATAATAACTGCCACATGAATAACACCGTCCCGCAGGTCATCACCTTTTATAAGTCTTCCCATAATTATCTCCATTTTTCTTGGAGTTTTTATTACCTTTCTTTTACCCCTTGGATTCATTTTGATCATTCTTGGACCCTTTATCACTTTTCTTAGTAAAGTCTTGTTTTTTGCCCTTTTTTCTTAAATGACTGGGAGGATTGGGACCAATTAAACTTTTTGCTATTCCTTTCCCTGTATGAAAACATAGATTTAAATTTTTGTTCCTGTTTAAGAGCTTTCTCATATACTTGGTCCATTGTAGTAGGACCATGCACATCAACTTTCCCCAAATCTAGGTATTCAATCCCATGATGAACTTCTGGATGTGAAACCTTTCATCCTACTGATATTGCAGAACATATTTGAGGAGGTGAGTTAACTTTTCCCAGTACTCATTCACAGTTGAATCACCCTAGCTCAAATTTTGGAAATCTATAAGCTTTTGGTCATAATACAACTGAGGCAATCATCTTTGCCTAAAGAGTTCCTCAAAACTTTCCTAGGTTAGACTTGTGGAGCTCAATTTTAACTCCATTTTCTTATTTGTCCACCAGGTGGATGTTTCACCTACCAATTGGTATGCTCCTCATACCACTTTGGGAATTTCAGAATAGTTTCTTATTTCAAAGTATTTCTCCATTTGTGTAATCCATGCCTCTATGGCATCTCCACTTACAGTCCCATCAAACTTGGGAGGTGTAATCTTTTTCATATCTCTGGATAATTATAGAGCCAAGTGGCTTCTTTTATCCTCTTCATGTCTTTCTTCAAAGTTATTCTCTATGCGTCCACTTTGGGTGGTGTTCTCATGACGTTCCTCATCATCACCCCCATGGTAGGTTTCCTTCCTAGGTCCATGCTGACTCCTAACCCCCTGCTCAAGAGTTCCAATTCTTGCTCTCATCTTATGGATCATAGCAAGGATCTGGTCAAGTTTAGAATCAGAGTGACCTAAAGGTTACCCTTCTTCCTGGCTATCTCCCATATTGGTTCATATCTGAACCATGCTACAATCTACTTCTCCTAAAGTTTGCAGATTAATAATTCAATTAGTTTTTCATATTATTGAATCCATTCATAAATATAAATTCATTCTCATTCATGCAATCTTAACAAGAAGGAAAGATTTTCCAAAGTTTCAAAATTACATTATAGTTTCCATGGATTACATATAATCCATCAATTGTTACAATTTTCCTTTACATCTTGCTACTGCAAGTCACTTTTAATTTGGGATATCTTCCCAAGTTTATCCTCATCCTTGAGGCTCACCACATTGGACTTAGGAGGTGGACATACTCGCAAGTACTCATCGACAACCTCTTGAGTAACAACAAGATCCTTAAGATCACTTTCCAAGATTGGTTCCTTAGGTGTAGAGATTTTTACTGATTCATTTCCAGAGATAGGAGCAGTATCTCTAACCACTTTGTCCTTCTCCTGGTTGATGCATTTAATAGCATCAGAAAAAGTTTCATCATCAGTCAACCATGTGCCTCTCAATAAACTAGTTTGATCAAGCCTTTTCATTCTTGAGGGTCACTCCCTCATAGCCTTAAGGTAACATCCATTTCTCGTTACCTTCTTTCTAGGTGTCATTCTTATTCTTACCATTTTGGCATAAGAACATCCAAACATTAGCAACTGTTAATGTTGGAGGAAAAATTACTGTTAAGAGAAAATTGGATTCAAAATGAACAATCAATATATCTATATCAAAATACCCAAAACTCAATGAAATGGTGAACAAAAGAGATCAATCAAACAATGAACAATACAAAGCAAACCTCCTTTAATTCTCTACTTCCATTGATCGCCTATCACAAATGATCTTGTCTATGAATATGGCCCTCAGAAGGTGCACTTCCTTGCTATGATTCCAAGATGTTCAAATGGGAACGGCTATGATAGTTTCACCATGAAGATGAGCTTCATAACAATGATAGTAGTATGGTAACGAGTGTGATCACAAGAAATGAAGGAATTGGTGCCAAAGGCACACTGTAATTCCTACAGAGTAACAATACTTAAAGCTTGGATGAATGAAATGGAAGAACAAGGTTCAATTTATAGACTTGAGAGAGTGAAGATCAATGGTATAGAAAGAATGAGAAGATCAACGGTATAGAATGGTTGAGGAATGTGCGCAAATAGGAAGAAGACAAGTGTCTTGCTATATTTTGCATAAGAGGAATTAGTAAAATAGAAGAATGAGTTAACTAAAGAGATAAAATCAATTAAAAGAATAGATCAATCAGTTAAGAGAATAGAACTAGAGAATAGAAATTGCACGAGGGTGAGAAGATATTTTAACTCAATTAAATATTTAGAATATTCAATTGCATGTGCACAAGGATTGAATTATATTTAGAGATAACTCAATTTAGAAGAAATAGACAACTTAAATAAATATTTGATTTATTTAAATTTAGAGCAGATATTATTGGATGAAACAATTAAATAATTGGTATTATTAATTTAGAATGATTTTGAAAGAATAAATAAAATATTTGATTATATTTTATTTTTAGAGATTGAGAGGATTTAAATAAATTTGATTTGATTTATTTAAATTTGGAAAAATGATTTGATTTAATTAAATAATTAAGAATTATTTAATTGTTTGGAAGAATTTAATTAAATAAATGATTTTATTTAATTTTGACTTTAGAAGAGGTAATTAAATATTTTGATATTTAATTAATTTAGAGGAATATGAATCAAATAAATAAATTTGATTTATTTATTTATTGATAGAAGAATTAGAATGGAATAAATATTAAGAATATTTATTTAGACCGAGTCATGTCATTTTTAGGCATATACATTTTGCCCCTCTTTGATGCAATGCAGTTTACGACATTGCTTCAAAGAATAAATAGTCTAATAATGATACATGCCTCAGTTTGACCCTAGTATAGGTTATGACAACAGGATGCCCCCTCGGGAGATTGGACGGGAAGAAGGCAGAAGGGCATGAGACGGACAATCTCACGATGAAGAAGGTGAAAAACAAGTTAGGATGAAGAAAGAGCTTAATGATATGCTATGCAAGATAGAATGAAAACACACACAAGCAAGTAAGAAAGTATGTACAAATGATACAAGAACAATCAAGGTATTGCCCCTATCAAGTGGTAAACCAATGATATACTGATAACTATATATGACAGTGTTGTCATGGCGAGGAACGATAGATCCCTAGAGCAAACACAAAGGATAATGTCTAGTTTCAGGAAATGGAACATGTCGTGTAAGACGTGTGTATTGGTTTGATTTCAGTAATGTTACATCCTATATAAGAGAATTGATTGATTATAACTGATCAATTTGGTTTACGACCAAACAAGGATCAAGACCAATAATTGTGATTGGATCGTTTGACAAGATTGACTTGACTCAATTGGTATGGATTAAAGATGGACTTGCATTTGGATCACTACTCAGATTGATTGGATTGAGAAGAATGGATCACAACGATAGATAGAAATTTGATCAATAGAAGAATGACTCGATAGAAGGAATCACAAGCTTTTATAAACATTGATACTCTGCATTTTGGATCGTTATTGCATGGGATATGGATGCTTGTGGATGCTATGCTTTTGACATCTTGATGGTGCAAGTATTTTGAAGTGCTTATTTTATCATTGGGCTTTTTTTTTGTGTTTTTGAAATGTTGTAAGAAAATACAAGCATCTAGGTATAATTGAACCGAGATGACCTGAGCATCGCTCACATGGATTTTGATTTAGCAAGTTAATACAAGCATCGAGGTATAATTGAATTGAGATGACCTAAGTATTCCTTGCATATCAATAGACAAGGATTGCCCCCTTTCATGTTAGACCTCTGAGATCCTCGATGATCTTTTTCCAATCATTTCGTTAGACAAGGCTTCACATTACTAAAGATTAATCCACAAACAACCAACAAAGAAAAGAATCATGCCCCCATCATAGCATCTCTAGCTTTTGGCATCCTTGAGTAGCATAGAAAGGCATGATAGTAGAAATCAAGACTCTGTATTTTAACCATGTTTCCAATCCACAAAACATTTTTGCATTTAGATGTGTTTGTTTCTTGCCATAATTTGGGTAAAATCATTTAGAATGCCTTAGGTGTTTGTTTGCTTTGTTTTGGATAGGTTAATATCTTGCATTAGGATTTCTGCTTTGGAAGCAGGTTTTGTTTGTACTTGCTTGCCTAGTGAGAAGATTCCACAATCTTTATTGGTGAGATGGACCCTAAGGGACTGACCTAGTGCCTTGGGGGCTCATTGCTAAATGGCCTTGCCTACGTGATGACATAGAGGCAATGTAGTTTGGGGTAAACCCTAAAGGACCTAAGACCTAGGCGGTAGAAAGTGGCACAGACTCAGATAGATAGAAGGACTAGACACGAGACAGATGGGACAAAGGAGCCTTGGGGGTGCATAGAAATATGGCCTTGCCTACATGATGACACAGAGGCAATGTAGTTCATGGACTTGGACCATGGATACTAATGAGAGACACTATGCTAGGCTGAAACTATAGATAGGATATGGGATAAAACCTTGGTTGACAAGGCAACAAAGAGATAGAGTATCAAGCCATGATAGGTTATCGTTAGGTTTTTATTATGGAACAGATATGGATCAAATGGGACATGAGTGAAGGAAGGACACAAGGTGATTGGTTTCCCAAAGACGGAGGAAGCGATTTATCATAAGTAACGCTTGTTTACCAGGTTTTCACCACTTGCTTTTATTTGCACGAAAGCTAGAAAGTATGCATGACACCTGTTTGCCAGGTTTTCATCATGATACTTATCCAATGTGCCTGTTTGCCAAGTTCTCACCAAAGGATGATTTTTTTGTATTTTTCTAATTTTTTTGATTTTTTTTTTGTATTTTTTGTATTTTTATGCCCCCCTTACATTGGGATTCTCCTAGGTGTAGAACCGGTGAAGATGCATGTTGTTGATTGGGTCATCGAACAACTCACCTTCTAATGTTGCTAAATGATATGCCCCCAATCCATAAGCAGCTATGATCACATAAGGCCCAAGCCAGTTGGGTTCAAACTTGCCTTTCTTTTCCTAATCTTGTTGATTGCAGGGATTCTCCTTAAGTACTAAGTCTCCAACTTTAAAGACTCTTGGGAGAACTCTGTGGTTATAGCTTCGTGACATCATTTGTTGGTATGCCTTGAGATGATCAAAGGATTTCTGTCTCCTTTCTTCTAGTAACTCTAGTTCTTGCAATCTAGAAACTCTGTACTCTTCATCTGTTATGAGACCTTTTAACGACACCCTGAGAGATGGTAGCTCAACCTCAATGGGGAGGATGGCTTCTGAGCCATAGACAAGGGCATATGGGGTAGCACCTATGGGAGTGCGTATATTGGTTCTGTAGACAGAGTGGGATTGAGTTGGATGTGCCAATCACCGCCAGCATCGTTGACTGTCTTCTTGAGGAGTTTCAAGATGGTCTTGTTAGATGCCTCTGCTTGGCCATTGCCTTGGGGGTAATAGGGTGTGGAGAAACGGTGTTGGATTTTGAATCGGTCATAGAGTTCTTCGACATCCTCATTTTTGAAGGGTCTTCTATTATCCATGATAATGGATGAGGGAATTCTGTATTTGTAGATGAGGTAGTTAAGGATGAATGAGGAGATTTGTTTACTTGTGACTGTGGTCAGGGGAACGGCTTCAATCCACTTGGTAAAGTACTTAGTGGTGGTTATTATGAATTTGTGGCCATTGGATGAGGGTGGATGGATCTTTCCCACAAGGTCAAGTCCCCATTCGGAAAAGGACCAAGGTGTCGTTATAGGTCTCAACTCTTGAGTTGGTGCATGTATTAAGTTCCTGTGTATTTGGCACTACTTGCACTTCTTCACAAATTGATATGAATCTGTTTCCATGTTCAGCCAATAATAACCCAAACGCATGAGTTTCTTAGCTAAGGAAGGACCGCTAGAGTGTGTTCCACAGATCCCTTGGTGTACGTCTTGTAAGGTGGTTTGGGATTCTTCCCGTTCTAAACAACAGAGTAAAGTACCATCTAGACCACATCGGTATAGGGTGTCGGCAATAATGGTATAGTGAGAGGTTTGGTGTATAAAGGTTTGTCATTGGTTTGAAGATAAGTTAGGTGGGAGGGTGTTGTCCTTGAGGTAAGTGTAAACCTTACTGTACCTAGGTGAATCAGATCCAAACAATAGGCATATGGAATGGGTCTAAGGAAGATCATAAGCTAGTTGCTGAATTGATTCCACTAAGATCTTGTACCATGACTCATTCTCTGTTATTTCGAGTAGAGAGGCAATGGTTGCCATGGCATCTGCTGCTTTGTTTTCAATGCGAGGTATCTGCTCAAAAGAGATGATCACAAAGTATTTCTTAAAGTCCTCGACCATCCGCTTGTATGGGACAAGCTTCTCATCTTTGGTTTGGTAGTCATCATTGACTTGATTGATTACTAGTTGAGAATCACCATAGACATGTAGCTCTTTGATTTTCCATTTTGTTGCCATCTTGAGGACAATGACTAAGGCTTCATATTCTGCTATGTTGTTGGTGCATGGGAATAATAGACAGTAAGACTTTGGTATGGTCTCATCATGAGGAGTTACAAAAAAGATTCCTACCCTCGATCCATGGTTTGTGTAGGACCCATCAAAGTAAAGTTTCCAAGAATGTGTTGATATATTGAATAAAGATTCATCTGGAAACTCAAATTGCATTGATGTGGTGTCCTATAGTGGTGCATCTACAAACTAATCAGCAATGACTTGCCTCTTGATAGCCTTTCTGTCCACATACTGGTGCAGGAGCACCCCTACAAGACAGGATATAGGTTCATTGTCTGCATGACAGGACATTAGTCTATTGTTAGCATGTTTGACTTCATAATGTAATAAGGTCCATTGGACCAATGCATATGTATTAGATCAGCCTAGGAGAGTGTGCAGGTAGTTAGAGTTCGTGATCAGGTAGAATGAGCTTTCCTCTCCCAGCCGCTTGGAAGCTCCCAGCCGCTGGGAATCGAGTTGGTAGTACTCGTAGGATATTGCTATAAATAACTCAGATTAGTTAGGGTTTGATATCATATCAGAGAAGAGAGTAGTAGTTATGTTATGTTGTACTGGCGATTGAGTGAGATCTAGAGATCAGTCCAGACATTGTGAAACATTGTTGTTCAATAGTATTGTAGAAACAGGACATTTGTGTTTCATCTAAATAAGATCTCATCAATTGCATTATCTGGTTTATCAGCTGTTTATGTTTTGATTTCTGTTTTGATTACAGGTTAATGGATACTTTCAACCCTTCCACCGGTTGATTCTGTGAATCGGTGGAATGGTCATGCATGTTAGTTTAGGTTGTATTTTAGTTTTCTGTTTATGCATTTCATTGTGTGGGAGATCGATTGGTAGCATGCTGTGAATCAACCTAGCATCCTCATGTGCTAGGATTTAGGAAGATAAACTGTTAAGTTTTGATCTGAAGGTGATCCGGTCTGATCATCATGTTTTCTTTGTAAAATTGTGCGGTTCTGTGAGTTTGCATGCAGCTGACGGATATACAGGGATCTGCATGTGCTTTTCCTGACGGAGTGAATCGCATCGACATCTGTGAGTATATCACTATCCGGATCAGGTTATGAAGCTGACGAAGACTGTATGTTTTGAATGTATCAGGATGATATAAGTCAGATATATACTCAGTGTGTATATCATCGTCAGGATCATCTTTCGTGTGTAGCCATCGTCCACATGTCGCTATCGCATGCAGAAGTGAAAGTTCACTTTTTGGCTAAGGACCGAAAAGGTCATCATCAGGATATTGAAAAGATCACCGGATATTCATTATCATGTTGCGGAGGATATAAGTGTCTTATATCCTGTTGACATCATCATCAGGTGCATTGACATCATCATCGGGTGCAAGTGACGTCATCGTCATCAGGATATATGAGAGGAACCGGATATTTCATATCCTACCGACGAAGGGTGATGATGATGCTAAACATCATGATGCTGCCGATAGAGTTTGGCGCTAAGTGAATAGTGATCATCAGGAGGATAATTGTGTTCATCGAGTATCATGATGCTGCTGACAGGCGAAAAGCGAAAGGCGATAAGGAAGTGAACAGTAGTTAGCAGGAGGATATTTCATGCCTCTTCGAAATATGATGATGCTGTCCGTGTTAGCAAGAAATGTGATGATGATGATAAGCCGACAGGCATTACACACTGCATGTCCCAGATTTTAACATGCTGGTTGTGTTAATGACTCCTCCTTCCCATTTGTAAGCTTCTGTTGTGTTCCTCTGCATCATAGTGGTATCAGAGCAAAGGAAGGATCTTCTGGAAAAGATCAGGATATAGCAGGATGTCAGATGAAGAAGGAACATCTAAGATTCCGGCAAGGATGACCAACATTGAGTTGGCAGTTCTGGTGAAGAAACAGATTGCAGAGAGCAAGGATGTGAAGGCTCAGAATCAGGAATTGAAGGATGAGTTAGAGAAGTTGAGGAACAGAGTAGGTTCTGGTAGAGAAGAAGATAGGGAAGAAGAAGAGATCCCTAGTTGGAACGAGGAGGTCGTTCCTGCAGACCAGAGACCACTGTTGAACGCCCTCAAGGCCATGGAGAGGAGAACCATGGATGTGAAATTGGATTTGCCAGTGTTTACAGGAAAGATGGAACCTGATTCAGTGATGGAGTGGATAGACTCCTTGAATAATTTCTTTGAAACAGAGGAGATACCAGAACAACAGAGGGTGAAAATAGCCCAGTCAAAAATGAAAGAAGCTGCCTTGACATGGTGGAATTTCGTCCAAGATGATAGAGTACAGGAAGGAAAGCGTAGAGTCACTACATGGAAGAAAATGATGGCATTAGTAAAGGAAGCTTATGTCCCATTGGATTACAGTATCCAATTACACAAGAGGAAGCAAAACCTGAAGCAGAAGGAGCTAGATGTCAGCTCATATACAGAAGAATTCATGAAACTTTGTATGAAAACAAAGGTAAAGGAAAGTGAAGAAGATAAGGTAGCCAGATACCTTAATGGATTGAGGTTCAACATTCAGGAAGATTTAAGTCTGCATAATCCAGATACAGTTCAGAAATGCTTTCAGTTGGCATTGAAAGTGGAAGAGAAGTTAAAGAGAAAACAGGAACAACACAATAGAGGAAGAGGAAGACAACAAAGGGGTGGAAGAGGTCCTTTTAGAGGTCAAGGACATGGACATGGATATCAAGGAGAATCCAGTCATGACAATAGTAAGGGAAACAATAGTCAGAACCAGGGGGAAAATTATAGTCAGCAAGGAAACTTCAGAGGTAGAAGACCTTTCAGAGGAAGATCCCAGGGCAGAGGATCCATCAGATGTTATAACTGTAACAAAGAAGGCCATATAGCCAGCAGATGTCCAGAAAAGGCCACAAGCTCAACAGGAGAAAGGAGAACAAATTTGATCCAAGAACCTGATAATCAAAGTATGACAGGCTCTAATGCTTTTCAGAGTGTGAATGCTCCTGATAATTGTGGATACCCAGAAAGTGGAGAGTCTCTAATGATGAGAAGAACAGTGACTGCCATGAAGGTACCTGACAAAGAATCCCCTCAAAGAAAGTCTCTTTTCAGGACTATTTGCAAAGCAGGAGGTAAGGCATGTAAAGTTTTGATTGATTCTGGTTCTACTGAAAATTTTGTGTCTGAAGAAATGGTGACAAAGCTTAAGCTTAGGAGATTGCCTCACCCATCCCCATATAAAGTCTCATGGCTTACCCAAGGTCAGCAGACAATTGTAGAAGAGCAGGCTTGGGTAGAATTTTAGATTGGAGCATATAAGGATAAGTTGTTGTTTGACATTACCACGATGGATGCTTGTAATCTTTTATTTGGTAGACCATGGCAGTATGATTTGAAGGCACAACATGATGGTATTAGAAACACCTATACAATCACTAAAGATGGTAAGGTTATAAAGTTACTACCATTGATGGAGAAGGAGGAGAAATCTAAAGGAAAAGAGGTGAAGGTAATGCTGATGGAAGGTAAACAGTTCATGAAAGAAGTAGCAGCAGAAGGTGCAGTTGCATATGCCCTAATCCCATGTATGAGGGTGAATAAAGAACGGCAGCAAGAAGTCAAGGAAGAGAAAAAGCAAAGGTTCATAGACCCAGCTGTCCAAGAGCTATTGGATAAGTACAAAGGTATCATCTCAGAAGGAATGCCAAGATCCCTACCACGTGTCAGGGATATTAGTCACTGCATAGACTTAATTCCAGGGTCAACACTTCCAAACAAAACAGCCTATAAGCTAACTCCAGAACAGAATGCAGAAGTAGCCAGACAAATTGAAGAATTATTGGATTCAGGTCTGATTGGGAAAAGTTTAAGTCCATGTGCAGTACCAGCTGTACTAGCACCAAAGAAGGAAGGTACTTGGAGGCTTTGCACAGATTCCAGAGCTATTAACAAGATCACAATCAGGTATAGGTTTCCAATCCCTAGGATAGAGGATTTACTTGATTGTTTGGGAGGTGCTAAGTATTTTACAAAAATAGATCTAAAGAGTGGATATCATCAGATCAGGATTAGGCCAAGAGATGAATGGAAAACAACATTCAAAACTAATGAAGGGTTATATGAGTGGAAGGTTATGCCTTTTGGTTTATCTAATGCACCTAGTACTTTTATGAGGTTGATGAATGAGGTTTTGAAAGAGTTCATTGGTAAGTTTGTCATAATATATCTAGATGACATTCTGATTTTCAGCAACACAAAAGAAGAACATCTCAGACACATAGATTTGGTTCTTAAGAGGTTACATGAAAAGCAGCTGATGATAAATTTAGACAAGTGTTTGTTCATGCAAGAGGAGATCACATATTTGGGTTTTGTCATTTCACAAGGAAAGTTACAAATGGATAAGGAGAAGGTAAGTGCCATATTGTCTTGGCCAACCCCAAAGACTATGAATGATGTCAGAAGTTTCCATGGGTTAGCAACCTTCTACAGGAAGTTTATAAGAGGGTTTAGTCATATTTGTGCACCCATGCTTGATACCATCAAAGGAGGACAGAAGTGCAGATTTGTTTGGACTCAAAGCACAGATGATTCTTTTGAAACATTGAAGAAGAAGGTGGCACAGCAGCCAGTCCTTGCGCTTCCAGACTTTAACAAAATCTTTCAGGTGGAATGTGATGCCAGTCACATGGCCATTGGAGCAGTACTCAGCCAAGAAGGTAGACCTATTGCATTTTTCAGTGAGAAGCTCAATGATGCTAAAAAGAGGTAGTCCTCATATGATTTGGAAATGTATGCTTTAGTCCAGTCACTCAAGAAATGGAGGCATTACCTGATGCCAAAGGAATTCATAGTATTCACAGATAACCAGGCTCTGAGTTTCATAAACAGCCAGGAAAAGCTGAACCACAGACACATGAAATGGGTAGAAACCTTACAAGCGTTTACTTTTACATTGAAGCATAAGAAAGGAGTCAAGAATAAAGTTGCAGATGCTTTGAGCAGGAGAGTTCTAACAGTCAACCAGATTCAGTTAGAAAGTGTTGGCATTGATTCACTAAAGACCATGTATGAGACTGATGAAGATTTTGGGGAGATATATCATGTATGTACTTCTTTTGGAGAGAAATATCATGCTGAATTCTCTGAATTTTTGATTCAGGATGGATTGTTGTTCAAAGGTGGACAGTTATGTATTCCAAGGTGTTCTATGAGGTTAAACATCATTAAGGAGAAACATTGTGGAGCTATGGTAGGTCATTTTGGTCTAGATAAGACTCTTGATCTTGTCCGAAGACATTACTTTTGGCCTAAGTTACAATCAGATGTCAGAAAGTTTGTAGAGACATGTGTGATATGTCAGAAAGCTAAAGGCAGGTCGACTAATGCAGGTTTATATCAGCCCTTACCCATTCCTTCCAGACCATGGGAAAGCATAAGTATGGATTTTGTCTTGGGTTTACCAAGGACAAGGAAAGGGTTTGACAGTTTTTTTGTTGTAGTGGATAGATTTAGCAAAATGGCACATTTCTTGCCATACAAAACCACTGCTGATGCTTCATACATTGCAGATTTGTTTTTCAGGGAGATTGTCAGGATCCATGGATTGCCATTAAGCATAGTGTCAGATAGGGATGTGAAGTTTATTGGTCACTTCTGGAGAACTCTTTGGAAGAAACTTGGAACAAATTTGTCTTTTTCCTCTGCATATCATCCTCAAATGGATGGACAGACTGAAGTAGTGAACCGTTCCTTAGGAAATTTGCTTAGATGTTTGACAAAACAACATGGAGAAAAGTGGGATAATATTCTATCTCAAGCTGAATTTTCCTATAATGATACTGTCAATAGGAGCACAGGGAAATCACCTTTCTAGATAGTTTATGGTGTACATCCAAGAGGAATTTTGGAATTGAGAGATCTACCTACAGTAGACCATGTTAGTGCAGAAGGAGAAGCTTTTGCAGAAGCCATAAAAGAGGTTCATGATCAAGTCAAGACCCAACTGCAGCAAACCACCTTGAAGTATAAGGCATATGCTGATAAAAAGAAGAAGGATGTCCAGTTTGATGTTGGAGATTTGGTATGGGTTCATTTGAAGAAGGACAGACTTCCTAAGGGAAAATATACTAAACTTATGCAGAGAAAAGTTGGACCATGTCAGATCTTGCACAAGCATGGACAGAATGCTTATGAGATACAACTCCCCCCTGATCTTGGTTTGTCCCCTATATTCAATGTATGTGATTTAACTCCATACAAGTCTTATCCAGATGCAGATCAGGATCTCCTACAGGATACAGTCCATGATAACATTCCCAAGCATGATCCTCCACAGTTGCAGAAGATTTTGGACACCAGAGTGGTCAAACAGACCCGGAACAAACAGTACTTGGAGTATCTAGTCTCTTGGAAGGGAAAACCTAATTCTGAAGCAGTATGGATGACTAAAGAGCAGATCCAGAAACATGGTGCAGATCTTCATACTCTCATCTCAAGTGGACTTGAGATTTCTTCTTCTGGGGAGTATGGTGCAGGAGCACCCCTACAAGACAGGATATAGGTTCATTGTCCGCATGACAGGACATTAGTCTATTGTTAGCATGTTTGACTTCATAATGTAATAAGGTCCACTGGACCAATGCATATGTATTAGATCAGCCTAGGAGAGTGTGCAGGTAGTTAGAGTTCGTGATCAGGTAGAATGAGTTGTCCTCTCCCAGCCGCTGGGAATCGAGTTGGTAGTACTCGTAGGATATTGCTATAAATAACTCAGATCAGTTAGGGTTTGATATCATATCAGAGAAGAGAGTAGTAGTTATGTTATGTTGTACTGGTGATTGAGTGAGATCTAGAGATCAGTCCAGACATTGTGAAACATTGTTGTTCAATAGTATTGTAGAAACAGGACATTTGTGTTTCATCTAAATAAGATCTCATCAATTGCATTATCTGGTTTATCAGCTGTTTATGTTTTGATTTCTGTTCTGATTACAGGTTAATGGATACTTTCAACCCTTCCACCGGTTGATTCTGTGAATCGGTGGAATGGTCATGCATGTTAGTTTAGGTTGTATTTTAGTTTTCTGTTTATGCATTTCATTGTGTGGGAGATCGATTGGTAGCATGCTGTGAATCAACCTAGCATCCTCATGTGCTAGGATTTAGGAAGATAAACTATTAAGTTTTGATCTGAAGGTGATCCGGTCTGATCATCATGTTTTCTTTGTAAAATTGTGCGGTTCTGTGAGTTTGCATGCAGCTGACGGATATACAGGGATCTGCATGTGCTTTTCCTGACGGAGTGAATCGCATCGACATCTGTGAGTATATCGCTATCCGGATTAGGTTATGAAGCTGACGAAGACTGTATGTTTTGAATGCATCAGGATGATATAAGTCAGATATATACTCAGTGTGTATATCATCGTCAGGATCATCTTTCATGTGTAGCCAGCGTCCGCATGTCGCTATCGCATGCAGAAGTGAAAGTTCACTTTTTGGCTAAGGACCGGAAAGGTCATCATCAGGATATTGAAAAGATCACCGGATATTCATTATCATGTTGCGGAGGATATAAGTGTCTTATATCCTGTTGACATCATCATCAGGTGCATTGACATCATCATCGGGTGCAAGTGACGTCATCGTCATCAGGATATATGAGAGGAACCAGATATTTCATATCCTACCGACGAAGGGTGATGATGATGCTAAACATCATGATGCTGCCGATAGAGTTTGGCGCTAACTGAATAGTGATCATCAGGAGGATAATTGTGTTCGTCGAGTATCATGATGCTGCTGACAGGCGAAAGGCGAAAGGCGATAAGGAAGTGAACAGTAGTTAGCAGGAGGATATTTCATGCCTCTTCGAAATATGATGATGCTGTCCGTGTTAGCAAGAAATGTGATGATGATGATAAGCCGACAGGCATTACACACTGCATGTCCCAGATTTTAACATGCTGGTTGTGTTAATGACTCCTCCTTCCCATTTGTAAGCTTCTATTTTCCTCTGCATCACATACTCAATGTCGTATTTATTTAGGAGCATTACCCATTTGGCTAGGTGACCTGTTCGAGCTGCTTTGCTTAGTAGGTACTTCAATGGATCTATTTTGCAATAAGTTTGACTAGATGTGCAAGCATATAATGTTGGAGTTTTTGGGAAACAAAAACTACCACAAGACATGATCTTTCTATCTGAGAGTATTGCAACTCATAGCCCACCAATGTGCGAATGATGTAGTAGATGACTCTTTCTTTATTTTCATAATCTTGTTGTGCTAGAAGGGCCCTAAGAGTTGTTGGTGTAGCAAATATGTATAATAACAATGGTTTCCCTTAGATAGGAGGCATGAGAATAGGTGGATTCGTAAGATATTCTTTTCGTTTATCGAATGCCTCTTCATATTTCTCGTCCCATCTAAACGGAATGTTCTTATGTAGGAGATGACTGAATGGTTGACACTTGTCTAACAGTTGTGATATGAATCTACAGATTGCTTGTAGCTTGCCCTATAGAGATCTATGGTCACAGCTGAGAAGGAAATAATACCAATAATACAGTCACCCGACTATGGTGACAACAGAGGAGGTAATTAAATGATAGTGTGTTTATAACACTTAAACTAATACCAAGTCAGGCTTGTATGGAAAGCTGACTATAAATCATTTATGGGTTACTTAAACTGTCAAAGATTATACATTTAAACCCACAAATATGGAGGTGTTGAGACCATTTAAGAACATGGTCTCATCACGAAACAATTAGAATGTGCTTATAAAAGAATACAGACTTGTTCTTTGTGTCTGAATTAAGACTTATTGTTAAATGTTATGAGTTATAAGTACTTTACTTACTTAAGTGTAATCTTATAGGATTGGTGATTAACACCTAAAGCTCAAAAGGATAGGAAGAGCTATTAATCCTAATGAAACTAACCTACTGTACTAAGGCATGATATGCCTTGAGTACATGTATTTAATTTCATCATATGTGATGACTTGCTATCGAAATTGTAAACCATGTGAGACCAACATGGTCAAAATGGTCAAATTTGATATGAAATGAAAATGAACATGGTGATGAGGAGTCACTAGTTCCTCGTTACGAAGATAACATATTTTAATCGTAACCAACCTATGATGGGAGTTGAATGTCCAAGTCTGGACAATGATTCGAATTGATCCCGCTCATACAAGACCTAAAGAATTAGGTCATTAAGAACTTACTATAGGACATGATAGCTTATAAGTTGAGTTAGGTTGGTGGACATATGATGGCGTTTATTATACAATGTGTGTGTATGTAAAACTTTGGCTAAAGTAATGCATCCATCTCTGCATGCATTATCGGTCCACAATGTTCTAGTTGGCCTAGTGTCTCTAGTAGTGTCATACAAGTTAGAGTGGATCTATAGTGTGTCACCATGAGACATTAGGAGGGATACAACACCAGATACTCAGATGGCTATCCAAATGGTTTCTAATGTCTAACCTTTCTATGAAGGGTAGGCCTTCTTTGAGTTAGGAAGTTGAGTGGGGGACCGCAGGTCCATGGTTGGAGGAAAAGCATTGGGATGATGCTCCCCTTCCCAAGAATGAGACAATCTGAGGCTTATGAAGATAGATGTTACTCATTAAATATTAGTGATGGTTACTCAATTGATTTATGATGCCTTGGGCATATATTGTATTTGATTAGTGATGGTTACTCACTAAAGATTGTAAATCATTATTGTTGATGTGTTTTCCTTACACATACAATGCAGAATAAAATACTTATGTACTCTATCCTCTCTTGAACAAAATCACTCAAATACTAAACCAGGTGATCAAATGCGTAGACTCCAAGGTTCTCCATTAGTTATTTTGGTTTCACAATTTGGGATAGCTTAGTAGTAGGATGTCACTTGTTCTTTAACACAAAAGGACTTACACAAATGTTCAACAATAAGAAACTTGTTTCTCTCAAATAACAGGTAGTGTAGCTCTTCAGAGGGTCTAGTAATATATTAACTTAGGATATGGCAATTAAAGTTCTTAAATCTAACCCTAATGTAACTCTAAGATAATACACAAGGGATAGGGTTTAGAGAACTCTAATCTAAATGCAAGCAATTACCACTAACTCACTGGAATCTCAACCACACTTTGCTTCACCATAAGATAACAATTACACAAAGATGATGCAATCTTCTAAGGGAAAAAGTAAGATTTTTAGATTACTTATGCGCATAAATCCCCACAAACATGAAGGTAAATGATCATAAAGTAGTTGAAGTTAGGCTCAAATAAGTTTCACACTAACCATGCACTACAATTTTCCATCGACAAATTATAAATGGTATGAACTATAAGGACTCCAAACATGAATCAGTAGTAACAACTTCCATGAACATAAAACAAAATTGCTGAAAATAAAGTAAGCTAATCTTATTCTATGAGAGGACACCTAGAAATCATGCATACATTTGAAACAACACAAAATCACCATGGAGAATTCAATAATGAATTTGCATTTATTTTCATCAGAGTCTTTGGCAACAATTTCTCAGAGCATTCCCCCCTTCACATGAGAGAAAAATGAGGCTTAGATAGTCCTCAAGATACAATGAATGGCTGAGATTCAATCTAGGAATCAAGGGCCCTTATTATGCCACACAGGCAAGTGGTTACAAAATTTACTATTACTAGGCACTGCATTTATGAGGCACTCACTAAGTGGGGTGTCCTCCTTTATTCCTTTCCCTTTCTGTGATAAATTCCATGAATCTAGACATGACACGTGTAACTTCCTCCATAGGGACACTTGGAAGTCTCTGAATGGTACATTCTACGATTTGCAGCTCCTCTATGCATTTGACAAGTGTCATTTCCCATCCAGCCATGGATGCCTGAAACATGCCCATGAAGGTGGAAAGTATGCAAACATCATCCAAAAGCTCCTTGGAAACAACCTGTGTGTGCTGAAAATACAATGTATGCATTTTATCCTTCATTAAATACTAATCAATTTCTCCATCAGGATCAAATATCTTGTTTATTGAAACAAGTATTTTGCCTCAAATTTCTTGAAGTGTTTCCTTTGCTCGGATGCTTTCACTTTCAACTTTCCCAAGAATCTACTCCTTTATTATTAGAGTGCAATACCAAGAAGGAAAATCATATGATGAACCTTGCTCAATCATTCCTTCATCCATCAAGGTGGCATTTGGAGTATATATCAATTTCTTCAATTGAGGCATAATTTCTTCCCTGACAACTCTAAATTCTGCACAAGGCACCAGAACAACCTGAACTCTATCCAAAAGAGAGGAAGCCTCCTTATACAACTTCACAACTTCAGCTATGAATTCATCAGCTTTGATCTTAAAGCTTGTTGTCCACTCCTACAATGCTTGAGATGAAGATCTCATTCCTTCCAAATGTGCAATAGATCCTACAAAAGCAAGGCAGGCAGTGCAGGTATTTCCTCTGCTTGATTCACCGGCTTCATCAATTGTTGGATATAATGCTGAAATGCTTGATTATCCCTTTCCAACTAGATCCTCTATTTCTTCTCCTTCTTTAATATTTTTTTGATGGTCATGACTAAATCTTCTAATTCTTCCATTTCTTGTTCCACCATGGTTGGACCCAAATCAATAGTATTAATGTCATAACCACCTGGAACATCTTCACCTATCTCCACATTCATTCTTGGGACTGCAACATGCACCTGTCGTGACCCAGAATTGTCTCTCATGATCTTTGAAAATTTAGTAACCTTTTTTTTTGCTTTGTCCAGTTTACCTCTACTCAGTAAATCCTCCAAACTCAGAATGGGCTCTCTTTCGACAATAGATTTTTCTTTGACTCTCTCTCTTAGCCATTCTGGCAATTTGGACAAATCTTCTTGATTTTCTTAAGGAATTTTCTTTTTTTGAAAAGTAGGAAGAGCCTCATCATCAAACGCATATAGCTCCTTATCATTTTGATTCTCTGTCTCAATTATGACTTCATATTTTTCCTTAGGTGGATTTGACATGACCTCCTCAATTTGATTCCCTTGCAGCATGGATTCCAAGGACTCATGCATATCCTTTCTATCTTTTACCTCTAAAGCTACTTGCTCTTTTTTTTCTACTTCATCTCCTTCAATGTATATTACACTATTAGCTTCTTGCCTTGAAGAGGTACTGGCCACGTTCTGATCATTGCTCTTCACCTTCTTTCTTGGCTAAAAATCTTCCTTTGAATCAACACTTGCACCTTCTGAGTCACTAGAGTCACTGCTTGACTCACTACTTGAGGTCTCCCTGGAATGTTGTACACTACCTCCTCCCATGAAACTATAAGTGAGTTGAACATTTTTTTCTTGAAGCCTTCAAACTTGGAAATCCACATATTTCTTAGTATGTGCCACAATTGGTACCATCAAATCATCGTTACATGTGACCTCCTGCTCTGACCAGTTGATGGTGAATAGCTTATTCTTCTCCTAGTCATATGAACTTTGTGACAATCTTCTGTGATTTTCCTCAAGTTGATCCAGAATATTTATCACCCTTGTTGCCCTAACCAAGTCCAAAGACAATCTATAGCAAATCTTCTTTCTTATATCCATATCATCACGTGCATCATCCCAATGATCTTCAAGTTGTGGTTTATGCTCATATTTACCTCCAAACTTCTACCCGATTGCATTAAATGGATCAAAATTGTTGTGTGCATCATTATGTCACACTAGATTATAGGCTTGCACTTCTATTTCTAAATTCTCAGCTACTTGTAATGACAAACAAGTTTTGAGCCTCCCGATGCCAATTGGAAATTTAGTTGTAGTTTTCTTCCTCTTCCTTTGAATTTTGTCGAAGGCCACTAGCTGTCTTGTCACTTCCAACAATACCATCTTGTTTGTAGGATATCTTGGCAAATGATAGGGCAATGATGAGTATCCCTCAACTCAGAGGTATGTGAATCTCAGAAATTGAATAAACCATTTTCTATACTTTTCCACTAGATTCATAGATTTTTTTGACAATCTCTTGCATATGTTGCCTTGCAACAATCTGACGATGTACATAGAGAAAGCGTCATTGAACCTCCTGTAATGAACAATAGCCTGCAGGTGCAGCTGAGGGTAGCAATCATAAACCTTAAATTGCCCATCACCATTACCAGCTCTCCCTTTGCAATTTAGCCCTAGGTATCTCTCGTTCCTTGCGAGCATGTATATCACATACGAGCTCATGTAAATTGTCTTAATTTCTTGTAGATTCTTGAGATGATCATCAATATTGTTGCTGATCATTTCAGCCCAATCAATCATCCTTTTCCTACTTATGTTATGATCTCCTCTATAAAAAATAACATCCAGGATTTGAAGTTCGTCGATTGTGGGCAACCCATAATGCGACTCAAAAATATGACCATGTAGCCAATCTCCTGATGGAAATATGATTTGTGGAGCTTTTTAAGCAATCTGCTTATGTGCGGCCTCGATTGTACTAACCATTTGTTGTTTATCACTTCCATGTATTTCTCTGGTCCAGACAGGTAGAATTGTAATGCATATTCCTTATCACAAAATGTAGCGGTATTATGTGAAGGAGTATTGAACGCTTCTGTGATTGCCTCTTTTCTCAAATAAGCTAGTACTTTACCATCACCTGTCACAATACATCTTCTTACAGGATCATAGTGCTTGGTGCACTCCAACATCAACTCTAGACTCAGCATCATAGGTGGGAAGCAGGCAGCCTACACAATTCCATTTTTCAACATTCGCCTGATCAAATCTAAAGGATTAGGCTTATACAAATTTTGTCTAATTTCATCCATGTTGGTTCTCCCAAGATTGGTGTCGCCTAGAGATTTCTCCATTTTGATGTAATCTTTGTCTCCGGTCACGTTCCCTTCATATCGCTTTTCATCACCACTTGCCTTTCCATCACATTCATTGTTCACTTGCATGAACATCATGACGTTAGCATCTTGGAATGATGCTTGATAAATAGGAAAAAGAGGACAAATTTCACCACCTAATATATGCGAGATTAATTAAATATGTAAATTTAAATTACCTTGTCCTATTGCAAGAAAAATTGATAATGCAAATTTTGTGAAAATAAAACTTGACCAGCTTCTCGACAAATTTCAATCGACAGATACAACTCTAACTTGCCTCTACCAAAATCTGCTCTTAAAATCATTTCCACAATGAGTGCTTCGAATAAGGCAATGAAGTCATGCACGAATATTTGTTGAGGGTCGACCATATAAACGTTTTAGAACTTTAAGCGGTTTCATCTTATATTCCAATACTCATTCTTACCTTGGCAAACTTGGAACGATCCTAGGTGTTGAATTTGTGCATGTACTGAGAGGCATCGATTTCAAATATGTACGAATGGTTTGCAGACCTTCACAGACTTCTTCCTCAGTGAGCAACCAAAATACAAATTATGAACTCTTCATAAAAGAGTCAAAGTGGACCTCTCATGTTTTAACATAATAGGAAGCGTTTAGCATCTCTCAAATTATAGCACCACTTTTAGAAACACATGACCTTTTGATATGTGCCCTAGGAAAGCCTTTTTCTCTCTACGCATATGGAAGCTTATTTAATTCAAGTGCTCATTTGGTCTTTTTATGCCTTATGTATAAGTCTGAAAATTGATCTTTGCAAATCGACCTTTGTCTTGCATCTAAGGTAGACTTTTCGAATTGCTACATGAGACCAAGATCAAAATTAAATAGTGAATTTGAGACATGGTGCTATTCTTAGATAAAACCATATAACCGTTACATGTGCACCTGAGTCAGATTTTTAAATCAATGTGTACGAGATGAATGGAGTAATTAACATGATTGAAGGAATATGCATTAATGAGAATCAACAAATATTTCGACATGTCATAATTTTTGAAATTTCATGAATTTGTGTCCAAATCAGACTTTTCAAACTAATGTGAAAGTGTGAATTGCAAAGTTACCATGGATATGCGCTAAAGCAAATTTTTGGAGTGATATGTGTATATTTTGATCTATTCATTGCAAATTAATCCTCGACGAGTGCTTGAAGTGGACATTTTAAAGGTCAATGCATAGAGTACATTTTAGACTTTGTAAATTGATTAATACGTTGCGCCTAGGCAGACATTTAAAATGATTGTGTATACTTGGAATTTCACCACTTTTGTAAACTGACTGTTCACTTGCGCCTTAGCAAACTTATTGACCATGTTTACATAAGACACGAATATGCACTTGGGCGGATGTTCCAAATGCAATATGCCTAATTTAAAACTTTATGATATGCAATCTAGTCACCATTTAAATATTTAAGCAGACCCTTTTCCTCCTCTATGCATAATGCTTAAAATTTCAATTCTTACAAATTGGTTGTTGAAATGCACTTGAGCGTTCTTCTTGTCCTCTGACATATGACTCCAAACTTTAGAAAATACAAAGCAACTCTAGTCGCATGCCTAAGCGGCCTTTTGAATGCTCCACACATAAAATTCATAATGCCAGAAGATAACGAGCAGGTGTTTCGACATGCAAGGTCAACTTTTGGAATCATTATGCATGAGTGGGATGGTATGAATAGAAAGACAACTTTTAACACGCATTTGGGCAGACTCTCTGAATGCTATGCACAAGTTTGAAATAAATTGCGAAGATAAGCAAGAAGTGTGCCAAAGCGGAAATTTTAGGACATCGCGTATAGGTTGAAAAGAATGTGGACTATAATGTGAATAATGAAGTGTATCTAGGTGGACCTTTTAGACTTGTTCGCATAATCATAAAACACTCCAAGATTTCTAGACTCACATAATTTACAAATTTCACTTGATCCAGATTCACAATTTAAATCTTGGGGTAAGTATGCATCTTCCAACTTCTACAGTGATTGACTTCTTAGAGAATTCAATGGTTTCTATTATAGATCCTTCATTACTTGCAAACTCTTTACTTCGCCATGAAATTCTAAGTGGGACTATTGCCAAAACAAAACAATTCCAAGCCAAAACTCAAAAAGAGGGGTCCCCATTTCCAATAGGGCGATGTTGTGATTAAGTCACAACATCTGGGGACACCATGAGAGAAATGTCCCTAAACATTTTAGGGATAAAAACCCATTCAAAACCCAAAATCATCAAATAACTCCTCTAAGTGAATCCATCGCTAAGAAATGTACTCAAAAAGAGAAAAGAGTCATAAATTGTATCTCGACATTTCATCTTTGTCGTTTCATAAGATAAGCATTTTGTTTAAAGTTCTTCAAGTGTTCTAGAGATAAACAAGAATCAAAACTTCAAAATCCCTGTGTACACCCACATATTAGGCCAAATAGACATGAAAACTTGATTAAAGCATCAAAATCAAAAGATTAGGACAACCGTTCATATCTCGAGGATCCAAGTGTGTGCAATTGAGTTCATTCCCATCCATCAGCAACTAAGATCATCTTAGTTCCTTCGCATTACGCTACATGATTAGTACACACCTCATGAACTACCTCAACATGGCCCCACTACCAGCAAGCGTCTATAGCCTCGACAGGTTTGTCCCGTTATTCCACTCGAGAAGAGCCCTACTACTGGTCAGGCATCCATAGCCCCTGTAGTGATTACTTGATTGTCCATCTAAATGAGTTATAGTGTGTGGTTGTGATTTTCTTTTCTTTTCTTTTTTTTCTATTCCTTTTGATTTTCAACAAGCTTATTTAGTAGAGTACAATGCATTACTACTACCCTTGTAACACATGCTTTTTGAAGGCATGGGATACATTGATAACTCAGCTAGCTGAGTGTGGAATTCCGATGGCAGAAAAGGTGGACCTTAGATTTTTCACTTGATGTGAGATCACAAAAATTCACTTAGGTACCTCTAGATTTTAAAAGTGTGAAAAGGAATAAGATCCCAAAACACTTCAAGTCCCTCTAAAAAGTTAATTTATCCTCCAAGAGCAAGCAACATGCTATAAAACACTAACAGTGGAGTCCACAATGAATCCATCCACCTGATACAAGTTTATCAAAAGAAAACAAGAAGCATTCATTTTAGGATTAAGCATTTTAATCATATAATCAAAGATATCCATGTCAAGATGCAATGTATGATTCCATTCTCGAGTCAAGTACAGATTGTAACAAATAGACAAACTAAAGAAAATTACCTTCTGACTCAAAGAATTTCATGAATATTTATTCCCAAAATAAACTTAACACTACCTCATAAAGTCAACCAGAAATGTGCTTGAAATTTAATCGCCACTCACGGAACTGGGACCCCAAGAAAAACCAAAACTCAAAACTAGAGTAACTAAACCAAACGTAGCAAATCTAGCCTAAAACTAACCTACGAAAGAAGGAAACAACTACACTAACTATGTACAAAAAAGTCCCTGAAGGAACTTAGGCTAGAAATAATGCTTCAAGAATTACCCATTGATGAGAAATGGAACAAATTCTCTAGTGAGTGTCTTTAGTCTGAAAGCATTCCCTCCCAAATTTTAGCAATCTGGTAAGGGTATTTCCAGAGATTATCAAATTTGTCATGTTCACCCTTTCTTTCTTTAGCTTTATCCTAGTATAGAACCAAATTGGATATATGAAAGGATTTGATCTTAGCTTGTCTATCAAACCACCTCTTCATAGTTCCCTGATGTTTTTCAAAATTCTCTAATGCCATGTCTCGTTTTTCTTCCAAGTGAAGCAATTGTGACAACCTAGTTTGGAACCCATCATTTTCTTCCATGTAATCTTGCATAAATTGCAATGTAGAGATTCTCAATTGAATGGGAAATATAGGATCTTGGCCATATACTAGATGATAAGGAGATGTACCCAAGGAACTCTTTATTCTTGTTCTATCTTCCCAAAGAGAAAACCTAAGCTGTGTATGCCAATCCCTCAGGTTTTTGTCCAAAAGTTTCCTAATTGCACCTAGTAAGTTCTTGTTGGTGGATTCTACTAAACCATTTTCCTGCGGGTAATAGTTGGATGAAAACTACAATGTGATGCCATATTCAAAAGCCCAATTAGAAAATTTTAATGAAGTAAAAGGACCATTATCACAAACAAGTGCATGTGGACATCCAAACCTAGTGACAATATTTTCTTCAAGAAATTTAATCACGACATCAGAAGTACAAAATTTTAATGCATGAGCCTCAGACCACCTGGTGCAATAATCAATAGAAATCAAAATATACATGTGTTGTGTTGAGGAAGGTGGGTTAATCAAACCAATAAAGTTCAAACCCCATTGAGAGAAAGGTTGAAAGGAAGCTGGGTGTGCAGAAATCGCTTCCTACACTAATCTAATGAGGAGAGGGCTATGCAAATTCAAATTATTCCTTACAACTACAGCAACATAGAACATCTAAATGAGATATTGCAGCAATACACATTAACCAAAAAGAAGACAGAAGAAGAGAGACAAAGATATATGGTGGAGAAAACCCTTAACAGGTGAAAAACCCAACACTCAGAAACCTGCACAATGTATTAACAAATCTGAAAGAATGTTTACAATACACTTGCAATGCAATCTTCAATGGTCTTCGACACTCGTATCTAGAGTCAATTCGATAGCATACAAATACCTGTAAACCTATAATTACAACTCCATCTCCAAGCACCTGTTTATATAGAAAATACAAGGCAAAATAGGTCCTATCTTGGGATGGGCGTCCAACTTGGCCTCATGGCCCAAAACCCATGCCTAGGGACACTTGGTCAACATTGTAGAATGTGTCTGACACTTGTCCACAGCTCCCATCCCAAAGACATCACCTATTTCCAAAATGGGCTATGACAGATGCTCTTACGACACTTACGACCATCATAGAATCTGTCATAGCAGTTACAACTTACAGCTATAAGAGAATCTATCATACAAATGCTATAAATAGCATATTCTCTTACAACATGTCATAGTCCACTTTGGGGCACCCAAATATGCCTTTTTCAAAGATGCTTCATGACACATGTCTTCACCTGTCTTACAAACCTCTATTTCCAACTCTTACATGTCATAAATTCATCATAGGAATCCGTCATAACCCTTTCGATCAAACATTCCCTTACACAACATGGAAGATGCCGACACATGGAAAAATGCTCCTACCACAAAGTGGGACACCTATCTCCTCATGTGAGGACAAAATTACAAGTTGTCATATTCCATGTAGGATTGACACATCACCGTGCCACATCCCACAATATGACAATATGGAATTTACAACTATTTACAACATAGGCAATTAAATAATAAATACAAACATTAATAATGTAAGGAATTACCAAGGTTGAGACACCTTAATTCCCAACATTCTCCCACTTGTCGAACACCTTGTAAGAGCCAATAGAAAAATAGGATTTAACTGCTATAGGCCGAGAGGCCCATAGACTCTGAACACCATCTGAACTTCTATGTACCCATTAGCTTCATCAATGCATCTGCAACATTCTTCAAAGTATCTACCTTCTCCAAATTTACCTTTCCATCCTCAACCATGTCTCGCACAAAGTGAAACTGAACATCAATGTGCTTTGTTCTAGCATGGAAATTTGGATTCTTCGTAAGGCAAATTGCACTCTGACTGTCACAACTAATCGTGATCTAACCTGCATCAACACCAATATCAAAACACAGTCTCTTAAGAAAAATGGCTTCCTTACAAGCATGAGTTGTTGCCATATACTCAGCTTCTGTCATGGATAAAGTAACAATAGGTTATCGCTTACTCATCCAACTAATGGCACCACCAAACAGTGTAAACACATAAGCACTGGTGGATCTCCTGCTATCAATGTCACCTGCCTAATTTGAATCCACAAATCCACGAATATCAACAGAATGCGGAGGTCCTGAAACATTACCATGATAGCAAATGGAATACTCAGAAGTACCCCTCAAATATCTGAACACTCGCTTAACTACATCCCAATGAACTCATCCAGGATTAGCCATAAATCGACTAAGGACTCCCACTGCTTGGGCAATGTCTAGTCTTGTGCAGACCATAGCATACATCAAACTGCCAACAACACTAGCATAAGGTACTCTGCTCATGTCCTCCACCTCACTAGGAAATTTTGGACAATTCTCAACAGACAACTTTGTCCCCAAAGAAATGGGAACACAAAATGGTCTGCAATCCGCCATGCTGAACTTGTCCATCATGGTCTTCACATACTTACGTTGGCTTAACCAAAGTTTTTTGTTGGTTTTGTCTCTTCTGATTTCAATTCCTATAATGTACCTGGCTACCCCTAAATCTTTCATTTCAAACTGTGCTGACAACTAAGATTTAAAATCATAAATCATATTCTTACCCTTCCCAATGAGCAACATATCATCAACATATAGTGCAACAATGAGAATATGATCACCATCAAACTTATAATACACACAGTGATCTGATTTTGATTTCACAAATTTAATTGACAACACAAAGACATCAAACTTCAAGTACCATCTACTAGGGGATTGCTTCAAACCATACAAAGAATTCTTAAGTTTGCAAACCAAATTTTCTTTAGCTTTTATCATGTAATGCTCTGGCTGTGACATGTAGATTTCTTCCTCCAAATCACCATGAAGGAAAGTTGTCTTCACATCCATCTGTTCTACCTCCAAGTCATAAGCTACTATGAGAGACAACATGAATCGAATGGATGTTGACTTTGCAATGGGAGAGAAGATCTCACCATAATCTATACCCTCCACTTGTGAATACCCCTTTGAAACCAATCTGGCCTTATATTTCTCAACACTGCCATCTGCACCAAATTTATTCTTGAACACCCATTTGCATCCAACGGGTTTTCGTCCAGGAGGCAAAGGCACCAAGTCCCAAGTTTGATTCTTTTCCAAAGAAGACATTTCATCCTCCATGGCCTCCTTCCAGGAACCTGCATCTTTCATGTACATAGCCTCTGATACAGTTCTAGGTTCATCACTATTAGTAAGCAAAGTAAAAGCACAACTGGAATCAAGTAATGTAAAACCAAACCTTTCATGTTGTTTTCTTATCTGTGTAGACCTCCTCAAGAGCTGAGGTTGAGGGTCATCTTCTTCATCTGAGCTTTCAGAGCTGCTAGAGCTCTCCTCATCATCAGGTCCAACATTGTATTTCTGTTTAGTCTTCTCAGGGGTGAGAGGAAACTAAACAACATCCTCTGTCTTTTCTTTTTCTTCTAGTTGTAAAACAATGGAAGAAAGTGTAAGCTCTATGAATATAACACTTCTACTATACAACACTTTTTTAGCCATAGGGTCCCAAATCTTGTATCCTTTCACACTAACACCATAGCCAATGAAGATACACTTAACAACCTTGTTCTCCAATTTTGACTGCTTCTCCCTAGGCACATGTGCATATGCCTCACAACCAAAAACATGAAGATGCCTTATTGAAGGATTTCTACCAGACCACACCTCCATGGGTGTCTTTCCAACAAGAGCTGATGTACGAGATCTATTAACAAGATAGTAAGCAGTGGCAATAGCTTCAGCCCAAAATGTTTGTTCTAGGCCAGCTCCACTAAGCATACTCCTAGCCTTCTCTATCAGTGTCCTGTTCATCCTTTCTACAACTCCATTTTGCTGCGGAGTGTATGGAGTTGTCTTATGTCTTTCAATCCCAAGTTCCTTGCAATATTTGTCAAATTTTGTAGAATAGAACTCACCACCGTTGTCAGTTCTCAAACACTTAATCTTCTTACCAGTCTAATTTTTAGCAAAGGCCTTAAACTCCTTAAACTTACTATAGACTTCAGATTTGCTTTTGAGAAAATAAATCCATGTCCTTCTACTGTAGTCATCTATAAAATATACAAAATATACAGATTTTAATAATGAAGGAACATCAATAGGACCAAACACATCAGAATGAACAAGGTCCAACACACTAGAAGACTTGTGAGAACTCGAATAAAACTGAACATGGTTTTGTTTCCCATAAATGCAATGTTTGCAAAAGTCAAACTCAAGATTACAATCATCTAGCCCCTCAATGATGTTTTATTTTTCAGGGTACGTAGACCCTTCTCACCAATGTGGCCAAATCTTTTATGCCATAACATTGTCTTTTCAGCAGGAATTTTAACTTCCAAGGCATTATTAGAAACATCAAAACTAGAAACAATAGATCACTTGACTGCTCGTTTAGATAGTGGGGATGAAGTGACTGCTGCCCTCTTCTTTGAATTAGAAGAACTATTGCATTGTGAAATGCATGCCTCTAGCTGAAACAGAGTACCTCTCCTAGTACCCTTAGCAAGCACCATAGCTCCTCTAGTCATATTGTAACCTTCTTTCGAAAAGACAACCTGCACACCTGCATCATTCAAACTACTTACAGAAAGTAGGTTCCGTGCTAAGCCTAGGATGTGCATAACCCCAGAGATCCCCTTCACTCGACCATCAAGGAATCAGATAGAGACTCTTCTATGACCAACAATCTTCAGATGAGAGTCGTCACCCAAGTACACCTTTCCACCATCAAACTCCTCATACTTAATGAATCAGTCTCGATGCGAGGTCATGTGGAATGATGCACTAGAGTCAATCAACCACACATCATTAGATGCATGGGTTGCTAGGGCTGCAATGAAAGCATCACCATCATCTTGTGATTTGTCAGAATCTGAATCAAGGGATTTCTTCTTCTTCTTCTTCTCCTCTTTACATTCCTTTCAAAAATGTCTAGATTTACCATAGTTTCAATAGATAGCCTTGGACTTTCCAGGAGATTTGGATCTCCCACGGGATTTGGATCTACCCTTCTCAGCTTTCTTATCCTTCTTTTTCCCTTTCTCCTTGGGTCTTCCATGAACTACAAGAGCCTCTTTGGCTACATCAAAAGGCTTCCTCTGCATCTCTTCAGATAAAAATGCAGATACCACATCTTCCATCTTGAATGTGGATGTGTTGCTTCCAATAGCCATGACAAGGTGATCCCACGAGTCTGGCAAAGAACAAAGTAGGGTCATACACTGAT
Source organism: Cunninghamia lanceolata (assembly GCA_027924645.1). NCBI lineage: Eukaryota > Viridiplantae > Streptophyta > Pinopsida > Cupressales > Cupressaceae > Cunninghamia > Cunninghamia lanceolata. The sequence goes on from BSBN01000484.1 coordinate 2,481,165, forward strand.
CCTCCTCCTCCATCTTTACACCAATAGATGTCAACTATGCAACCAGCATGTTAAAAGCATTCATATGTTTGGCAACAGATCCTACGTCCTTCATTTGAAGAGAATACAACTTCTTTCTCAGAAAAACTTTATTAACCAAGGATTTGGCTTGATACACATCTCCCTGTTGGCAAGAGACACTATATGGATTCATGTATGTTGTCATTGATGGCAACAAAGGTTATCCCACACATCCGCAAGACATGATGAGTCTCTACCGGAAGTCAGATTGAAGAAGTAGTATGATTCGGTAAGCAAGAACAGAGCAGTCAGCAAGGTCTGACAGTCAAGTCCGGATCTCTTAGAGGAAGTATCTCAGTGAAGTGCAAATTTGGGGAAGTCAAGACGAGTACCTTGACTAAGATTCCAAGGATCTAGCCTTCGGTGATGGAAGGGTGAAAAGATATGAGCACTTGAGTGTTGGGTTCTTGTTTGAGTAGACAAAGGAAGAACTGTACTGACAGAGTGTCAGACCCAAATCTGGAAGAGATATTATTGATGACTAAGTTTCTTGAGGTATCATTCATGACTGGCCAACATGATTGATGACTTCTTCAAGCATATCCTAGATCCGCATTACTTGGTAAGCAAGGATCCAGCCGACAGATCAAAGCTTGGGAAAATATTAACTATTCTGGATGTCGACTAGAAAGGTGGTAAGGTTACTTGTACGGATATATATACCAAATGAAATTAGATATAAAGGTGTGTTGTGTGAATGTGTATTTGTGTGAACAAAAGTAGAAGAGTAGTGAGAAGGCAGGAAGATAGGTCCGGAATGTGACAGGACAGCTAAACCAAAAGAAAGTTAGAATGAAGTGCAGTAGATTAGTTTATTGAGCTCAACTAGAACTGAATCTTAGCATGTGTGGATGCTTCTCATCAGTTCAATCATTGTGTTATCTTTCTCTCTTATAGGTAGTGAGCCTCTTGTGAGTTGTATGCTTGGGCAATGAGCCCTAAATTGGCAGGTGCCATTTTGTACTTCTATTCTTCTAACAGAGAATACATTCTTGGGTTAATCACCCTGTGGTTTTTCCCTTAACCAGGTTTTCCATGTCAAAATCATTGTGTTATGTGTATTGACTTTATTTCTACTTTCATGTTTGTTTGCTTTGATACTGCACTAATTATTAAAGAAGAATTAAAAGTTGAATAAACTTAAGATAACTAATTCACCCCCCCTCTCAGTTATCAACAATTGGTATCAGAGCTAGGTTCCTCCCAATAGAGCTTAACAACTTGAGGAAGATCTGTGAATTCAAATGGATGTGTATGGTATGAGGGAGCAACTTAAGTTTGCCCTTGATGATCTTGAGCAGGCAAATTCTAAAGTCAATGAATTGAAGGAAAGACTCAAACAGGCTAATGATTTCATAAAAGAACTGAAAGAAAAACTGAGTCTCTCTATGAAAAAGAGAAAGGAGCTACTTCAGCAATTGGCAAGTCAAGGTGAAGCCAATGATACAAATGGAGATCTGAAAGAGAAAACCAAGTTATGTGAAAAGTTATCAAAAGAAATCATCATGGTAAGACATGAAATGGAATCAGGAGTTATAAAGTTTACCCAAGAAATTGAAGAGAGAAGAAAATCTGAAGATGATCTATGACAATCTCTCAAGGAAAAATCAGAAGACTGCCACAAGATGGATAGAATAATCAAACATCTTGAATCTAATCTTGAAGATGCTAAAGACAATGAAGAAAAACTTGAGGATCAAATTGTCTCTCTTAAAAGGGATCTTCAAACAACAAATGAATACAAAGAGAAATTCAAGATAAGCTCTACTCAACTTGAAGTTCTTCTTGAAAGCCAAAAGAGGGTAGATGACAAGTGTGGCCTGGGATATGAAAAAGGTGAAAGCTCTGGATTCAGTCAGAAGAATTTTGGATCAGAAAATCCAAGGAACAAGCCTAGAAGACCTCTGGTAAGGCAGCTTAATGCTCAAAGATATCCATCCTTCAATGGATACTGCCACAACTGCAATAACTTTGGTCATAAAGCTAATTAGTGCAGAAAGAGAATGAATCAGACTAATACATTCTTCTCCGAATAGTGTTTCAACTGTAAAAGCTATGGTCACAAATCTCATGAATGCAGAAATATGCAAATGAACAATTCATTCAATGGTAGATGATTTGCATGCAATAGAATGGGTCATATGGCTAATCAATGTAGATCAAGAGGATATCAATCAAATATGCAAAGAAATGTTGTTTGCCAAATTTGCAATAGATCCGGTCATATTGCAAAATTCTGTAGAAGCAAGAATCAGGACAAAAGAGGTCCGGTACATTATAATCGGAATCAAGACAATGGAAAATGAAAAGTGAATGTAGATGAAGTTCAAAGTGAGATGAACAAGATTTGGGTGAAGAAAAGTACAGAGAATGTAGGGGATGGATCCGCACCAGACTCTGGTGTTGATATTCCTTCCAAAAATTAAAAAGTGAGGTCTGGCTTAGGGGGAGACACAAAGAAAACCATTTTCCCCCAGCCAGTCAATTGGTGCCGGAACTGGCACAAGGAGAGTTGCGAATTAAAAGGTTCATAAGAGAAACATCTAAATAAACTATGGTTAAAATATGGAAGATCCACAAGATGTTTAGATCAAGATTGATCCAGTTCTTCAAGTCATCTGAATAAGGCAAACCAGAATGACTTAGGTCGAACATTTATTGCAACTTGGTATTAGGGTTTGCGGAGTAATATAAGGGTTCTTCATATTAAACATTTGTTCATTCTACATTTAAGAAGAAGCAAAAAGGAGCTCTGCAACAAATTTCCCCAAGCCCATCAAAGATCATTTGCACAAGTCAATTCATCCAGAAATCGATCCGGCTCACTCTGTGAAACATAAAGGCATAAAAGGTATTTTTTGTTCCTAAACAGCTCTCTGCAAATCTTTTTAAAGATGACTACTCTGAATATTGTGAAGATCACTGATAGGCCTCGCCCCAAATTCAAGAAACATCCCTACAAATCCTTGGAAGTAGATCCCCTAGGAGCATTTTCCAGTGTTCTGCATGGTGTCTTGCATACAGAAGCTATTAGGGTTTACATTCACACAAATATTAAAGAATTCAGAGAGTCCAAATTAAGGGATATCTACCACAAACAACTAATAGATGATTCATTTGAGCTCCAACCCCAATACAAGGCCCTCCGGGACAAGCACTTTGCATAGTGTATACATTTTCCCTGCTTTGCTGAGGATGAATGGGTCTGGTATGTCTTGAGCAGAATACATGACAACTTCAAGTGGTTGAATGGACCATTCAAGATCACAAAAGATGCCATTAGGGAAGTTACCAGTTTGCACTCATCCGGTGGGATACCTATTCTCAAATCGGTAAAGAATCAGACTGTAAGTGAGGCTACCAGATCTAGGTTCGACAAAAGAGTAATGACAATAGAAGATATCACTGATCTGGATATCAAGGTTGCCTCCATGATCATCGGATACAAAATATATCATTCTAGCAGGAAGAATTTAGTACTTGGAACTGCTATCTACACTACTTATGAAATGTTAAGGAAGAATTTAGATTATGACCTTTGTCAGCTCCTTCTAAACCAACTCTTGGAGAATCTGCAGAAAATAAAGAAAGATAAAAAGAATTCATTTAAGTATGGTGGGTTAATATTGTGCTTATTCTTCTACTTTATGAATGAACTACCTAGATCCAATGGATGGGTATGGTAGAATGACAGACCAGTTGCCATACAAATCAGGGATTATTTGCATGGACTTGGTCATGACAAAGCACAAAACACAGCTCTCTGGGGTTTCTTCAAAAACTTCCAGAACATGTTGCAAGCTAGAGAGAGAATTCCCCAATCTCTAGTTGAGAAATACAAAGACACAGTATGCTTTATGGTAGAGACTAATCAGTGCCTAATGGAGGCAGTGGAACTAAGAACAGTCTGGATCATGCCAATGGGGTATGAGGTGGATGAGAAAATCGTAGAGCTACATGTTCAGCACATGCTAAGTCAACCAAAGGATCCAAAGGTAGAAAGGTTTGGAACCTTTGAAGAATTGAGTGTGAAGATCCATGTTGAGCTAAGGCAACCATAGATGAAAAGAAAGGTAAGAAAAGAAGTAGAAAACATTGCCAAAAGCTTTGGCATCTCAAAAGAGACACTTGATGCCAATAGGGAAAAGAAGGAAAGGACTGAGAAAGAGAAGAAATAGGTAGAAAAACAAAGTGTTCTGGTAGAATCCTCCTCCTGGACCAGATCTTCTAGGAGCTCTGCTCCTACCACTGATAAGAGCTCAAATAAATCAAAATTGGAAGCAAAATCATCTGGTAAAGCAGAGAAAAGAACTAAGACAAAGGCCACAAGGTCTTACATCAGTCAGAAGGATGATGAAGAGACTGAGTTAGATGAGGAGGTAAGGAAAATGAGGAAAAAGAAGAAAGTATCTAGTGAACCCTCTATCGGTGAAGACAAGGAAGAGATGACAGAAGAGTTTGTTGAAAAGCCCACTCTATCATTAGATGATGTCATCAAATCAGTTACTGTGGATGGAAACCTTCAACCAATGGCTGAATTCTATGATCATTATAATGAGGCTAACCAAAAGATCTTGCAGGAAGCAGCAGTCAAGTATTTGAATATCTACAATAAGGCTTTTATTGAAATTATATCTCTTATTCCCAAAAGCCTAGAGAAAGAGTTAGAAATAAGAAAGAATAATGCTATGGCAAAAGATCTTGAGATCTAAGAATAGATAGCCATTCAACTATATCCTTCAATTGATTCAAAGCAAATGAATATGATCTTCAAAGATTGCAAGGATGAGTTTCAGAGCAAAGCAAGAATGAATCAACTTATGCTCAGAGAAACTGACAAAATAGCAAAAGAAACAGAAGAGATCCTCTGGAATGCATACTCAAGATTCAACATTCCTATTATAGAGGACTTGGGTGTTGATCCCTTGGCTACAAGTGTTGAAAAAGAATCTACTGAGCCAATGACAGAAGAAGTAATGTACACTAGTGAAGAAAAAGATAAGGACTTGGAATCCTTTGCTCCGGAAGAGGTGGCCTGTGAACAAACAAACATCACTCCTCTAATTTCCCCTGCGGACTCCAGATCCAAAGGAGAAGAAAGAATAGAAGATAAAGAAAAAAGAAGTGAAGGAAAAAGAAGATGACAGTACTAAGGTTACAGAAGGAAAGAAGACTTCAGTAGAGAAGATCACAACTATTAGTGGTAAGAGTGTAGAAGGAGAGAAAGCTCCAAGAGACAGCTCTAAGACTGCAGAAAAGAAAAAGAATCTATCTCCAGGAAGAGACACTGCAGAAACTGTCAAAGAATTCTTAAACAAAGAGACAATGGAGATTGATGAACCGAAACTTCTACAAGGGCCATTTGATTTTGATTCTCTTTCCCCAGTACAAACAATGAAGATAGCTTCATTTGCTAATGCAAAGGCTAAAGAAAAACTCTTGAAGTCTCACATGGAAGACTTTGAGCTAATAGAAGTTGCATCTGGAGTACTAGAAAAGATCATGCCATCTTTTCAAAAGGATCCCTTAGTCTCCTCATCCGGTAATCTCAAATCTCTAGTCAATAGTGTTAGCACACATTTTGATTCCCTAGAGAAGTCAGTAGAAGATAAGGTCCGGAAGGAATTTTTGGAAAAAAGATTATCAGAGGTACAAGGGTTAATAACTAATGATAGAAGGAATATGAATATTGGGATAAAGAGCTTAGAAAATGCTCTTAAAGATGGCAGGGAAATGTATAAATTTTGTTTATCATGGTCCAAAGTAACATTGGATATTGAGAAGAAAGTGAAAGAACAGGAGGACAAACTGACAAAACTCTCTAAGAATTTTGATCCTCTCTCCTCTTCCATAATAAATCAAGAATGTCAGACTATTGCAGTCTTGAATGAAATTGAGAAGCTTGAGAAGGAAAAGAAAAATAGAATAAGCAGGTTGGGTGAACTTAGAGGGATAATTATCCCTAAGTTAGAGGCCATGCATGAGGCCTTAAAAGAAGCTTAGATCACAGCCCGGACCAGTGATCCGATAGATCTAAAAAGGGCAGACGCTTTTGCATTCCTGTTCAATGGTCACATCTCAATTTTGGATAGGATGAAGCAAAGTTGGGCAATAGAATTCATCCAATTAAAGACAACTTTTGCAGACATACTTCAGTATATGTAAGTATGCTATATATATATTTATGCGGCTAAGTATAGTTGACTTTTTGAGAATTTTGGTGTGCAGACCCTACCCTTTGCCATTGATGTCAAAGGGGGAGTGAGGAGCAGTGAAAAATGAGGAATCCAACTAAGGGGGAGCTTCAAAAAATGTATATAAAACCAGAGCATCGACCAAGGGGGAGTATAGTGTGATAGTCATTTTTTACTAAGTGTTGCCATCAATGCCAAAGGGGGAGATTGTTGGCAAGAGACACTATATGGATTCATGTATGTTGTCATTAATGGCAACAAAAGTTATCCCACACATCCGCAAGACATGATGAGTCTCTACCAGAAGTTAGATTGAAGAAGTATTATGATCCGGTAAGCAAGAACAGAGCAGTCAGCAAGGTTTGACAGTCAGGTCCGGATCTCTCAGAGGAAGTATCTCAGTGTAGTGCGGATTTGGGGAAGTCAATATGAGTACCTTGACTAATAGATTCCAAGGATCTAGCCTTCGGTGATGGAAGGGTGAAAAGATATGAGCACTTGAGGGTTGGGTTCCTATTTGAGTAGACAGAGGAAGAACTGTACCGACAGAGTGTCAGACCCAAATCTGGAAGAGATATTGTTGATGACTAAGTTTCTTGAGGTATCATTCATGACTGGCCAACATGATTGATGACTTCTTCAAGCATATCCTAGATCCGCATTACTTGGTAAGCAAGGATCCAGCTGACAGATCAAAGCTTGGGAAAATATTAACTATTCTGGATGCTGACTAGAAAGGTGGTAAGATTACTTGTACGGATATATATACCAGATGAATTTAGATTTAAAGGTGTGTTGTGTGAATGTGTATTTGTGTGAACAAAAGTAGAAGAGTAGTGAGAAGGTAGAAAGATAGGTCCAGAATGTGACAGGACAGCTAAACCAAAAGAAAGTTAGAATGAAGTGCAACAGATCAGTTTATTGAGCTCAACTGAAACTGAATCTTAGCATGTGTGGATGCTTCTCATCAGTTCAATCATTGTGTTATCTTTCTCTCTTGTAGGCAATGAGCCTCTTGTGAGCTATATGCTGGGGTAGTGAGCCCTAAATTGGTAGGTGCCATTTTGTACTTCTATTCTTCTAACAGAGAATACATTCTTCGGTTAATCACCCCGTGGTTTTTCCCTTAACTGGGTTTTCCACGTCAAAATCATTGTGTTATGTGCATTGACTTTGTTTCTAGTTTCATGCTTGTTTTCTTTGATACTGCTCTAATTATTAAAGAAGAACAGAAAGTTGAATAAATTTAAGATAATTGATTCACCCCCCCTCTCAGTTATCAACACTCCCAACTTCTTCCAAAGCAAGGTTGCAGTCTTCTCCTCATGGACATTTAACAACACAGAATCAGCAAGACTAAATCTTATGGGACCCTTAGCCTTTCGATCCTTGAGATCCCAATCAACTTGTTGCATTGCAACTGGTTTAGTCCTGGTAATGGTTTCCCAAAGGTCTCGGTCAACAAGCATGTCTTCCATCTTGAGCTTTCATAGCTTGAAATTAGTGCCATTGAACTTCTCCATTTCCATTCTTCTAGATGTGCTTGCCATCTCCTTGTTGTAATAGAAATCACAATACTCTACACAGACTCCCACTCAACTTAAGATTAGCTCAAAAAACTCCTACCCAACAACTAGGACCAAGGGTGATCAAGCTCTGATACCAACTGAAAGGAAGCTAGGTGTGTAGAAATCACTTCCTACACTAATCTAATGTTGAGAGGGCTATGCAAATTAAAATTATTCCTTACAACTATAGCAACATAGAACATCTAAATGAGATATTACAGAAATACACATGAACCAGAAAGAAGACAGAAGAAGAGAGACAAAGATATACAGTGGGAAAAACCCTTAATGGGTGAAAAACCCCACACTCAGAAACTTGCACAATGTATTAACAAATCTGAAAGAATGTTTACAATACACTTGCAATGCAATCTTCAATGGTCTTCGACACTCGTATCTAGAGTCAATTTGATAGCATAAACCTATAATTACAACTCCATCTCCAAGCACCTGTTTATATAGAAAATACAAGGCAAAATAGGTCCTATCTTGGGATGGGCGTCCAACTTGGCCTCATGGCCCAAAACCCATGCCTAGGGACACTTGGTCAACATTGTAGAATGTTCCTGACACTTGTCCACAACTCCCATCCCAAAGAGGTCACCTATTTCCAAAATGGGCTATGACAGATGCTCTTACGATACTTACGACCGTCATAGAATCTGTCATAGCAGTTACAACTTACAGCTGTAAGAGAATCTATCATACACATGCTATAAATAGCATATTCTCTTACATGTCATAGTCCACCTTGGGGTGCCCAAATATGTCTTTTTCAAAGATACTTCATAACACATGTCCTCACCTATCTTACAAACTTCTATTTCTAACTCTTACATGTCATAGATTCATCATAGGAATCCGTCATAACTGTTTCGGTCAAACATTCCCTTACACAACATGGAAGATGCTGACACATGGAAAAATGCTCCTACCACAAAGTGGGAGGCCTATCTCCTCATGTGAGGACAAAATTACAAGTTGTCATATTCCATGTAGGATTGACACATCACCGTGCCACATCCCACAATATGACAATATGGAATTTACAACTATTTACAACATAGGCAATTAAATAATAAATACAAACATTAATAATGTAAGGAATTACCAAGGTTGAGACACCTTAATTCCCAACAAAGGTCTTACTTTGATCATAGGATGAAGTGGCATGGCTGGATTTCTTTCTCTTGAAGCAGCTACATGACATGTGTGGCATTTCTTGACATGATCATATGCATCCTGAAACAAAGTAGGCCAATAATAGACTACCCTCAAAATCTGGTGTGCTGTGGCCAAACCACCACCATGACATGTTGCAAATTTTCTATGGAAGTGTTCCATTATCTGACCTGCTTCACACTTTCCTATGCATCTCAAATATATCCCTTCATGATTTTTTTGAAACATGACTGATCCTTGGAGCATAAAACATTGACTCTTTATTCTTAAAGCTCTCTTCTGGGTTGAGCTCATCTATGCTAGACATTTCTGATTTAACAGATAATATATGATGTCATTATAATGTTGGGAATTAAGGTGTCTCAACCTTGGTAATTCCTTGCATTTATTATTTGTAATATATTTATTTATTGCCTATTGTGTAATTAGGATGCAAATCCTATTTTGTCATCTTGTGGGAGTTGGCACGGTGATGTGTCATCCTACGTGGAAGGTGACAACATGTAATTTTGCCCTCACATGAGGAGATAGGCATCCCACTTAGTGGTAGAGGTATTTTTCCATGTGTCGGCACTTTGAATAGTGTGTAAGGGAATTTTGACCGAAACGGTTATGACAGATTCCTATGACAGAATCTATGACGCATAAGAGTCATAAATTGAAGATACTATGACAGGTAAAGACATGTGTCACAAGGCATCTTGGAAGAAGGCATCTTTGGGCATGCCAAGGAGGGTTATGACATGTTGTAAGAGAATATGCTCTTTTTAGCCTATGTATGACAGATTCTCTTATAGATGTAAGATATGACAGTTATAACAGATTTTATGACAGTCGTAAGAGTCATAAGAGCATCTGTCATTTCCCAACATGGGAATATGCAACCTCTTTGGGATGGGGTGATATGACAAGTTTCATGACCATGTTGTAGTGTTGCACAAGTGTCCCCAGGCATGGGTTTTGGGCCATGAGGCCAAGTTGGACACTTATCTCAAGAAAGATCCATTTTGCCTTGTAACTTCTATATAAACAAGTGCTTTTGAGAGGAGATGTATTATGTGATTGATAGGTATTGTTATGCTACCGAATTGTCTCTAGATATGAGTGTCGAAGACTCCTACAAGAGCATTAGCTCTGAAACTGTATTGTAACCTTGATTGTTTACTGGAATACATTTGAGTTGTGTTTTGGAGTGGGGTTTTTCACCCATAAGGGTTTTCCCCATGTATATTCTCTCTCTCTCTCTCTCTCTCTCTCTCTCTCTCTCTCTCTCTCTCTCTCTCTCTCTCTCTCTCCATTCTTGTGTTGTGTATTTCTACAATATCTCTATTGTTGGGCTAATAACACTGTAATTGTAAAGGTTAAAAAGAATTTGCACTCTTCTCTCCTCATTAGATTAGTGTAGGAAGCAATTTTTGCACACCTAGCTTCATTTTAGTTGGTATTAGAGCTTGATCACTTTTGGTCCTAGTTGTTGGGTAGGTGTTTTTTGACCTAATCTTAGGTTGAGTGGGAGATTTGTGCAGAGTATTTTGTAATCTTGTTGCAGAAAGGAGATGGAAGGCACATCCAGAAGATTAGAGGTCAAGAAATTCAATGGCACAATTTTTAAGTTATGAAAACTTAAGATGGAAGACATGCTTGTTGATTGTGTCCTATGGGAAACTATATCTAATGTAAAACCAACCGCAATGGCACAAGCTGATTGGGATCTCAAAGATTGGAAGGCTAAGGGTCTCATAAGACTCAGTCTAGCTGATTCTGTCCTATTAAATGTACATGAGGAGAAGACCATGAAAGACCTTTGGAAGAAGTTGGGAGATGTTTATCAGGCCAAATCTCTGGTGAACAAGCTTTTTTTGAGAAAGAAGTTGTATTCTCTAAGGATGGAGGATGGAGGATCTATTGCAAAACACCTGAATGCTTTCAACATGTTAGTTACACAATTGACATCTGTTGGAGTAAAGATGGAGGAGGAGGATTGTTGTATGACCTTGCTTTGTTCTTTGCCAAAATCGTGGGATCATCTTGTTATGGCTATTGGGAGCACCACATCCACTTTCAAAATGGATGAAGTGGTATCTTCGTTGTTATTTGAAGAGATGTAGAGAAAGTCTTCTGAAGCAACCAAAGAGGCTCTTGCGGTTCGTGGAAGACCCAAGGAGAAAGGGAAAAGGAAGGACAAGAAAGCTGAGAAGGGTAGATCTAAATCCCGTGGGAGATCCAAATCTTCTGGAAAGTCCAAGGCTCTCTATTGGAACTATTTTGAAAGGAATGCAAAGAGGAAAAGAAAAAGAAGAAGAAGAATGCCCCAAACTCAGATTCTGACAAGTCACAAGATGATGGTGATGCCTTCATCCTAACCCTGGCCACCCATGCATCTCATGATGTGTGGTTGATTGATTCTAGTGCATCATTCCACATGACCTCGCATCAAAGCTGGTTCACGAAGTATGAAGAGTTTGATGGTGGAAGAGTGTATGTGGGTGACAATTCTCATCTAAAGATTGTTGGTCATGGAAGAGTCTCAATCTGATTCTCTAATGGACGAGTGAAGGGGATCACTAGGGTTATGCACATCCCAGGATTGGAACATAACCTACTTTCTATAAGTATGTTGAATTATGCAGGTGTGTAGGTCATCTTTTCGAAGGATGGATGCAAGATTACTTGAGGATCTATGGTGCTTGTGAAGGGTACTCAGAGAGGTACTCTATTTTAGCTGGAGGCATGTACCTCGAAAGGTAATAGTTCTTCTGACTCGAAGAAAAGAGCTGCAGTCACTTCATCCCCACCATCTGAATAAGTAGTGAAGAAATTTGTTATAACAAATTCTGATGGTAGTGCATCTTGTGTACCCAAGGGCACGCTCATGCTTTGGAAGTTAAGCTTCCTGCTGAAAAGACAATGTTATGGCATATGATATTTGGCCACATTGGCGAGAAGGGTCTTAGAACCCTAAAAAATAAATACCTCATTGAGGGGTTAAATGATTGTAATCTCGAGTTTGACTTTTCTGAATATTGTATATATGGAAAGCAAAACTGTGTTCAGTTTTACTCTAGTTCTCACAAGTCTTTTGGTGTGTTGGACCTTATTCATTCTGATGTGTTTGGTCCTGTTAGTGTTCTTTTGATTTCCAAATCTGTATATTTTGTATCTTTTATAGATTATTACAGTAGAAAGACATGGATTTATTTTGTCAGAAGCAAGACTGAAGTATTTCATTAGGTCAAAGAGTTTAAAGCTTTTGTTGAGAATCAGACTAGTAAAAAGATTAAGTGTTTGAGAACTGATAATGGTGGTGAGTTTTATTCGGCAGAGTTCGATAAGTTCTGTAAAGAGGAAGGGATTGAAATACATAAGACAACTCCATATACCCCGCAACAAAATGGAGTTACAGAGAGGATGAATAGGACACTAATGGAGAAGGCTAGGAGTATGCTTAGTGGAGAAAGCCTCGAACAAAAGTTTTGGGTTGAAGTTGTAGCCACTACTTGCTACCAAGTAAAGAGGTCTCCTATATCAGCTCTTGTTGGTAAGACACCTATAGAGGTGTGGTCTGGTAAGAAGCCTTCAGTTAGACATCTTCATTTTTTTTGTTGTGAGGCATATGTACATGTACCTAAGGAGAAATAGTCTAAATTGGAGAACAAGGATGTTAAATGTATTTTCATTGGATATGGTGTTGGTGTGAAAGGATACAGGCTTTGGGATCCTGTGGGTGAAAAAGTGTTGTATAGCAGGAGTGTTATTTTTAAAGAGGTAACATCTTCTCTCGTTGTTCTACAGCCAGAAGAAATAGAAAAGATGTGATTTAGTTTCCTTCTACCCCTGAGAAGACTGAACCAATAGACCCTATGAGACCTAATGATGAGGAGATCTCTAGTAGCTTTGAAAGTTTAGAACAAAAAGCAGAGCCTCAACCTCATCCATTACGGAGGTCTACACGAACAAGGAAGCAACCTGATAGGTTTGGTTATTCATTGCTTGATTCTAGTTGTGCTTTTGCCTTGCTTACTAACACTGATGAGCCTAGAACTATGACAGAGGTTATGGGCATGAAAGATGCAAGTTCCTGGAAGGAGGCCATGGAAGATGAGATGGCTTCTTCGGAAAAGAATAAAATATGGGACTTGGTGCCTTTGCCTGAAGGATGAAAACCTGTTGGATGCAAATGGGTGTTCAAGAAGAAATTTGGTGCAGATGGTAGTGTTGAAAAGTACAAGGCGAGATTGGTTGCGAAGGGGTACTCACAAGTGGACAAAATTGATTGTTGTGAAATTTTCTCTCCCGTTACAAAGTTGACATCTATTCAGTTTCTATTATCTCTTACAGCAGCTTATGACTTAGATGTGGAGCAGATGGATGTGAAGACAATATTCCTTCATGGTGATTTGGAGGAAGAGATTTACATGTCACAGCTAGAGCATTACATAGAGAAAGGTAAAGAAAATTTGGTTTGCAAGTTGAAAAAGTCTTTGTATGGTTTGAAGCAGTCTCCTAGGATGTGGTACTTGAAGTTTGATGCCTTTGTGTTGTTGGTTGGATTTCTGAGATTGAAATCAGATCATTGTGCGTATTATAAATTTGACAATGATCGCATTCTCATTATTGCATTGTATGTTGATGATATGATGTCAATTGGGAATGGTAAGAATATGATTTCTAATTTGAAGTCTTAGCTGTCAGCATAGTTTGAGATGAAAAATCTAGGGGAAGCTAGGTACATTCTAGGAATGGAAATCAGAAGAGATAGAACTAATAGAAAACTTTGGTTAAGCCAGAGTAAGTATGTGAAGAACATGTTGGATAGGTTCAGCATGGCAGATTATAGACCATTGTGTGTCCCTATTTCATTGGAGACAAAGTCGTTTGTTAATGATTGTCCAAAATCTCCTAGTGAGGTGGAGGATATGAGCAGAGTACCTTATGCTAGTGTTGTTGGTAGTTTGATATATGGAATGATCTACACAAGACCAGACATTTCCCAAGCAGTGGGAGTCCTTAGTCGATTTATGGAAAATCCTGGATGGGTACATTGGGATGCAGTTAAGAGAGTGTTTAGATATTTGAGGGGTACTTCTGAGTATTCCATATGATATCATGGTAATCCTACAGGACCTTCACATTTAGTTTGCATTCGTTGATTCGTGGATTCTGATTGGGCGGGTGACATTGATAGCAGGGGATCCATTAGTGCTTATGTGTTCACTATGTTCGGTGGTGCAATTAGTTGGATGAGTAAGTGACAACTTAGGGTTGCTTTGTCCATGACGGAAGCTAAGTATATGGCAGAAACTCATGCTTGTAAGGAAGCCATTTGGTGTAATAGATTGTGTTCAAATATTGGTGTTGATGCAGGACAGATTACGATTTGTTGTGACAGTTAGAGTGCGAATTGCCTAGCAAAGAATCCAACTTTCCATGCCAAAACAAAGCATATTGATGTACAGTTTCACTTTGTGCGAGACATGGTAGAAGATGGGAAGGTGAATTTGGAGAAGGTAGACACTTTGAAGAATGTTGTGGATGCATTAATGAAACCAGTGGGCACAAAGAAGTTCAGATGGTGTTTAGAGTCTATCGGTCTCTCAGCCTATAGGAATTAAATCCTGTTATTTCTATTGGCTCTTACAAGGTGTTCAACAAGTGGGAGAATGTTGGGAATTAAGGTGTCTCAACCTTGGTAATTCCATGCATTTATTATTTGTAATATATTTATTTATTGCCTATTGTGTAATTAGGATGCAAATCTGTTTTGTCATCTTGTGGGAGTTGGCACGGTGATGTGTCATCTTACGTGGAAGGTGACAACATTTAATTTTGTCCTCACATGAGGAAAGAGGCATCCCACTTAGTGGAAGAGGTATTTTTCCATGTGTCAGTACTTTGAATAGTGTGTAAGGGAATTTTGACCGAAACGGTTATGATAGATTCCTACGACAAAATCTATGACGCGTAAGAGTCGTAAATAGAAGATACTATGACAGGTGAAGACATGTGTCACAAGGCATCTTGGAAGAAGGCATCTTTGGGCACCCCAAGGAGGGTTATGACATGTTATTAGAAAATATGTTATTTTTAGCCTGTGTATGACAGATTCTCTTATGGTTGTAAGATATGACAGTTATGACAGATTCTATGAGAGTCGTAAGAGTCGTAAGAGCATCTGTCATTGCCTAACTTGGGAATAGGTGACCTCTTTGGGATGGGGTGATATGACAGGTGTCATGACCATGCTGCAGTGTTGGACAAGTGTCCCTAGGCGTGGGTTTTGGGTGATGAGGCCAAATTGGATGCCCATTTCAAGAAAGGTCCATTGTTGCCTTGTAACTTCTATATAAACAGGTGCTTTTGAGAGATGTATTATGTGATTGACAAGTACTATTATACTGCTGGATTGTCTCTAGATATGAGTGTCAAAGACTCTTGCAAGAGCATTAGCTCTGAAACTATATTGCAACCTTGATTGTTTACTAGAATACATTTGAGCTACATTTTAGAGTGTGGGGTTTTTCACTCGTAAGGGTTTTCCCCATGTATATCTTGTCTCTCTCTCTCTCTCTCTCTCTCTCTCTCTCTCTCTCTCTCTCTCTTGTCTTCATTCTTGTGTTTTGTATTGCTGCAATATCTCTGTTGTTGGGTTAATAACATTGTAATTGTAAAGGTTAAAAAGAATTTGCACTCTTCTCTCCTCATTAGATTAGTGTAGGAAGTGATTTCCGCACACCCAGCTTCCTTTAAGTTGGTATCAAAGCTTGATCACCTTTGGTCCTAGTTGTTGGGTAGGAGTTTTTTGAGCTAATCTTAGGTTGAGTGGGAGCTTTGTGTAGAGTATTTTGTAATCTTGTTGCAGGAAGGAGATGGCAGGCACATTTGGAAGATTAGAGGTGGAGAAATTCAATGGCACAAAGTTTGAGTTATGGAAACTTAAGATGGAAGACATGCTTGTTGATCATGACCTATGGGAAACTCTATCCAGTGTAAAACCAACCGCAATGGCACAAGCTGATTGGGATCTCAAAGATCGGAAGGCTAAGGGTCTCATAAGACTCAGTCTAGTTGATTATGTCCTATTAAATATCCATGAGGAGAAGACTACGAAACACCTTTGGAAGAAGCTAGGAGATGTTTATCAGGCCAAATCCCTGGTGAAAAAGCTTTTTCTGAGAAAGAAGTTGTACTCTCTGAGGATGGAGGATGGAGGATCTATTGCAGATCACCTAAATGCTTTCAACATGTTAATTGCACAATTGACATCCGTTGGTGTAAAGATGGAGGAGGAGGATCGTTGTCTGACCTTGCTTTGTTCTTTGCCAGACTTGTGGGATCATCTTGTTATGGCTATTTGGAGCACCACATGCACTTTCAAAATGGATGAAGTGGTATCTTCATTGTTATCTGAAGAGATGCAGAGAAAGTCTTCTAAAGCTGCCGAAGAGGCTCTTGCAGTTCGTGGAAGACCCAAGGAGAAAGGGAAAAAGAAGGACAAGAAAGCTGAGAAGGGTAGATCCAAATCCTGTGGGAGATCCAAATCTCTTGGAAAGTCCAAGGCTCTCTATTGGAACTATGGAAAGACTAGGCATTTCTGAAAGGAATGTAAAGAGGAAAAGAAAAAGAAGAAGAAGAATGCCCTAGACTCAGATTCTGACAAGTCACAAGATGATGGTGATGCCTTCATCACAGCCCTGGCCACCCATGCATTTGATGATGTGTGGTTGATTGATTCTGGTGCATCATTCTACATGACCTCTCATCAAAGCTGGTTCATGAAATATGAAGAGTTCAATGGTGGAAGAGTGTACCTGGGTGATGATTCTCATCTAAAGATTGTTGGTCCTGGAAGAGTCTTAATCTGATTCCCTGATGGACGAGTGAAGGGGATCACTGGGGTTATGCACATCCCAAGCGTGGCACAAAACCTACTTTCTGTAAGTATGTTGAATGATACAGGTGTGCAGGTTGTCTTTTCAAAGGATGGATGCAAGATGACTAGAGGATCTATGGTGCTTGCGAAGGGTACTCGCAAAGGTACTTTGTTTTAGCTGGAGGCATGCACCTCACAGTGCAATAGTTCTTCTGACTTGAAGAAAAGAGCTACAGTCACTTCATCCCCCACCATCTAAACAAGTAGTAAAGAAATCTGTTGTAACAAATTCTGATGGTAGTGCATCTTGTGTATGTAAGGGTGCTCATTCTTTAGAAGCTAAGCTTCCTGCTGGAAAGACAATGTTATGGCATATGAGATTTGGCCACATTGGTGAGAAGGGTCTTAGAACCCTGAAAAATAAAAACCTCGTTGAGGGGTTAAATGATTGTAATCTCAAGTTCAACTTTTTCGAGCATTGTATATATGGAAAGCAAAACCATGTTTAGTTTTGCTCTAGTCCTCACAAGTCTTCTGATGTGTTGGACCTTATTCATTCTGATGTGTTTGGTCCTATTAGTGTTCCTTCGATTTCCAAATCTGTATATTTTGTATCTTGTATAGATGATTACAGTAAAAGGACATGGATTTATTCTCTCAGAAGCAAGACTGAAGTCTTACTCGGTTCAAAGAGTTTAAATCTTTTGTTGAGAATCAGACTAATAAAAAGATTAAGTGTTTGAGAACTTATAATGGTGGTGAGTTTTGTTCGGCAGAGTTTGATAAGTTGTGTAAAGAGCAGGGGATTGAAAGACATAAGACAACTCCACACACCCTGCAGAAAAATGGAGTTGTAGAGAGGATGAACAGGACACTAATGGAGAGGGATAGGAGTATGCTTAGTGGAGAAAGCCTTGAACAAAAGTTTTGGGCTGAAGCTGTAGCCACTACTTCCTACCTGGTAGACAGGTCTCCTACATCATCTCTTGTTGGTAAAACACCTATGGAGGTGCGGTCTAGTAAGAAGCCTTCAGTTAGACATCTTCATGTTTTTGGTTGTGAGGCATATACATATGTGCCTAGGGAGAAATGGTATAAATTAGAGAACAAGGTTGTTAAGTGTCTTTTCATTGGCTATGGTGTCGATGTGAAAGGATACAAGATTTGGGATCCTGTGGCTGAAAAAGTGTTGTATAGAAAGAGTGTTATTTTCAGAGAGCTAACACCTTCTCCCATTTTTCTATAGCCAGAAGAAATAGAAAAGAAAGAGGATGTGGTTCAATTTCCTTCTAGCACTAAGAAGACTAAACTGACAGACCCTGTGAGACTTGATGATGAGGAGAGCTCTAGCAGCTCTAAATTTTCAGAAGAAGTAGAACCTCTACCTCAGCCATTGAGGAGGTCTACATGAGCAAGGAAGCAACCTGATAGGTTTGGTTATTCATTGCTTGATTCTAGTTGTGCTTTTGCCTTACTTACTAACACTGATGAGACTAAAACTGTGATAGAGGCTATGGTCATGAAAGATGCAGGTTCTTGGAAGGAGGCCATGGAAGATGAGATGGCTTCTTTGGAAAAGAATAAAACATGGGACTTCGTGCCTTTGCCTGAAGGACAGAAACCTATTGGATGCAAATGGGTGTTCAAGAAGAAATTGGGTGCAGATGGTAGTGTTGAAAAGTACAAGGCCAAATTGGTTACGAAGGGGTACTCACAAGTGGACGGAATTGATTATGGTGAAATTTTCTCTTTCGTTGCAAAGATGACATCTATTCGGTTCCTGTTATCACTTGCAGGAGCTTATGACTTAGAGGTGGAGCAGATGGATGTGAAGACAACATTCCTTCATGGTGATTTGGAGGAAAAGATTTACATGTCACAACAAGAGCATTACATAGAGAAAGGTAAAGAAAATTTGGTTTGCAAGTTGAAAAAGTCTTTGTATGGTTTGAAGCAGTCTCCTAGGATGTGGTACCTGAAGTTTGATGCCTTGGTGTTGTCAGTTGGATTTCTAAGATTGAAATCAAATCATTATGTGTATTATAAGTTTGACAATGATCGCATTCTCATTATTGCATTGTATGTTGATGACATGTTGTTAATTGGGAATGGTAAGAATATAATTTCTAATTTGAAGTCTCAGTTGTTAGCATAGTTTGAGATGAAAAATCTAGGGGCAGCCAGGTACATTCTAGGAATGGAAATAAGAAGAGATAGAGCTAACAGAAAACTTTGGTTAAGCCAAAGTAAGTATGTGAATACTATGTTGGATAGGTTCAACATGGCAGATTGTAGACCATTGTGTGTTCCTATTTCATTGGGGACAAAGTTGTCTGTTAATGATTGTCCAAAATCTCCTAGTGAGGTGGAGGACATGAGTAGAGTACCTTATGCTAGTGTTGTTGGCAGTTTGATGTATGCTATGGTCTGCACAAGACCAGACATTGCCCAAGTAGTGGGAGTCCTTAGTCGATTTATCACTAATCCTGGACGGGTACATTGGGATGCAGTTAAGAGAGTGTTCAAATATTTGAGGGGTACTTCTGAGTATTCCATATGCTATCATGGTAATTCTATAGGACCTCCGCATTCAGTTTGTATTCATGGATTTGTGGATTCTGATTGGGCGTGTGACATTGACAAAAGGAGATCCACTAGTGCTTATGTGTTCACTATGTTTGGTGGTGCAATTAGTTGGATGAGTAAGTGACAACCTGTGGTTGCTTTGTCCATGACATAAGTTGAGTATATGGCAGCAACTCATGCTTGTAAGGAAGCCATTTGGCTTAAGAGATTGTGTTCAGATATTGGTGTTGATGCAAGATAGATTATGATTTGTTGTGACGGTCAGAGTGCGACTTGCCTAGCAAAGAATCCAACTTTTCATGCCAGAAAAAAACATATTGATGTATAGTTTCACCTCATGCGAGACATGGTAGAGGATGGGAAGGTGAATTTGGAGAAGGTAGACACTTTTAAGAATGTTGCGGATGCATTACCAAAACTAGTGGGCATAGAGAAGTTCAGATGATGTTTGGCGTCTATGGGCCTCTCGGCTTATAGCAGTTAAATCTTGTTATTTCTATTGGCTCTTACAAGGTGTTCGACAAGTGGGAGAATGTTGGGAATTAAGGTGTCTCAACCTTGGTAATTCCTTGCATTTATTATCTATAATCTATTTATTTATTGCCTATTGTGTAATTAGGATGCAAATCCTATTTTGTCATCTTGTGGGAGTTGGCATGGTGATGTGTCATCCTACATGGAAGGTGACAACATTTAATTTTGTCCTCACATGAGGAGATAGCATCCCACTTAGTGGTAGAGGTATTTTGCCATGTATCGGCACTTTGATTAATGTGTAAGGGAATTTTGACCGAAACGGTTATGACAGATTCCTATGACAAAATCTATGATGTGTAAGAGTCGTAAATAGAAGATACTATGACAGGTGAAGACATGTGTCACAAGGCATCTTGGAAGAAGGCATCTTTGGGTATTCCAAGGAGGGTTATGCCATGTTGTAAGAGAATATGCTATTTTTAGCCTGTGTATGACAGATTCTCTTACAGCTATAAGATATGATAGTTATGACAAATTCTATGACAGTCATAAGAGCATTTGTCATTGCCCAACTTGGGAATATGTAACCTCTTTGGGATGGGGTGATATGACAAGTGTCATGACCATGCTGCAGTGTTGGACAAGTGTCCCCAGGAGTGGTTTTTGGGCCATGAGGCCAAGTTGGATGCCCATCTCAAGAAAGGTCCATTTTTGCCTTGTAACTTCTATATAAATAGGTGCTTTGAGAGGAGATGTATTATGTGATTGACAGGTACTGTTATGTTGCCGAATTGTCTCCAAATACGACTGTCGAAGACTCTTGCAAGAGAATTGGCTCTGAAACTATGTTGTAACCTTGATTGTTTACTGGAATACATTTGAGCTATGTTTTGGAGTATGGGGTTTTTCACTCGTAAGGGTTTTCCCCGCGTATCTCTCTCTCTCTCTTATATCTTCATTCTTGTGTTGTGTATTGTTGCAATATCTCTGTTGTTGGGTTAATAACACTGTAATTGTAAAGGTTACAAAGAATTTGCACTCTCCTCTCCTTATTAGATTAGTGTAGGAAGTGATTTTCGCACACCTAGCTTCCTTTCCTGTACAATTCATCAGGTGATACATCCTCAAGAGTATAAACTTGTTGCACCAACTCTGGCCCCTCAATTGCAATTGATTGAGTCAGTTCTTGTCCATGAACAAGCTTCATTGGTTGAATTTCGATGTCATATCTTGAATGATAGTGACCCACTTGCCTCTTCTTTCTCCCAATTTGTTCTACATAAGAAGGGTCTTGACTACTACATCTAGAACAATGGCATATATTTTACTTCTCAAAATCTAATGCCTAAATTTCTTGATTGCTTTAACTAGTACATAAGCTTGCTTCTCCACATTAGGATATCTTACCTCAACATCTTTCAATGGTGTGCTCATGAATGCTATGGGGTGTTCATCTTTTTCTCCATTTCTCTATGTGAGGGTTGCTGCACACGTATGCTCCAAAGTAAAAGAATATAGATAAAATGGTTTTGTATAATATGGGCTTACCAAAACAAGAGCATTAGCAATAGCTTGTTTGATTTCTTCAAATGTCTTTCTTGTAGGAATTGTCCACTCTATCTTTGCATCTTTCTTCAACATGTCATTTAATGGTTTGCTGATTTCTGCAAATCCTGTAATGAATTTTCTGACAAAGTTTATCTTTCCAAAGAATGACTTTAGTTCCTTCTTTCTTGCAAGCATATCAATTTTGGAAATAGCCTCTATTCTTCTTGGATCTATTGAAATTCCCTTTTTTGAAATCACATGTCCTAGTAATTTACCTTCTGTCACTCCAAACATGCACTTCTTTGGATTCAGCGAGATTCCATGCTTTCTACACCTTTGAAATACTTTTCTCAAATCTTCCATGTGACCTTCTCTTCTCTTTGAGAATACTGTGAGATCATCCTTGTATATGATTATACATTTTCCAATTAAATCATGAAAGGCAATGTCCATAGCCCTCTGAAATGTAGCTCCAACATTGATTAGTCCAAATGGCATCCTTCGATATGCATAAGTTCCCCATTTTGTAGTGAAAGTAGTCTTCAACCTATCTTATAGTTCTACCATTACTTGGTTGTATCCTGAATATCCATTTAAGAAAGACATCATCTGGGAACCGTTTACAATTTACAATGCTTCATCTAATGATGGTAACAGATAATTATCCTTTTAGGATGCTCGGTTCAAATTCCTGAAATCCACACATAGTCTTATCTCTCCATTTTTCTTGCAGACAGGAACAAGATTGGTGACCCACGTTGAGTGCCTTACTGGGAATATTATTCTCGTGTTCAACAACTTCTTTACCTCTTTGTATATCAGTGGTTCTAAAAGTGGATTGACAAGTCACTGTCTTTGTCTGAATGACTTGTTGTTGGGTTTAAGAGGAATGGTTTGTGTAATGATTGAAGTATCATAGGTCTTCATATCATCATAGCTCCATGCTATAATGTTTGAAAATTCTTTCATGTATTTGAGTATACCTTCTTTCTCTTTAGGCTTACACACCTTCCCTATGAATACATTCTTCTCTTCACCATCTGTTCCTATATTGACAGCGTCACATTTATCTCCTTTTATCTTGTGATCTCTTAATGCACTCAATTTATCTGGATCAAAGAGTCTTTCTAGCTCAATCATTCCTCATGGCATTGTGTTGTTCTTTAGGTTCAAGATACCATCTGGATCAAATTCTGCTTGTTCAAAATCTTCTTCATCCATGATTTGAGCCTAAAAAATCCTAGAGATTGTGATGAAATCCAATATATGTTTATCATCATTGAATACTTGAAAATTTGTAATATTATATGGAACTGATGGTACTGAAACCAACTCTACTGTGAACTTCTTTAACCCTTTCATAGCAAGTGGTGTGAGTGAACTTGCGGCTTGTGCTAGGGAATTGGCAACTTGATTCTTTGATCTGTAAACTGATTTGATGTTGAATGCATCAAAACTTTCAATCAAATCCCAAACACGGTTTCTATATCTCTTTAATCTCTTATCATGACAAACATATTTCTTCCTTATTTGTTTGATAATTACCTCTGAATCTCCATAAACATGTAGGATCTTAGTACCTTTCCTAATAGCCATCAATAACCCATAAACTAATGATTCATATTCTGCAACATTATTTGTACATGGAAATTGAAGTCTATGTGCAACCAAGAATGATTCACCTGATGGATTGATCAACTCGAACCTAGCACTAGCTCCTTGCTTTGACTTGGACCCGTCAAAACACAAAGTCCATACTTGATTCCCTTCTTGATCTACTGAAGCCTTATTTGGACTTTATTTTTCCTTACCCTTCTTGGGAGTCTTCTATGAAATTAGATTCTCTTCTAGTCGATCCTCACCTTTTTCAACCTTTTCAACCATTTCAGTTTTAGTGGATGACTCTATAGGATTATCTTCTTTCTTTACATCCAAAATTTCTTGACTTGCAGCCTACGAAACTCTCTTGTACACTTGTTCTAAGGTGACTTTACACATAGCACAAGAAAACTCAGAATGAAAAGCACTATGTATCCGGCACTAGTTAGGTAATAATAGATCCTTGACATTTGCTTGTGGACCCAACTCTATTGCTTGCCAGACATTCTTGAGTACAAAATTTTAGAAATTTTTGAATGTGCCATCTCCTTCATCTGAAGAAGACTCATAATTGTTATCTATCAAAATTTCTGTTACATCAAAATATTTTTGATAGTGACTCTCTTCTACTTCTGAACTTTGTAGCATGAGGACTTCTCCAATATTTGGCCTATAGTTTCCAAGATCAGTTTCTAGGAACAAGAACTCATTGTCTTCACCATAGTTTGTGATCATTAGTTTTAATCTTGGAGTACTATTAATTCTGATTTGGTTTGGAATTCCCTTCCATGGTAGCCACATGTGCGAGAAGTCAATGGCTACATACCCATTCAATCTTCTCAAACAATCTCTACTTAGGAGCATACCATATCCACATGGGATGTCGACAACTGAAATGTCAATGTAGTGATGTATTCTTAGATCAGATGACAATTGCATGTGTATATTATTCAACTCTCCAACCATAGGAACTTCTGCCTTATCCAGTTGTGTAACTTTCTTCATGGTTTGGGTAGGGATCAAACCCAACCTTTTACATATTGTGAGGGGCATTACATTGCTTGATGCTTCTGAATCCATTAAACAATTATGTAGCATCTTCCCGAAAATACTAACTAATAATAGAAAAGGGGCAGGCTCATCTCTTCCTTGATAGAAGACTACATACTTTTCTCTTGGTGCCTTAGGGTGTGCATTCTTTACCATATCATTTGCTAATGGGATTTTTTCTTTTGCTGCATTGTCATTTTTGATAAACTTTTTATTCTTAATGTAATACTTCCTTTTGTTGTATCTTTTGTGAGTTCTTGGGCTATACATACTAAGTTCAGAGACTGAGTAACACCTTTTGATGTACTTTGAGAACAAGATGGCATACTCACCATAACATTGCATTCTGAATATTGGATGAATTTGAAGATCCGGTCATAGAATTCCTTGAAGTAGATGTATCATTTAAACTGCTTAATATTGTGTTTCTAATTTCAAGGATCCTCATCAGTTCAGCCAAAAGCATGCTCACCTTCACTTTCTTGAATTCTTATGCAACAATCAGGCTTAAACGCTTCAATTATTCATTTGTTGTAGCACCATCTCGCGAAGGATTGACCCTTTGTGGAATGTCTTGTGGCTAAACCTCTCATGTTAGAGTAATTCTTTGAGCAACATCCCTTTTTTTTTATTCTGGCGAATCCTTTGGATAATTTGGATTGTTACTAGCATTTGGATTCGGTGGAGTTTGAAAATTGTTAGGAGGAACTGATGTGGTTAATGGATCTTGTACTTGATAATTTCTTTGATAGCTTTTTAGGGGTGGCTTTCCAGGTGATTATTGAAATGCTTGTACTTCCCCAGTTGTCTCAGCTTGAAAGTCATTATTGAACAGAGGATAATAATCTGAATCTTCAATTGGTGCATTTTCAAATGCTAGAGGGAACCTTCCATTGTACTCTGCTATATCATACTCCATCACAAGAGGGAATGTAAAGTCTTCGATGATCAAGGCTTGATCATACCTTGTTGTGGGAACAATCTCATATCCTATCATTGATTGAGGAGCTTCTTGAGATTGCATTCTTTGCATCTCCTTTTGAAATATAGCAGCAGCTATTTTGAACTTCGTACATTGCAACTCAGAATATTGATTTGTGTTATGTAATCTGCACCAACTTGATAGTGCTGCCTCTGCTAAGAATACCTTGTCTACTAGTCTAGAATCCGGATTTGAATTATTTTCCAATGGAGAAGGGACATTCCCATTATTTGGAGATGTATTCCATGTCTTGTTTTTCCTTTGGAATCCTAGATTTGTTCCTTGAAATCCCTAATTATATCCTTGATAATTTCCTTGATCTCTCTGATTTCCTTGATATCCATTTTGGTTTCCTTGATCCATCTAATTCCCTTGAAAGCTCCTTTGCATATTTTGTAAATGATTATTCTGGTTTCTCAGGTGGGTAACCTCGGTGGATAACTTCTTCACTTGATCAATTAGCTCTTTCATTTCATCCTTCTCTTCTTGAGTCCTTGTAGAGGATGATGATCTTTGCAAATACATGGGTTGTGCCGACAATGCTTGTGAAATGGGTGTGGATGGATGCAACACCAACTGATTATTAGGAGTAGGAATAGGATTCATCATGGGATTGTGATGTGCCAATGCTTGATTTATTCCTTGAATTTGATTTCGCATAGCTGGGTACCCAATATGATTAAGTGGGCCTTGAGTGTTCATCCCTAAGTCTATTCACTTGGACAGCCTCCGCATATGCTTCTGTCAGACTAGTTGGAGGCATGGTTGTCCTTTTCACAAACATGGAAGTAAGGCAATCTAGTGCTGCATAATATACTTCTTTAGCCATTGCATCATTAATGTTATATGGAGCTTGCAATCTTGAATAAGCTTTTATAAAACCTATTGTTAAAGGCACTGATAGGTTCATGCTCTTCTCTCCTAACTTCGACAAATTGCTTGTATAATTCTACTGGAGTAATAGGAATTCTGAACTTAGCCCAGAAAGTATCTTTCAATCCTTGCTAGTTGGTTCTAGAATTAGTAGGCAGATTGATATACCAATAGAATGCATCTCTCTCAAGTGAATAAGGAAATAATATGCAAGCTACATCTTTGTGAGCAATTCTTCTGTTTTGATGAGTATCCTCAAAAATCTTAATATGCTCCTCTGCTGTTCAATTTACATCATTGATAGAGAACTTGGAGCAAAACTGCTTAGGAGTCTTGGGCATGTCATGATAGTTTGCAAAAGCAGCAAGAGAAGAAGCATTCACCGGAAGCCAGGCCATTGGAATGTTTTCTTGTTGCACCAAAATTCCTTGAGTAGCTCCTTGTGTATTACTTGGTTGAGTAATTTTTGTGAATGTATTTCGTGGTGGAGGAGTTTGAAACAAATTTGAAATATCCTCGCAACTAGGTGATCCTTCACTTGATAGATTTGTCTTCTTATTGTGCTTGGATTTAGAGTTGAATTCCAACTCGACAAACTCTTTTGAAGCTTGTGATGTAGACCTTAAAATCCTCTGATGCCTTTCAAGTGAGAAAGAAACAATACACTCCAGTGTGTCCTTCCTTCAACTATCCTTGCATTCCAAGAGAGGCCCTCCTTCTAGTGCCAATTCTGTTGATGTGTTTTCCTTGCACATACAACGCAGACTAAAATACTTATGTACTCTATCCTCTCTTGAACAAAATCACTCAAATGCTAAACCAGGTGATCAAATGAGTAGACTCCTAGGTTCTCCATTAGTTATTTTGGTTTCACAATTTGGGATAGCTTAGTAGTAGGATGTGACTTGATGTTTAACACAAAGGGACTTACACAAATGTTCAACAATAGGAAACTTGTTTCTCTCGAATAACAGGTAGTGTAGCTCTTCATAAGGTCTAGCAATATATTAACTTAGGATATGGCAATGGAAGTTCTTGAATCTAACCCTAACGCGACTCTAAGAAAATGCAAAAGGGATAGGGTTTAGAGAACTCTAATCTAAATGCAAGCAATTACCACTAACTCACTGGAATCTCAACCACACTTTGCTTCACCATAAGATAACAACTACACAAAGATGATGCAATCTTCTAAGGGAAAAAGTAAGATTTTTAGATTACTTATGTGCATAAATCCCCACAAACATGAAGGTAAATGATCATAAAGTAATTGAAGTTAGGCTCAAATAAGGTTTAGACTAACCATGCACTACAATTTGCCATCGACAAATTATAAATGGTATGAACTATAAGGACTCCAAATATGAATCAGTAGTAACAACTTCCATGAACATAAACTGAAATTGCTGAAAATAAACTAAGTTAATCTTATTCTATGAGCGAACACCTAGAAATCATGCATCCATTTGAAACAACACAAAATCACCATGGAGAATTCAAAAATGAATTTGCATTTATTTCAGTAGTCTCTTTGGCAACAATTTCTCAGAGCATTCCCCCCTTCAAATGAGAGCAAAATGAGGCTTATATAGTCCTTAAGATACAATGAATGGCTGAGATTCAATCTAGGAATCAAGGGCCCTTATTGCGCCACACATGCAAGTGGTTACAAAGTTTACTATTATTAGGCACTGCATTTATGAGGCACTCACTAAGTGGGGTGCCCTCCTTTATTCCTTTCCCTTTTTGTGATAAATTCCTTGAATCTAAACACGACACGTGCAACTTCCTCCATAGGGACACTTGACAGTCTCTGAATGGTACATTCTACGATTTGCAGCTCCTCTGTGCATTTGACAAGTGTCATTTCCCATCCAGCCATGGATGCCTGAAACATGCCCATGAAGGTGGAAAGTATGCAGACATCATCCAAAAGCTCCTTGGAAACAAACTGTGTGTGCTGGAAATACAATGTATGCATTTTATCCTTCAACAAATTTGATACATAAGGTCCCTCTTTAATGCATCCATAATTTAAAACATCTCATCCCGGTTTCGATGAGCTAAAATACTAAGGCACTTTTAAAATATTTTAAATAATATTTAGCAACCCTAGTAAAATAATTAAATAAAGCCATTAATACACTCATTTTGCGGAAACTGTCAGAATGCATCAGAATTGAAAACTAACTACATTGGGTGAACTCGATGGAGATCAATGATAAACGGAGCCAATCGAGTGACTTACTATAAATAGACGCCTTAAATAACCCCTCTAGACCAATTGAGCTCATTGGAGTCCTTAAATAACCCCTTTGATAATGTTGACACACACCCACAAGGTCAATGACAACTACACTGCTACAAAACCCAAAAATGGGGACATTACATGGTCTTAGATTGTTGACTGAAGATTGAAGGTTGTAGGGAGAATCCAGGGTTGCTGGAATGGCGTGTAGTAGAAGCGCCTGATAGTGTGTGATGTTTTGATTGTAAATTGGTGAAGGTTGCTAAGTTGCATTCTAGACCATTTTGGTTTGAATTTTTTGTAATGAAGAGCCAATAAGCTTGGCCAACTTTGTGTAAATTTGTCTCTAAAAATTTTAATGGGATTTCAACCAGTTTGATTTGCAAATGTTCTATTGTTTTAGATTGATTTGACTTGGTTGGTTTTTGGGAACCTTCCTTTCTCTATTGCATCAGTCATGGGAAACATTCTCTAGATAGGGCCATCGAGTGAAACTTTGCTCATGGTGCATGGTGCACTTCCCCAATAATGGAGAAGGCCCTAGAGATGTGAATTGCATTGCCACCTTCTCCATCTATGCCTAGGTTTGAAAGTATGTAGAAGTAAGCACATGAGATTTCTTATTAAGAGAAAAAATATTAGTCAAAAGACTAATCATAAAAAATAGCATTATTTCAAGACTTGTAGAGTGAAAACAAAATTTTGTTCTAAATTCTAGTAATGTATGTCAGCGATGAGACCATTTCTCTATATAAAGTAGTTCTCTAAGAGAAAAAATCTAAAAAGAAAAGCCATGAATCCATTTAAGGCAAGAAAGCCCAAAAAAAAGACGTTTGTAAGATTACATTCTATACTAGACTAGATATTTAGAACAAGCAAGCCCAAAAAAAAGATGTTTGTAAGATTACATTCTATACTAGACTAGATATTTAGAACAAGCAAGCCCAATATGCATAAGTCTAGGCTTAAGTCTTTTGGAGAGGAAGTCCTTAAAAGACCAAATACCACCCACCCAAAAAAAAGGGCTCCAATCTAGACTCCTATGGATTGCCATAATATGTGCAATGTCAAAAATTAATCTTTTGGCTATGGTTTTTTATTTTTGGGGAATTTTGAGAGAGAGTTATTGGGGAAAGTTGTTTTTTTGATTGAGCAGTTGATTTTTGAGCCCATTGATATTTATTTTCCTTATTTTTAAAATGAGACTTTTTTTCTTTACCTATTTATTGGATAGATGTTGATGGAAGGAAATTTGGGAAGCTGTAAGCATGTGATTGGCTAGCTATTTTTCTGATTTTTTCATTGCATAGGTTTCAAGAAAAAAATCACTTTGTTTGATTTTCTGTTGTCATGTTTTGCATTTTAAATTGGCATTGATATACACCACATAAACATAACTGTTGTAAATTCCTTACTGTACATTTAGATGTGCAGCAGTTGAAATGTTGAAGTCAATGATTACTTAATTCTAAATTGGTCTGCAACCAAGTAATTACACTTATGGTTAAATTCTGATTTTGCTTTGCAGGTGCCAGGGACATGGCACTGGATGCTAGGTGCAGTAGATTTACCTGCTCTTGCACAGTTGGTGATAATGTTGTTCTTTCCAGAGTCACCACATTGGCTCTTTATGAAGGTATTGCTAGTCTGTTCTTTTTAAATGTGTTGCTAGTCTATGTAGCATATCATTAAAGGAGGAGATGTCTTTCAAGATGTATCCTAAAAATCCATTTTCTTTAAATGCAGAACACAACCAACCTATATCTGCAGGTTACTAGCAATGTTTGTGCGACTTGCATTGTTTGGCAAGTGACATAGCCCACTGATATTGTATATATACAAAGCATATCGATTATGGTTGTGGCGAAAGTTCATTGTAGAATAATATGTATTTGTTATCAGAATTTTGAAGTCCCAAGGGGGATCCAGAATCAAATATTTCCCACATCACAATAGTGGAAATGCTTGAGTCGAAGTAGTACTGGGATGGGTGACCTCCCGGGAAGTCCCGATGCTTCACCCCTGTATGCATCACCTAGATGCAATGAGTGCTAAGTGGACCATTCATTAACATGAGAGATGGGTTCATGTGAACCACTACTCATGAAAAATGGGTCATGTGTTTGACTCAAAAACTACGCAGTTAAACACTGAAATAAAATATCATAATCTGACATGCTGCGAAAAATACCTCCTACTTATCAATTGATGAGCTAAAGGGGCTTTATAATGAATGGTTCATAAGGCACAACACTTGCTAAAGGTTTTGCAAATGGGGTAACAAGCTAAGTGGGCTTGATCTTGGGGGAAACTCCATGGTTAAGCACGCTTGAGTCGAAGTAGTACTGGGATGGGTGACCTCCCGGGAAGTCCCGATGCTTCACCCTTGTGTGCATCACCTAGATGCAATGAGTGCTAAGTGGACCATTCATTAACATGAGAGATGGGTTCATGTGAACCACTACTCATGAAAAATGGGTCATGTGTTTGACTCAAAAACTACGCAGTTAAACCCTGAAATAAAATATCATAATTTGACATGATATCATAATTTGACATGTTGCGAAAAATACCTCCTACTTATCAATTGATGAGCTAAAGAGGCTCTATAATGAATGGTTCATAAGGCACAACACTTGCTGAAGGTTTTGCAAATGGGGTAACAAGCTAAGTGGGCTTGATCTTGGGGGAAACTCCATGGTTAAGCGCACTTGAGTCGAAGTAGTACTGGGATGGGTGACCTCCCGGGAAGTCCCGATGCTTCACCCCTGTGTGCATCACCTAGATGCAATGAGTGCTAAGTGGACCATTCATTAACATGAGAGATGGGTTCATGTGAACCACTACTCATGAAAAATGGGTCATGTGTTTGACTCAAAAACTACGCAGTTAAACCCTGAAATAAAATATCATAATTTGACATGCTGCGAAAAATACCTTCTACTTATCAATTGATGAGCTAAAGGGGCTCTATAATGAATGGTTCACAAGGCACAACACTTGCTGAAGTTTTTGCAAATGGGGTAACAAGCTAAGTGGGCTTGATCTTGGGGGAAACTCCATGGTTAAGCGCGCTTGAGTCGAAGTAGTATTGGGATGGGTGACCTCCCGGGAAGTCCCGATGCTTCACCCCTGTGTGCATCACCTAGATGCAATGAGTGCTAAGTGGACCATTCATTAACATGAGAGATGGGTTCATGTGAACCACTACTCATGAAAAATGGGTCATGTGTTTGACTCAAAAACTACGCAGTTAAACCCTGAAATAAAATATCATAATTTGACATGCTGCGAAAAATACCTCCTACTTATCAATTGATGAGCTAAAGGGGCTCTATAATGAATGGTTCATAAGGCACAACATTTGCTGAAGGTTTTACAAATGGGGTAACAAGCTAAGTGGGCTTGATCTTGGGGGAAACTCCATGGTTAAGCGCGCTTGAGTCAAAGTAGTACTAGGATGGGTGACCTCCCGGGAAGTCCCGATGCTTCACCCCTGTGTGCATCACCTAGATGCAATGAGTGCTAAGTGGACCATTCATTAACATGAGAGATGGGTTCATGTGAACCACTACTCATGAAAAATGGGTCATGTGTTTGACTCAAAAACTACGCAGTTAAACCCTGAAATAAAATATCATAACAGGATTTCAATAATGTCACGTGACCATTGATTGGTTTCTGGCCACGTGAACCTGCTACTATTTTTTGCTGTAAACTTTTGAGCTTTTGCCTAAAATATATTTTTGCAAGTGGAAAGTGGATCATGAATCCCTTCCCACCTTACTAAATTGGATTGTTATTGAAGAACTATTTTTTTTAATAGAACTTAATTAAGTAGCCTTGTTCTTCATTTGGTAATATGGGTTCCTTTGTTATTCTTAATAATTGTTAATTCATTTGTGGTAACGGTTGTTTTGCTGTGAAATAATCAAATTTAGCCTAAGTTTTTTAGTCCATGCTTGATATTATTTCCCTGTTGAAATCTATGCAATAATCAATGTTTAGCCTAAGGTTTTTTAATTTTGATGAATATTGAGACATCAATATTAGCTAGGTCTTTTTTCCAATTGGCCCTTCATTTTTTTTTGCCCATTGGCAAATATTTTACTTATAGTTGAAATAGCGATATCAAATTTAAAGACTATTATGACTATAGTCTTAATGAATGTGTTTCATAAACTTGGTGCATAGAACAGGGCAAAATATGTGTGATGTGGCATTCTGCAAGATACTGCAGGTGCCTTGTCTACGGTTCCACATCTAGCACACATGCAATAGAGACATTGATGAGATTGTAGAAACTCCTCTGCCTACCTAGTTAACTGCAATATCTCCATCAAAAGAAATAATGCAGAGTGTAAATACAGTGCAACTTCTTGTTACCCTCTTGCAAATGCCACATAGTGGCAAGTTGGTGATAACATTTCTAACTTTTCAAGGTTTCACCGCAATGATTTTAGCAGTTGGATTTTGTCTACTCTTCTGCTCACACTATAAATGCAGAGTATGGACTGAAAATGGAGTGGGTTGTGCCCAATAGTTGCTCAAACGTTAGCTGCTCCCCTAATGCACAATGTGTTAAATCAAACACCATCAAGGATGGTGTTCAATGCCAGTGTGAATCTGGCTATATGGAGGGGATGGATTTGCAGATGGAGTTAGATGTTTCAAAGGTAAGCCTGACTTAACTTCCATCATTTACTTGACAGTTCACATCTTGTCTCTGAAAATGTGGTTAAAAGGACCTTTGGCTTATACTCCCTGTTTGTCATTCAAGCTTCATTTAAGCATGCAACTCAAAACAGCTGCATGGGATTCGATAGAAAGACATTTTATTTTGAATTTGTGAAACCCTGGCACTGAATCTAGTTTGGGCACTGAATTTGCAGAGTTCTCAGAAAGAGACAAGGTTGCACTTGGCCTGTGTAGTCTTGGGGTGGATTCTGAACCTGTAATGTGCTTCATTTCTTTTGAAAGTTAGTATTCTTCTGGCATTGAAAGCAACTCTGACTGGTAACTTATGCAGATGGAATTTTCTGAGTTAGTTGTTGATTGTGGGTACTCTTTAGGAGTTTCTAATGTTTTGGAAGCCATTTTAATGGTGGGTGTTTCCTTCTGGTCTGAGTACAACCATTGGGAAAATAGAACACCCAAAAAAAGAACAATCCTCTGGCACACATTTGGACACAGGATTGGGCTTAACATCTTCAAACCCAATTTTTTTATTCCATTATTGAACACTCAGTAGCTAATGGTATTGCAAGATTTACAGGAAGTCTAGATGTTAAGCTTTGCAAATTAAGCTGGTCTTGTGAAACAAAAAAACCCATTTGCAGGTCATTCGCTTCTATGGTAGGGCTTGTGCTGCTACACACCAAAGTTTCCTCGCCAAGAGTTTTGTGGGCATTGACATCACTGCCCAAACTATTCATTTTGAGCTTCTTCTTCAAATGGGTATGCTAGAAATTCTTTATCTCATTATCAGTTCTCCTAGGAAGCATTGAAGCAATCTCAGACCACCTGTAACATGTTACAAATTCCTAAGATAACAGTGACAACAAAATGCCATACAATTCTTGACTAATAAAGCTAAAAGGTCCAGTACCTGTTCCCTATAATTTCATGTGCATTGATGATAATCATTTGTTCTTGTTGGGAGAAGCTCCCACGTTTTAGCCCTGGCCTCAAGTAAATGATCCACCTAAGCCTGCAACTTTTCCCACACGTTTGTAGGCCTGTACAATTTCAAGACCACTATAAAATAGATGACTACAAACTAAGATCACAATAAAATATAGGGTTGCAAACTAAACCATAATTAACCGTAATCGGGACAGTGGAGGTATTCGTGGCGAACATTTGTTCTGTTTCTAGTATTAAAAAAAATAGTAATTACTGTTCAAGTACTTAATTAGCTTAAAATATTAAGGGTTTTGGGGCTATGTCCAGTTTATTGCATTGGCATTGTTATCCTCTGTGATGTTTTTTAAGACTTCAAATGATTATTTATTGGTATTTGAGACCAAGGTTTCCAAAACTAGCTTAAATTTTTTTTTTTCTAAAGTTTTTCAATTGTAAAATAACATGTTTTTTATATTATTATTTTGTTGTGATATTCCTGAGGACTTTGATTGCTGGATAAGCATTTGTTATATATTTTCTAGTGCAACTTATTAGGTTAATGGGAAATATATTTCATATCTTTAAGTGTAATTACGGGTGGAAAGTGGAGCATGTGGAAATAATACTTATTATAGCAATTGAACCTGGTTTTGGAGGGCAGAAATTCATCCCTGATATGATGGACAAGGTCAATGCTAGAAAATTCAACCATTTATTTATTTAATGTTATCCTCAACTATGCTCTATGTTTGTTCAAGTAACTTTTGTTCTTGTATCAGGTCCGTGACCTACTGCGGAAATACCCAACTCTTGACATTGAGGTAATTCTGTGAAACTTTGGATTTTAGAACACAATAGAGTTCCTGCAACATCTCTTTCTTTCTTCAAATGCTTTAGTTTACTATGTATTTTCATCAAGTTTCTTAGCAATTGGACATTTGTGATTTTTTTACTGAAAGGTAGATCTCATGTAAATACTACCAAAATTTCTTGTCAGACCTTTTCATAGAATCCTTGCACATCATCTGCACAATCTAAATGTCAGTCCTTATCTTTTCATGGCCCTTCTGTTTCAAAACCTCAAGAAAAAAATTGAATATCTCTATCTACATATTTCTTCCAATGTGTCATATTTGTTTCTTTCTGCTACGACATAATCCAAGATAGAGGAGTAGAAACTCTTAATATCATATATCATCCCTACAGATTGATGGAGGTCTGAGCCCATCAACAATTGATCAGGTAGCTTTTGCTGGTGCAAATTGTATAGCTACATGAAGTTCTGTGTTTGGGACAAAAGATCCACCTTCTGTAATTGCTCTCTTACACTATGTTAAATTGTATGTAATGACTAATGAGAGTTAAATTATCTATTAGCTTCTAACTCAATTTTGAAATGACTCCAAATGCTTGGAATACAAATTCCCTCTTTACCTACCCTAAAACCCAATATTGGTTGCTAGTCTTTTAGAATTCAATATGTTACTATTAAATCATCTGCAATCTATTTTCATGCTAAACCACAGGACCGAGAGAAGGCATTTCAGCAAATTGAAATCAATTGATCCACTCTAGAATAGATCCTAGTCATACCATATGCTAATTTCCGTATATCCTAGTTCAACCTGGATGAGGCTAGAAGTTCTTAACTAATTTTTAGCTGATGTGGCATTGATTTTTAGCTGATGTGGCTAGCTTTTATTTTTGTTTTGTGCTCTTTATCATCTATTGCTTATAAAACATGCATCGATTGAGTTCAACTACGGATAAATATGTCACAAAGTAGTGCAGATTGGAACATAGATTGAAACCATTTTTTATCAATGTTAGAAGATCCCAGAGATTGTGCCAATGTCATTTATTGATCAACCAAGAACAACATGAATACAGTTTTTGATCTAGAAAAATTGCTTTAAAAACTATGCCTTCTCAATTTGCTTGCAGTTTTAGGTAGGGACTGCAGCTGCAACGCAACCCTTGTTATTCTTATCTCTTGGAAATTCATTTTCCTCAACCTTGGAAAATCCAAGTATACAAATTAGTTACACTTTAGGCCCACTAACTCTAGTCAATGACATTCTCAAATTTCAAGCTAGCATAAAAGTTGTATCTTAGTCATTTAGAATAAAAAAGAAAATGTATGGACATTTAACTATATTTTATATAATGTCAGTTTGAAATAGATTCAGTTATAATGTCTGACAAATTTAACTCTCTAGTCTTGTAGACACGTTGTAGGAATTGTTTAACAAAAAATTTATTTCTGAATGGTTTAAACAGAACAAAACAAAACATACTAACATAGGGTAAGAATCTCTGCTTGACACCTGTGGCTACTTGCCAGCCTCCCATGCTTCAGTAGTTTAATAAACTTTTGACCACCAATAAGATGAGTTTACAAGTAATATGAGATATCTTAGGAATAAGGGTTGGGAATGATAAAGATTTTTTAAAAATAAAGTTAAGTACTTACCTCTAGACTTGTATAAAATATAGTTTTCCCAAGTGTTCTAAAAATGACGTAGAAGGTTATGGTGTATTAGTCAAATACCCTGACTTATCATTATTGGAGAAGGTGGGAAAATCACTTATAGTGGAAAACACTAATCTGGTGAAAAAGGCAACAGACTGTCCTACCCGTATCAGCATTGCCATCATAATGCTTTGTTTACTTTTGACTAGAATGAAATTCTAAAAATTATACAGATTGGTAGAAATTGCATTGCATGCCACCTTAATATTGACATCATGGAAGGAGTTGACAATAATTAACTTGCCATATTCTGGTGGCGCAGGTAGGTAGAATGCTATTAAAAGTTATGAAATTTGGCTTTACGTCTACCGATTGCATTTTCTTAAAAGTTTATACGGTGTTTTTAAAAATCCAATTTGTGCATATCCTACAATCATGGCATTCGATAGGACCACATTTCTTTTAGGGTTTCTGTCAAATAGTTTATTGCCTTGTCTATGCTTCCACATCTTGCATACATGTTATGGTACAGTCTAGTTTACTGATGTTAGGCATTCCTTCTACATTTACAACTTTGGTAAAAAATGTCTGTCACATGTGCAGGGCATTTTGTTATGCAGAACTAAACTCAAGGATCTTATCAGACAAGTGAATTAAGCTGTAAACACAAACAATGCAAACACCACACCAACAAATATGATTTTTTTATTACCAATAGTAGTAATTGATTACAGGAGTACATGATTTCATTACATAGCCTCAGGATATAACGATCCTTGTTTACAACAACTTCTCGAACATCTATTCCTCCGAGAGACAAAACCAGGATAAAGGTTCTACAATCTATGGTTACAAACAACTACCCAACTCCAATTAATACTTAACCAATTCCTCTGTAGACCAACCCCCAACCTCAGTCAAAAGAATGTATTTAACATCCTTCACTTAGACAGTTCAACCAACCAAATCATTATGCAACTGATCAAATTGTTAGAACCAAACCAACTATCAGCACCAATTCCTTCCAAAGGATGTTTCAATCGCCATTGCAAATACATTTCACTTAGACATATTCATTCTAGACAATCATTGCTACAATACTCCTTTCCACAACCATGAACTCCTCTATTAGTGAAACCAAATTGTGCTTCCACATTATTGGTGATTGTCTAAGTTTCTAAACTTGAGAAATAAAGATCTATCAGCAAATTATCATTTTTAGGAACATGTCAGTGAATTTATTCATTCGCAAACTTCTCTTCCGACTACTTGTCGGTAAAGTACATGTTCCACGAACTTGGGAAACATCCTCTTTGTTATTGGCAAACTAAAGATTTTACAAACTTAAGCCTTGGCCCCAAGTTATCGACAAAAAAAGACTTTTACAAACGTAAGTTTTTGCCATGTTATTGGCAAAATAAGGCTTTTACGAACTTCGAGGTCCCTTATCGGTGCCACATCAAGTTTTATGACTTTGACTTTTCCTCCACAAGCCCGTCGGTAAAAAGTATAATTTGCGAACTAAGAAGCCAAAGCTTATTGTCAGCAAAACTCCATTATCCTGAGCCATTCTCCATTGTTAGCGAAAGTGAACCCTTCCAAACCCAATTGGCATATCAGCGATCTACAGAAATCTTGAACTAGTTAGAAAGTCTTAAGGCAGACCAACTAAGAAGGTTTACTTCTATCAGAAAAAGTCATCCTTTTGAAACTTTGGCACCATCGGCAACTTGAAACAAATGCAAACTTCATGCTTGAGCCTTATCGGCCTATCAACAAATGTAAAAACCCGCGAAACGGTTAGACAATTCAAATATTACATGACAAAGAAATATTCCTTCAATCAAAAATTACATTCATTCATAAACCAAAGTCTTCAGTCATCAGCTTGGCAAAGATAGTCAGTAAAATAGGCTAACAACGAATTTATGAGTTCGCAAACTCATAAGATTGTTCATGAAATTCTAAAATTAGAGCCTTCACCAACAATGAGTCCTATCCACACTAAGAACTTTTGATAAATGAACAAGAATATTACATAGAATCCTATCGACGAATTGGAAAAAGAAGGAACTGGTGAACTACTAGGTTCTGAAACTGGCA
The DNA here is from genome assembly GCA_027924645.1 of Cunninghamia lanceolata. Taxonomy (NCBI): domain Eukaryota; kingdom Viridiplantae; phylum Streptophyta; class Pinopsida; order Cupressales; family Cupressaceae; genus Cunninghamia; species Cunninghamia lanceolata. Next base: position 2,519,603 of record BSBN01000484.1, read on the forward strand.
AAATCTCTGATTGGCCATAACTTGGGCAAATTTTGTTCAAATCTCACCAAATTGAAATTGTAGATACCTGGATTTGGGTTTCCTACATGGTGAAGTCTTGAATTTGACCAAGTGAATCCAAATTCCTCTTGAAACATAAAAGCCAAAACTTGCAAGAAAAATAAAACCAAACTACTTAAGAAATGAAATATATTTTTAGTGACATAGGAATGCCAATGAACCCAGATGCTCCTGCATCACATACACCGAGTTAGAGAAATGTTTCTTGAGGCTACAACTCAAGAACATTTTGGTATGTCTAGAATAGAAATCCCATACCTAGCCAATTCAGAAGGTTGCATCCAAGAGGCTTCTTCAGCTGGTTTACCCTTCCACAGGACAAGATACTCCATATATTATTTGCCTCTTATTCATTTAGCCACACGAGAGTCAATCACATGATCAACCTATTCAAACTAATTTTTAGGCAACTTATCAATCCATTCACATTCATCCTGAATAGTTGAACTGAATTCTATTGGTGCATGTGACTCCCCTTCATAATATCAATATAAATTTGCCACATTGAAAATGGGCAAAATATCTACACTTGGTGAAAGTTCAATTTCATAAGCATTGGATGAAACTTACGTAAGACCTTACAAGGTCCAATTTTCTTCCATTTGAGTTTATTATATGTTCCCTGTGGCAACCTTTCCTTTTTCAAGTGTCCCAAACCAAATCTCCAACTTGAAAATTTTGTTCCCTTCTGTGAATATCAGCATGCTCCTTGTATTTGGTTGCACTTTTCTCCAAATCTTCCTTTACCTATTTATGCAAATCATGTATATATTCTATGAAATCCTCCGCTACAACACTCTTTTGAGTCAAATCAGCACTATCTTGCAATTCATCTACTCCTCTAGGATTGTAATCATACACAATATGAAAAGGACTTTTCCCCACACTTCTATTGATTGAATTATTGTAGGTAAATTCTACCTAAGCCAAAACCAAGTCCCACTAGCTAGGCTTATTCCCTACAAAACACCTTAGCAAATTACCTAAACTTCTATTTGCAACTTCTATTTGACCATCACTCTAAGGATGGTATGCTAAACTAAAACCCAACTGTGTACCCATTTTCTTCCACAAGGTACGCCAAAAATGCCCAAAATGTTTTACATCACGATCTAAAATTATGCTTTTAGGCAAGCCATGCAATCTAACTACCTCCTTGAAAAATAGTGCAGTAATGTGGGAAGCATCATTATTCTTTTGACATGGTATAAAATGAACCATTTTAGAAAACCTATCAACAACAATAAAGATGGAATCAATACCTCTCTGTGTTTGAGGCAATCCCAAAACAAAGTCCATACTTATGTGCTCCCACGACCTCTCTGGTATAGGCAATGGTTGATAAAAACTAGTATTCTGCCCGACTCCCTTGGCCTATTGACAAATTATACAACCTTGTACTAACTTCTTTACATCTACAGCCATTCCAGGGCAGAAATAACTCTCATTCAATTGAGCCAACGTTTTATCAACACCAAAGTGTCCACTCAAACCACCATATGTTTTTCCTTCAGCAAATTATCCCTCATTGATCCTTGAGGTATACACAACTTCTGTCCCTTGAACAACATGCCTTCCTGGATAAAATATTCCACCCAGGGTGTTCTATCCTTCTCTACTGGGTTCATACAAGTAGCCCACGCTTCCTTGAAATCAACATCATCCTTATATAATTCTCCCATAGAATCAAAACCAACTACACTCACCCTCATTTCATTCAATAACAGACATCTTCTAGTCAATGCATCAGCTACCCTATTAGATGTTCCACTCCTATGTTTTAGAACAAAAGAATAACTCTGCAAAAATTCAACCCATTTTATGTGTCTCTAATTTAACTTACCTTGGTTGTTAATGAAATCCAAAGCATAATGATCAGTATACAATACAAACTCCTTTAGTAGCAAATGGTGTCTCCACTTCTTGAGTGCATGTACAATTGCGTATAATTCTTGATCATATACAAAATATTTCTTCTTTGCTTCATTCTACTTCTCACTGAAGTATGCAATTGGTTTTCCCTCTTGACTAAGGACACCTCCAATCGCTGTCCCACTTGCATCACAATCTACTTAAAAGATTTTCCCAAAATTAGGGAGTGCCAAAACTAGTTGTTCAGTCACTTTATTCTTTAAAATTTCAAAACTCTTCTCAGCTGCTACTGTCCACACAAACTCTTTCCTATTACCCTTCATTGTCTCAGTAATAGGTGCACAAATTCCACTGAAATTTTGAATGAACTTCCTATAGAAGTTTGCTAAGCCACGGAAACTTCTGGCTTCAAACATATTGCGAGGTGAAGGCCAATCCACAATTGCTTTGACCTTCTCTGGATCCATCTTTAGGCCATCACTAGAAACTACAAATCCTAAATAAAACAACTCTTTTTTCATAAAACTACACTTTTTCAAATTGACTAACAACTTTTCTTCTTGTAACCTCTGCAATACTTCCCTAACATGCAGCAAATGTTCTTCTTTTGTTTTACTAAAAATTAGAATATCATCAAGATAGACAATAACAAACTTACCAAGAAATGGCTTCAACACTTCATTCATCAACCTCATGAAAGTGATGGGAGCATTCGTCAACCCAAAAGGCATCACCAACCACTTGTACAATCCATCTTTTATTTTGAAAGTAGTCTTCCACTCGTTCCCTTTTTTGATTATGATCTGATGGTATTCACTTTTCAAATCAATTTTCATGAAGTATTTTTCTCCACTTAGACAATCCATCATATCATCCATCCATGGCAATGGGTATCTATATGTGATTGTTATTTTGTTAATGGCCCTTGAGTCTTTACACATTCACCATTCTCCATCCTTCTTTGGTGTCATCACTACTTGTACTATACATAGACTTAGACTTACTCGGATCAATCCCTTATCCAACAACTCTTGAACTTGCCTATTTATTTCCTCATTTCCATAGGTGTCATCCTATATGGTGCCTTGTTTGGTAAACTTGCACAAGGTATCAAATCCATGCAGTGACTAATATGTCTCACAAGTGGTAATCCATCCGACAAATCTTTCATCATGATTTCTAAATACTCTTCTAGCATCTCTTGAATTTCTTTCGGTGGCTCTTCTCATTTTTCTGTTGTTAGCAACACTTCTGGTTTAGGAATAAAGGCAAAACATGATCCTCCTTTCTTCAATTCTTTCAGAAATTTCTTCCCAGAAATTAAACAAACTCTGGGGTTACTTTCTACTTCATCTCCTTTCTCCTTCATAGGATTCAAAGTATGCTCCTTCCCATCCTTCTTTTACCTTATATGTATTTGTTCTTCCATCATGGACAGCATGTCTATCAAACTTCCATGGTCTACCCAACAAAATATGACATGCATCCATTGGCATTATATCACACAAGACTTCATCCTTATAACTACCAATTTGAAAATTAACTAGGCATTGTTTACTTACCACTAATTGATGCTCCTTCTGCAACCATGAAACTTTGTAAGGACTGGGATGCTTCAACCGCTTCAACTTTAGTTTGTTCACCATTTCTTTAGAAACAATATTGTCTATGCTACAACTATCTACTATCACCTTACAACACTTACCACTTGACTTACATCTAGTTCAAAATACGTTCCTCCTCTGAACAAGTTTAGATTTCTCCTTCTCTGGATTTAACAAGATCCTTCTCAGCATCAAGGATTACATATCCACAGGGTCCTCTCCATACTTTGGTGAAGCCACACTTTCACATTTTGCTTGTGCCACATCCACACTTGCTTCTTTTCCATTTTCAAAACTCTCCTGGATCTGTGGGCACTCAGACACCCTGTGTCTAATTTCCCCAAATTGAAAACAAGTACCACTAAATCTTGTTTCCCTACCTTTGCCAAAAGATCCTTTACCTCTAAATTAATCACCTCTTCCTCTTGAGGAATCTCTCCTTCCTCTTCCTTCTTGGGTATTAGTTTGGGATGTACTAGCCTCTCCTTTTTATTTTGGTCTCCTCTTCCACCACTAGCTTGGCCTCTCCCTCGTGAAAATTTACCCCTACCTCTAGAAATGTTCTTCTTTCTGGCAAGTTTCTCTTTAGCCTTCAGGGCATATTGGTAGGCTTCCTCAACACTAGTGATTCATGCCATACTCAACTCGTCTTGAATGGAGTAGTGCAGTCTATTGATATATCTCAAAACCTTCTCAGCATCATCATCAACATGGCCAACCCGAATGTTCAATATATAGAACTCCTCAGTATATTCTTGCACATTTTTCTCCTTTTGCTTCAAATTCTGTAATTTCTTAAACAAACTGTTTTGATAATCTATAGGCAAAAACTTGGCCTTCAATTTAGTGACCATTCTTTCCTAGGTTTGGATTTTCTCCTTCCCCCTTTCTATTATTCTAATTGAACATGTTCCCACCATAGGGAAGCATGAGCCTTTAGCTTTGTGCAGGCAAGTTTTAATTTCTTAGGATCTTCAACCGATTCAAAATAAATATATTTATCCATTTCTAAAATCTAGTCTATTAATTCTTCTAGATTTAAGCTACCATTGTAACTAGGAAGGTCTAAATGAGGCTTACTGTTTATTCTGGGTATTGCTCTCAAAAATTGTCTGTCTAGTTCATCTCCTTCATTTGCATCATCTTCATTAACCACAACTTCCTCTTCATCCTCACTAATGTCCACAACATGTACCCCTCTATGTTGTGCCATCTCAATAGCATCCAATCGTGCAGTTATCCCTCTCAACATTTCTGCAATTGCCATATCTCCTCATGGTCCTCTTCTACCACGTCCTCTCTATACCATGTCTACTTCAAATTCTCTATAGTTCTAGGTCTACACTCATTCTCCTTTTCCTACAACAAAAATATTAGAATCTTTTCTTAGACATGTCCACAGTTTCCTTAGGAAACTTGGCTCTAATACCACTTGATGCAGGACTAAACTCAGGGATCTTCTCAGACAATTGAGTTAGGAAAAAAAAAAAACAATGCAAACACCACACCAACAAAGATGATTTTCTTATTATCAACAGTAGTAATTGATTATAAAAGTACATGATTTCATTACATAGCCTCAGGATATAACGATCCTTGTTTACAACAACTTCTCAAACATCTCTTCCTTCGAGAGACCAAACCAGGATAAAGCTTCTATAATCTATGGATACAAACAACTACCCAACTCCAATCAATACTCAACCAATTCTTCTGTCAACCAACCTCCAACCCCAATCAAAAGAATGTATTTAACATCCTTCGCTTAGACAGTTCAACCGTCCAAATCATTATGCAACTGATCAAACTCTCAGAACTGAACCAACTGTCAGCACCAATTCATTCACAAGGACGTGTTCCAATCACCATTGCAAATGCATTTCACTTAGACATATTCATTCTAGACAATCATTGCTATAATACCCCTTTCCGCAACCATGAACTCCTCTATTAGCAAAACCAAATTGTGCTTCCACGTTATCGACAATTTTCCAAGTTTTTGAACTTGAGAAATAAAGATCTATCAGAAAATTATCATTTTTAGGAACCTGTCAATGAATTTATTCATTTGCGAACTTTTCGTCTGACTAGCTTGTTGGTAAAGTACATGTTCCACAAACTTGGGAAACATCCCCTTTGTTATTGGAAAACTAAAGATTTTACAAACTTAAGCCTTGGCCCAAGTTATCGACAAAATAAGACTTTTATGAACTTAAGCCTTTGCCATGTTATTAGTAAAATAAGGCTTTTATGAACTTCGAGGTCCCTTATCGGCGCCACTTCAAGTTTTATGACTTTGAATTTTTCTCCACAAGCCCGTCGACAAAAAGTATAATTTATGAACTGAGAAGCCAAAGCTTATTGTCGACAAAACTCCATTATCTCGAGCCATTCTCCATTGTCAGAGAAAGTGAACCTTTCTGAACCCAATCGGCGTATCGGCGATCTACGGAAATCTTGAACTAGTTACAAAGTCTTAAGGTAGATTGACTAAGAAGGTTTACTTCTATCGGAAAAATCATCCTTTCAAAACTTTGACACCATCGACAACTTGGAACAAATGAAAACTTCATGCTTGAGCCTTATCAGCCTATCGGAAAATGTAAGAATTCACGAACCGGTTAGACAATTCAAATATTATCTAACAAAGTGATATTCCTTCAATTAGCAATTACATTCACTCATGAACCAAAGTCTTTAGCCATCGGCTTGACAAAGATAGTCAGTAAAATAGGTTAATGACAAACTTATGAGTTCATGAACTCGTAAGATTGCCGATGAAATTCTAAAATCGAATCCTTCACTGAAAATGAGTCCTATCCACACTAAGAACTTTTGATAAATGAAAAAGAATATTACATAGAAGCCTATCGGTGAATCAGAAAAAAAGGAACCAGTGAAATGCCAGGTTTCTGAAACTGGCAAAATCTTCGATTGGCCATAACTTGGGTAAATTTTGTCCAAATCTCACCAAATCAAAACTACAGATACCCATTTTGGTTTTCTACATGGTGAAATCTTGAATTTGACCAAGTGAATCCAAATTCCTTTTGAAACACAAAAGGCAAAATTTTCAAGGAAAACAAAACCAAACAACTTAAGAAATGAAATATATTTTTGGTGACGCAGGATTGCCAATGAACATGGATACTCTTGCATCATTTTGTCAAATAGTTTGGTTGCTTGTCTATTGTGTGGCATTTTCTGGTGCAGAGATGGTGTCGAAGTTATTTAGATCTTATAGCTTCTAGGGTCTTATTTAATTTTGAATAAATTGATGTAGTTCATTGTACTGGGAGCTTAGTTGTATTATAGGGACCTAGTTTGTAGCAAGTACTAGACCAAAGATCCCAACTGTTTTATGTTAAAATATGATAAAAAAAGAGAGGAGGAATGGGTGGTATACATGGATTTTATGTTTTTGTTTATTGGGTAAGTGCAAAAAGATGGGGGGCCAAAAAGTGGCCAAATGGTTTTAAAAAAAAATAATACATAATGCGAGCGCGTTATAACGTGCTCGCATTCTGGGTTGGTAATGACGAGCCTAAGGCTCATCAAAACCAAACCATAATGAGAGCGAATTATGAACTACTATAAATAAATAAAAAAGGCTTGTCATTTCATTTCATTTCTATTTTTCTCCTCTATCCTCACGGCTTGCAAACCCTAGGAAGCGCGCTTGCGTTTTGGAAAAGACAATTCAACACCAAAATCTTGTTGATGCGTCGCCAAAATGTCGCCATGACATCAAGCATGCTAAAGGAGTGAGTTTTATTTATTTTTTTGTTTGAATTTGCTTCTAAATAGGTAGGTTTGAGTTGTTTTTTGATGTAGATTTCGTTAATTGTCAGGAAATGTTAATGCACCTCCTCCTCCTCCTCCTCCTCAAAATCCTATAGAACAACAACCTCCTCCATCCATTCCTCGACATGCCCCTGGAACATAAGAAAATATAATGGGGCAAATTGAAAACAAGAGAAAAGAAATTAAAGATATAATTGCAAGGTTGAAAGATCCTTCCACTTCAACCTTGCATAGGTCCATGCTTGTTGAATCTCTTGAATCTATGTTATCAAATGTAGATTCAATTAGCAAGCAAATAACTAGTTGGACGGATAAGAAGAGAGAGTTTAGAGATTATTATGCAGACAAGATGTCATACCAAGATGTGAAAAAATTACAAATCACAAAATTAGACTTGTGTTCGATTTTCACAAACCCACAAACAAATCAACCTCCACCCATTACATGCAAGAGGTTCCCTATCCATTGGTGCAACAACCAAGCAATAAGGGAGAATTTTGGGCAGAGGTGGTGGATGGTTTTTGACCATCCTCCATGCAATAATAATGAGGTCCCGCAATACTTTTTGAGGAAACTCTACTGCGAGTTTGTCCTCAATAAAGTGCCAAACTATTTTGATATGCGAGACTTCCAGGGTAGAGGTGGGGGGTCAACACAAGATAGACCAGGGGCACGTCTTGACTCACAGTGGGTAGTGAGATGAGTAATCAGTAGAACAGCCCATGAGCATGTTTCTATCCTTTCCATTGTGAAGGAAAGTGTTGAGGTCGATACACTTTAGTCCATTAGTGCCTTAACCCAGAGCATCATAGAGCATGCCGGTTCTGCAGCACAGAGTGGGTTGGGAGATAGTGTGAGGAGTAGGGTCCCACCCCATGCTTGTCAGGCTTGCAGGTTAGCATGTGGTTATGACCCCATGGATAGTCAGAACGCAGGTGCACATGCTACATCTGCAGCTGAACAAATGGTGATGACAGATACCCTCCTAAGTGAGACTTTTGGCCTTGATACTCAGGTAAATATTAGCAAGTTTATTGAATTTAATTTATTAAATTTCATTTTTGAAATGCAAGATTAACTAATTTAAATTGATGATTTTAATGAAATTTCAAGGTCATAGCGTCAATGCAGTTTTCAGTGGTTCTCCACCTGCATTTTACACTAGACCATCTATTATCGGGGTATGTAACTAGTAAACAATTATAAATATTACATGTGAATAGCATCATTATATGAATGGTATTCTAATATCTGATTTTGGATGTTGAATAGGTTAATATTGTAGATTTCATGGCAACACCTACCAGTGGTGGTGGACTTCAAAACTTTATGGAGGTAATAAAATAAATAGTTTAATGAATGAATTGTACTTACTAGATTTTTGTATGTGACTTGTGTGCTTTATTGTGTGTACTTCCATGTTTAGATGAACGTGTGTGTATGTTAGGAGCCATGATTTGCATCACTATTATAGTTTTTGTAATTGAATGATGTTGTTTTATTTCCAAATGATGTAGGCTGCGAAGACACCTCCCCATGTTCATAGGGCAATGAAGCATGGTGTGGCCTCTGTGATTCATAGCTCCATGGCATTGACAGGGGTATGAGGCAGATTGGTAAATTTCAATTTACATTCATTGTTATAGTTGTCTATTTTTGAAAAATCAAAAGATTATTGATTTGAAGTTTAATTTCTATCTGGATGGTTTCTATAGGACATGACATCACCACAGCCTATTCCTGCTACTGAGGCAAGTGAGGAAACAGATTATATGGTAGCGGTAAGTGATTATTTTGTTAAATGTTTCATTTTTTATAACATGTAATTTATATATATTAATGTCTATACTTTTTATTGTATCAACTAAAGATGCAAGAAGAACTAAATAGAAGGAGCAGCCCTCAGGTTCGTAGTAGACCACCCACATGTGTGTCTCCATCCCCTAGAAGATCAAAGGCTGCTTGTGATCTATTCTCTTCACCAGCCAGAGGGGAATCACTTTTTATTGTGTTCCTTTGTTGTATGCCTATATGGCATTTGTGGACATATATTTTGTATTGTATATAGTTGACATTGTATGCCTATATGGCATTCTTGTAAGCCTATATGGCTATTTTGTATTTATGTTATACTTATATTGACATATATAGATGTATGCCTATATGGATATTTGGTTAATACAAATCTTTTTTATTGATGGCGTCCATACTTGCATTATAAATCCACGTTTGAATGGATATTTGTAGATGGCTACTTCAAATATTTAAAGTCCAATTGTATTACATAGGATGTTTGTTGATCCAATAAGCTAGCTATTGTTATTCAAGTATCACCTAAACCTCATTTTGGAACTAAAAGATAAAAGTTGTATTTTAAAAAAATGAATCATCATGTTGAACAAAAAATATTAATATTCTTTATGAGTAGCATACAATGTCAACTATATGCAATACAAAAAAATGAATCATCATATTATTCTTTATGTTTGAGATCCTAAAAATGACCAAGTCTAGTAGCCTAATATCTTGAAACACTAGGATGAATATCCAAGTCATTAGAATGATTGCACCTTGAGAAAAATTCATTAAGATGAGCACCTAAAGGAGACTTTCTTAAACATTCAAACATTGAGCAACAAGCATGAAGGGTTAAGGCACAATTTGCAACTCATAAAGCCTCAAAAGGGCGCCCAACTTGGAGAGAGCATTCATTTAAGACAAGGTGCCCATTGACACCTATTCCACCATAAAAGTGCGCCTAAGGTGGAAGGAGAACAAGCCTCTAGTAAGTGAAGTGCACCTATTGTCTAAACCACTTCATTATGGCACCCTAGCATGAGGAGGAGCATAGTTGGAAAACTCTGCTAGGACTCTCCAAAACTCGGCTTGGACTCGCCAAAACTCGGCTTGGACTCGCAAGTCAAGTTTTAAAGAGTCCAGGGTCAGGACTCCCGAGTCCTATCCTAGGACTCGCGCGAGTCCCAGGGTAGGACTCTCGAGTCCTGACCCTGGACTCTCGGTCTGTCACTTGAACGCCTAGAAACACTTAAAACTCTTTTTTTTTTGTTTTTTCTTCATTTTAACACTCTTTGAGTCACACAACAGGTCTGCATAGTGGATTAGAAGTTGGAGAAGAGGAGATTCTGAGCTAAGGAGATTGAAATAGAGCCAGGTAAGTGATTTTAATTCTCTCTTTTTTTTTTGTTTGATTGAAAATCGAAAAATCTTCAAAAACAAGGGGAAATGTTGGCAATTTTTTTTTTCATTTCCCTTCATAACGTATTTCTTACTAGTTTTAGCTTGTTTTTTAATTCTATTTTTTTCAAATGATTGATTATCATTTTTTTGCTGATTTTTCACAAAATTAAAAACCCTACTGATTTTTTTTCATGTTAAAACAACAATGTCAACTTCAAGGCCATCAAGAAGAGACCCAACATGGAAGTATGGAGTACAGGGAAATAAAAAGGATGATGTCCCTCGTATTGAATGTGGTAAATTGATGACAGGAGGAATCAATAGATTAAAATACCACCTTGCCAAAATACCTGGACAAAATGTGGAGATATGCACTAATTCAACTCCGGAGATGGTTAGAGAGATGAAGGCCCTTCTTTCTAGTTTTGAGATGAGAAAAGAAGAAAGGCAAAAAACAAAGGAAACAATAGCAGCAGTGATGTCTCCGTCTCACACTTCTACGCAATCGGATCCAAGTCAAACCGTCCGTCAAGCACATTCATCTTTTGGTGAGACTCCTGGTGGTTCTTTTTCTACTACTAGTCAGATGCCTCCTTCATCAGGACCGAATTACTTTATTCCACACAATGTTCTAGGAGCACAACCTTCACTTGAAGGTAGCAGTTGGAATAAAGAAAAACATCAGAAGCTAGAATGGCAGCAGCAAATTTTTGGTACTACAATAATTTACCTTTCAATGTGGCGAGCAGCCCATATTGGGAAGGTTTGGTGAATGCATTGATAGTTGCAGGCAAGGGGTTTAAGACCCCAACAGCACATGACTTGAGTGGGCCATTGCTAGAGGATGTAGTAAAAAATACATGGCTTGTGGTTGAGGAACAAAAAAAAATTTGGAGGAGAAAAGGATGCAGTATTTTATTAGATGGATGGACAGATGGACAGAATAGAAGTCTCCTAAACTTCTTAGTGGCTTCTAATGGTGGATTGGTGTTCTTGAAGTCTATAGATGCCTCCTATGAAGTCAAAAATGCTACAACTTTGTGCAATTTATTAGATGGGGTGGTCCAGGAGGTTGGTGTTGAGAATGTTGTCCAAATTATAACGGACAATGCAGCTGCATATGTAGCTATAGGTAGATTGCTTATGGAGAGGCATCCTACAATTTCATGGAGTCCTTGTGCTACACATTGCTTGGACTTGTTGTTAGAGGACATTGGGAAGATTGGATGGCTGAAAAGTGTTGTTGAAGATGCTAAAAATGTCACCAAATTCCTCTACAACTATACTTGGGTCCTTTCTTTGATGAGACAACACACAAATGGCAAGGATCTTGTGCGACCAAGAGTGACATGATTTCCTAGTCACTTCCTCACATTGCAAAGAATTCTTGGTGCCATTCCTCATCTCATACAGATGTTTGTGTCTGATACTTGGATGCAGTCTCCATTTCACAAAAAAATTGAAGCTGAGAAAATTGTAAAAATTGTTTTTGATGAGTCATTCAAGAAAATTGCAGAGGAGTTAGTTAGGGTAAGTAACAAACACAAACATAAACTTTATAAGTTTATACAAGATACTCTAGAGTCTATTTGCTATTTTTTTTAGGTTAATTTTGTAATGATTTATAATTTGTTTTCATTTTTTTAGATGACAGAACCTTTGGTAAGGGTTCTTCGTATGGTGGATGGAGAGGGCATGCCAATGGGTTTCATTTATGAGGCCATAGATAGGGCCAAAGAGGCCATTTCACATTTCTACGGCAGAAACAAGAAGAAATATGCAATCATTTGGTGCATCATTGATCGTAGATGGACAAACCAACTCCACTAGCCAATACATGCCTTGGCCTACTTCTTGAATCCAAAATTCTACTTCTCTGATTCACTTAAGGTTGATGAGGAGGTCATGGCAGGTGTTATTACAGGCATTGATAAGATGGCACTTGAACCTGAGTTGAGAGACAAGGTTCTTGATGAGTTGGAGGTGAGATTTTCTATATCTTATTATGAATTTGGCAATGTTGAGTCGTTGACTATCTAGAAACATGCATTTTACATACATAGTAACTAATTTTCTATGTTTGATTTAATTTTATTTTTTATCCTTTCAAGGTCTATAAGGGAGTAGAGGGGAGACTTTTTTCTTCATCTCAAGCAATTGATAGGAGAGGAAAACAACAACCAGGTAAAAAATTTAGTTCAATACTACAAGAAAAAAATAGAAAATTGACTCTTATATATCTTTGATTAATTCTTATATTTCTAAATGATTTTTTGTCAATTTATGGTGGGAGAATTATGGTGCTGCCATGCCTAATCTTCAAAAGATAGCTGTCTGTATTTTATCCCAGCCATGTAGTACTTCTGGGTGTGAATGTAATTGGAGTTTATTTGAGAACATTCACATGAAGAAGAGAAATAGGTTGACCCAGCAGTGGCTCAATGATCTTGTCTTCATTTAGTACAACCTTCGCCTTCGAACTAGAAAGGTGGAGGGCATTTCACATGAGTCCATCGACTTAGATGATATTGATCCGTATGGTGAATGGACTACCAATGAACAAAATGATGATGATGTCCTCGTTACTGAAGAAGATCTTGCAGAACTGGAGAGAGGAGCAGTAGTAGAAGCAGAAGCAATAGAATTGGATGAAATGGAGGATGATGAAGACAGTTTTGCTTTTGAAGAATAAGAAACAACTGTAGCACCTTCTAGTTCGAGGCCTCAAAAATTGAGTTACATTAGGAGAGGAAAGAGGAAGATGTAGATTTTATTTGGTTGTTTTTCTCATTTTGACATCATTATATGTAAACATTTATAAACTTATGATGTTGTTACTTGTTATACATTTGAAAGTTTGAAACTATGAGTATGAATCGTATGATTATGGTTCATGAATGATGAAATTTCAAATATTGAGTGTTTAAAGATCATATGACATGTGTAATGTTTGAATTATGGCTCTTATGTTCTCTAAATGCATTAATTTCTTTCTTCTTTGCTGAGTCCTGGCTGAGTCCTAGCTGAGTTTTTTTCTGAGTCCCAAGTCCGAGTCCTATTTTGGGCTGCCGAGTCCGTGGCGAGTCTGAGTTTTCCAACTGTGAGGAGGAGTATATAAGTCAATAGGAAATGGCATCTATAATGCAAATGAAGGACTAAGTGGCATTTTCAATAAGCATCAATTCACCTTGACCTTTCAATAAATACATCAAATTGAGCCCCATAAGCCTAGGCGCCCTTTGCCTTCAAAAGAATCTTGTATTGGCACCTTGGAGAAAATCAACTTACAATGACAAGTCTTGGAGGTTTCTGATTTTGGATGATGTCTTTTGAGATAAACTACGATGATTGAAAGTTAAGATGAGTGGAAAGAACCTATCTTGAACCTTAGGTGCCCTTCATGTAATTTCCCACCATCATGAGCGCCTAGATCTAAGGAGTGAATGAAGGCTCTTAACATCAAGAAGCATGTTATCAATCAAATTGGAGAAGTCTTTGACAATAATTATGATGAATTGAGTACATGGAAGTAAAGGAAGTACATATCAACTCCAAAGTGTGCCTAATGATCAATAAGAAATTCTTCCAAAGCAAAGGTGCTCATTGTAAATTTTCCTACTAGTTTTGGCGCCTTGAAGTCTAAGTGCATGAAAATCATGAGGATGAGCACTTAGGGATGAGATAGTCTTTATAAGAGTTTAAATAAGAACATCATCAAAATGCACCTTGGTAGAGAGACTTGAGACCATCATCAAATAAGCCAAAATATCTATCTCCAATCTAGGTGCAAATTCTAGCTCCTCCCAACTCAAATGAGCGCCCAAGTTGAAGTCAACTTTCATCTATACAACCCTCAGATTGTGCCTTGATTGAGGAAGGGATTTGAACCTCAAAATTTAATCATCTCAAGACAAAAGCTTCCTTAGACACTTGGCATTTGATTGAAATCATTGAGAATTAGAAAGAACCACCTAAGGATGTAAGGTGCACTTTTCACCCATACAAGCCTAAAATTGCACCTAAGGGAAATAACTTGATTTCATATGAATAGGTGAGTGCCTTGAGAGAAAGGATCACTCTAGGTCATTTTCAATTGTTGAAAGCACAAAAATGATAAAGATAAAGGCAATTGAGTTAGGCGCACTTTAGCCTCTGAGGACACCTTAATGAGCACCTTGGGTGAAATTGCATGAGATGACCTTTTGGAGTGAGCGCTTGAAAGATAGAATTCATTCTAAGACATGTCTCATCATTTAGAATTGCAAAATTGCAAGTATAAAGACATTTAAATCTAGGTGCACTCTCCATCAGTACAAACCCATTCTGGTGCCTAAGGGAGAAATTGCATTGAAAGACACCTTTTGAATGAATCTCTTAAGGGAGATTGACCTCTTTAAGCCATTACAATTGTTTGAAATCATTTAAAGTGATAAATATGGACTAACTTGTGTTAGGCACCCTTTGCTCTTCTTTTTACCTATATATGCGCCTAGATTTGTAGTAAGATTATTCCATGTTTAAAATAGATTCCTTTGTGTTATAAAATGTTTATTATGAGGATTGATGTGTTTCTTGGTTTGTATTGTAGGAAGATTGAAGGAAAAGGTAGGAGCAAGAGCTTGGAGTCACGTAGAGTCATCATGTAGCTGCTCCAAAGGAGCCTTTCACATTCATTCATGCCAGAGAGTTAAGATGGAAGTAATCACTACCAAGGAAACACCACTTCAAGAGGTAGATGCTCCAAGAGGTCACAACAAGATATATTTCAAGTCTTCTTCATCAATGACATCACCAGTTGCATCATGTTCTAAGACTTCCATCTATCACTTCAAGTTCCATTCATCTTCAAGTATCAACTAGATTCTTCATCAATCATCGCTTCAAGATCAACATGTAGCCACTCCAAAGAAACTTCTCATCATCATCAAGCATTCCAAAGACATCCATTTAATTTCAAGTCCATCTGATACATTCAAGCCTCCTTGAGAAGTCATCTACTTCACATATAAGGGAAAGTGTTATCATCAATATCTACACTTCAAAGGCCCTTTCAATTTGGAACACTTCTTCATCGAACATTCTAAGACATCCATCCAAGCTTCAAGTTCTTTCACAATCTTCAAGTCCAGGAGAAATTGCATCTAGTGAACTCATTAATTGGCACCTAGGAGGAAACGACCTTAATCTTACATTATTGATTTAGCACTTTAGAAATTGAGCCATTCCTAGTCAATTGGAGTCATAAAATATCAAATACAAAGTCAAATTGGACTTAGACACCCCTTCATGTAATTTCCCACCATCATGAGTGCCTATATCTAGAAAGATCATCCAATTGTGCCTAGGAATAAGATACAAGTCCAAGACCTCAAATTTGAGTGCCTAGAAGTCTGATGGATTGAAGAAGCTACATTGGCACCTAAGGTTAAGTTGTATCTAATAACATCACCTAATTGAGTGCCTAGGAGGTATAAAGCTTAACATTGACATGAGGATAAGTGCTTAGTAAAGGAGAGTTTCTCAAACATTTAAACATGTGAATGAAGTCATAGAAATGCACTAAGTCATCTAGGTGCCATTTTCCCCTTGTGTACCCTTACATTTGCGCCTAAGAAGAAGTTGCTTCAGTTCATTGGAGTGTTTGAGTATTGATGGTTTCTTAGCAATGCTTTGCAACTTTACACTGCCTGCTTCTGATAATTTTTGGGGCAGTAGAAAACCTTTCACCATGAGCAAACACCTCAGAGATATAAAAAACTGAGAGAGGTTACTATAGAGACACTCTATGTGATCACGTTGCCTCAGACATAATGTTTCTAAGTGACACAGTTTTCTAGTAACATCTCGTCAAAGATTGCTAACTTTTTGCACTTTAGACTCTTCACGGATATCGCCGGTACAATGTAGCTTGGATTGTTTCGACATGTTTGAGTGAAAAATAGGACCATACCTAGTGTAAATGTACCCATCCGGATGAGTTGGAATAGTCAGTTTGGTCGCATCAAGAGCAGGACAAAAGTTACACCCCTTTGCAACTTTACACTGCCTCGTTCTGATGATTTTTGGGGCAGCAGAAAATCTTTCACCACGGGCAAATGTCTCAGAGATATAAAAAACTGAGATAGGTTATTGTAGAGGTACTCTACATGATTGTGTTGCCTTAGACAAAATGTTTCTAAGTGACATGGGTTTCGAGTACCATCTCGTCAAAGATTGCTACCTTTTTACACTTTGGACTCTTCAGGGATATCGTCGGTACAATGTAGCTCGGATTGTTTCGACATGTTTGGGTGAAAAATAGGACCATGCCTAGTGTAAATGTATCTATTTGGATGCATTGAAATAGTCAGTTTGGTCGCATCAGAAGCAGGACAAAAGTTACACCCCTTTGCAACTTTACACTACCTCTTTCTGATGATTTTTGGGGCAGCAGAGAACCTTTGACCACGGGCAAATGTCTCAGAGATATAAAAAACTGAGAGAGGTTATTGTAGAGGCACTCTACATGATTGTGTTTCCTTAGATGGAATTTTTCTAAGTGATATAGTTTTTGAGTAACATCTTGTCAAAGATTGCTGCCTTTTTGCACTTTGGACTCTTCAGGGATATCGTTGGTACAATGTAGCTCAGACTGTTTTGACGTCTTTTGGTGAAAAATAGGACCATGCCTAGCGTAAATGTACCCATCCAGATGTGTTGGAATAGTCAGTTTGGTCACATCAGGAGCAGGATGAAAGTTACACCCCTTTGCAACTTTACACTACCTCCTTCTGACGATTTTTTGGGTAGCAGAAAACCTTTCACCACGGGCAAATGTCTCAGCGATATAAAAAACTGAGAGAGGTTATTGTAGAGGTACTCTACGTGATTATGTTACCTCACATGGAATATTTCTAAGTGACACAGTTTTTGAGTAACATCTCATCAAAGATTGCTGCCTTTTTGCAATTTAGACTCTTTAAGGATATTGTCGGTACAATGTAGCTCAGACTGTTTCGACATGTTTGGGTGAAAAACATGACCATCCCTAGCGTAAATATAACCATCGAAACACGTTGGAATAGTTAGTTTGGTTGCATCAAGAGCAGGATGAAAGTTACACCCCTTTATAACTTTACACTGCCTCCTTCTGATGATTTTTGGGGCAGTAGAAAACTTTTGACCACGGGCAAATGTCTCAAAGATACAAAAAATTGAGAGAGGTTATTGTAGAGGCACTCTACATGATCGCATTTTCTTAGACAGAATGTTTCTAAGTGACATAGTTTTCAAGTAAAATCTTGTCAAAGATTGCTACCTTTTTGCACTTTGGACTCTTCAGGGATATCGTCAGTACAATGTAGCTCAGACCATTTTGACATGTTTAGGTGAAAAAAAGGACCATGCCTAATGTAAATGTACCCATCTGGATGCATTGGAACAGTCAGTTTGGTTGCATCAGGAGCAGAACGAATGTTACACCCCTTTGCAACTTTACACTGCCTCCTTCTGACAATTTTTGGGGCAGCAGAAAACCTTTCACCATGGGCAAATGCCTCAGAGATATAAAATACCGAGAGAGGTTATTGTAGAGGCACTCTATGTGATCGTGTTTCCTTAGACAGAATGTTTCTAAGTGACACAGTTTTTGAGTAACATCTCATCAAAGATTGCTACCTTTTTGCACTTTGCACTCTTCAGGGATATCATCAGTACAATGTATCTCAGACTGTTTTGACATGTTTGGGTGAAAAAAAAGACCATGCATAGTGTAAATGTACCCATATAGACGTGTTGGAATAGTCAGTTTGGTTGTATTAGGAGTAGGATGAAAGTTACACCCCTTTGCAACTTTACACTGCCTTCTTCTGACGATTTTTGGGCAGTAGAAACCTTTCACCACGGGCAAATGCCTCAGAGATATAAAAAACTGAGAGAGGTTATTGTAGAGGCACTCTATATGATCATATTTCTTTAGACAAAATATTTTTAACTGACACGATTGTCGAGTAACATCTCGTCAAAGATTGCTACCTTTTTGCACTTTGGACTCTTTAGGGATATCGTCGGTACAATGTAGCTCGGATTGTTTCGACATGTTTGGGTGAAAAACAGAACCATGCCTAGCCTAAACATACCCATCTAGATGTGTTGGAACTGTCAGTTTGGTCGCATCAGGAGCAGGACACCAAAAATGTAAAAGTTGCTTTGTGCAACTTGACAACATTGACACTTTTTTGCAACATGACTCAAAGACTCAAACTAACCCCGAATGACTCAAAGTGACTTAAAATCACCTTGACTTTGGTGCCCAATGTACATTATAGAGGTCTAGGTGCTCCCTATCATTCAAACATCTTAGATGAGCGCCTAGGAAAGGAAAAAACTCTAAGTTTCATCATCATGAGCGCCTAATATCAAGAGACTTTAATGGCTCAAACCTTAGCATGGAGTCCTAAGGCGCATTTCATGTCTCCTTTCATCTATTTTGGTGCCCTTATGTAGATTTTTCAACTTGATTTGGCACCTTGTATGTGAAGGAAGATCTAAAGGCATGAAAGTGGATGTCATTTTGCAAGAGTTTAGATCATCAAAATTGAAAGAAATAAGTCTATTAAGCTTGGGCACCCTTGGTCTTCTTTTCATTCATTATGAGCACCTTGGAAGAATGGTATATAGGTCATCATCATGATTGGGCACCTTGGATCCAGAGTGTTGGAGAGATCATCAAATGGTGTCTAGAGGAAGTAGGGTGAGTTATGAGTTTGGTCGCATCAGGAGTAGGACACCAAAAATGCATAACATGATAATGTAAAAATGTGTATATGTGTAAAAATGTAGGAGGAAATAAAAAAAAGACAAACCTTACAAATTAATGTGCATACTTACAACTCAATGTAACATGACTTTACAAAATCAATGTGAATACTTACAAATTAATCCAATGAACCATCCGGGTCTGCTCTACTCTTTATCGTGTCAAGTATTGCTTCATGGTCAGACTCACGCACCTTCCACAAGATTTTGTTCAAAGGTCTACCCCGATACTTTATCAAATGAACATTGGATGCCACGACAAGGTTCGAGTAATGAAGAATCTTCTGATGCATGTCAAAGTCCTAAACAACCAAATATTAACACTCTTATGTGGGTACCTTCTAAGCCATGTTCCAGTAATAACCACTGAGCCTGTAGGGTATTTGATGTTTTCTCCATCTATAATAGGGGCCTCCAATTTCTTTTTGGCCTCAACACAATGACATAAGTAATAATTTGTTCCCTCTTCATTATCTTCATCTGCAATAACGGCATATACGTGCCCTACATTGATATAAAACTGTGTTTGAGTCTCATCCAAAAAATGCTTTGGATATGGCTCACAGTTCTAAATATCGATTCTCCTTCTTACCACATCCCTTTGATTTAGAGATACCATTGTGTAATTCTTCCAAAAGTCTTCAATTAGTGATCTCAATGCTTCAACAATTGGTTTATCTTTTCATGGTAGTCTCCCTGAGAACCCCCATAATTCATTGGCATTAGTGTCCTCAATTCTTTGGCGTCTTTCCAACGACTATTGATAAAGTTTTCCTATTAATTCTCAATTCTTGACTCATCTTTCTAATGAGATGAGCTTTCCTCGTTTGACTACTTACTATAGTCAATATAATCACACGCCATGTTGCATTACTATCTTTTGTACATGAGGTGTTACCCACACTCTCATACACACTCATTAGATTCTTGACAATAGATTTTTCACTTGAAGCCTCTGATGTTCTCAACCCAAGAATCTTCATGATGGACCTATACTTTATACTTCGCATCATTTCAATGAATAGTTGACATCTTGCAGTCTCATTTAACTTTTCAAAGAACAATCTCCAAATCTTATGAGCATATCTTCTACAAGTGTGTTTTAGAATCTTACCTTCCATTTGCTGTAAAATATTCTCATCAATATCAATCAAATACTTTGGCTTTCTATGCAAAATTCTAGGTGGTGTTAAGTTAGGTGAATTTATCTCAACATTAGGAATTTCATCAATATTTAAATGAGATGGGCTAGATAGCATACCTTCGATCGAAGATGGAATAGATGACATACCTTGAGGTTGAGGTGGGAATGATGGCGTACCTCTTTCATCACATGTGAGTAATGATGTACTCTCAATTTGAGATGTGGTAGATGGTGTCCCTACATGTTGACTTGTGGTAGAGGACGTGTCTCCAACTATGGTATCCAAATCTCTCGTACCACGAAGTTTTTGCATTTGTTCTCTTTGTGCTGCCAATACCATATCTCTTTGTGATGATTCTGGTTCCTCTTCAATTGGTATGTCTTCATTTATCGTGTCCAATTTCCTCTTCTCATGAAGTTCCCTCATAGCCACTACTTTCTTTGCATTCTTAGCTTCTATCTCTTCCTGTGTTGGTTTAATTCTTGATCGTTTCCTTGGCATGACAGAGAATTTGTCTGTAGCATAATAAAGAGACCAATATTACTTCCTAAGAAATGAATACAAGATAATAGTGGGATTGTATTTTTATTATGTTGTAAGGATTTATTTTTGTATAGTTTGACATCATGGTATGTTAAGCTCTGTTTATTACACATAATTATTAAAGAGCCCAAGTGTAGAAAATATACATGGCATCATGTGAGATTGTACGCTACTTTCTTGATTGGGAATGTGTCTATTTTAAGCATGTATGATAAAACATGATAAAGTAATTTAATCCGAATTAAGGAAAATGTAAAGAACATGCATGTAAAGACTTGACATACCTAAAAAATAAAGATTCGAATGGAGAGAGTACCCAATTATGTAGTGTTTTTTTCTTCTTGCATCAAACTCCTCAACAATTTGAGTTTTTCACCACTTGCTTCCTTTTCAATGTTAAATTGAATAACACTCAAATATAATTACTAACAACAATACTATTAACCAATCTATAATGTTAAATTCCTAAAATTGAATCACAATTAACATTGCAACACTACAAAAATTGAAACTTGAATAGATATATATCAAACTTGGTGTGAAAACTATGTTATTTCCTCCTCAAGTTGGAAAAGTGGAAAAGGTGGTGGAAAAATGATGCAAAGGTGGTACAATGTGTCAAATGTGCATGTGAACTTCCCAACAGCATGAAAGCAGTTTTTTTTGTCTGAGCATGCGCAGAATCAATATGAAAATAGAGCATGTGGGCCTGGATCATAGGGGTCAACACCTTTTTACCATTTCTATATCAAGACAAAATGCGAGTGCGTTATAACGCGCTCACATTTTTTCTTGCTATAGATTGATCACATCCTATGCATTATCTTCCTTAACACAAGCAGGGATGATCACATCCTGTGCTTCATCAACTAACACTTCCAATCCTTACAATTCCTCTTATATACAGGAGGATCCATGATTGGAAGAGCCAAGCCACTTCGTCTCGCTTTGCTGAAGGATGACATTCTGGGAGAATTAGGAGATTTCCTTTGGAGATCATATAATCTTTAAATGCTTTCCATCTTGGTAGGTCCTCTACATCAGAGAAAAACCACTGATGGTGTCTAAGAAATAAGAAATTCTTCATCTCTTTGGTGATCCATTTCTCTTTCCAAACATTCCCCTTTAGACTTGAATGACCACAAGGCTTTTGAGAGAGAACTTTTCTTGTTTCTTGCAAGAGCTTGCTAGATGCTCTGCCATATGATAGGCATAACAATGAAGGGGCAAGCCCTCATAATCAAGTTCTTGATAGAAAATGCCCATCAAGGAAGAAAGACAGATCTTCTTTGGAAGCAGAAGTTCTAGTTTGTGACAAATCTTTATCCAAGCATAAATAGCAAGGGTTCTGTCAAGTGATTGCCCTCGACCCTCAACCCTATCCCTAAACCCTAAACCCTAAAGCCTCAACCCTCAACCCTCAACATCAAATCCTAATCCCTTGACCCTTCACTATAATCCCTCAACCCTAAACCCTATCCCTAAACCCTCAACACTATACCTTAAACCCTAATCCCTCAACCCTCAACACTAAACCTTATCCCTAAACCCTAATCCCTCATCCCTCAACCCTAATTCATCATCCCTCAACTCTAATCCCTCATCCCTAAACCCTAAATGCTATCCCTATTCCTAAACCCTCAATAGACTCGATACTATACCTTAAACCCTAATCCCTTATCCCTAAACCCTCCAACCCTATCCCTAATCCTTATACCCTCCACACTCTACTTTAACCCTAATCCCTCGACCCTCAACCCTATTCCTAAACCCTTGACCCTCAAACTTCAACCCTCAACCCTCAACATCAAACCCTAATCCCTCAACCCTTAACTATGATCCCTCAACCCTCAACCCTATCCCTAAACCCTAAACCCTAAAGCCTCAACCCTCAACGTCAAATCCTAATCCCTCGACCCTTCACTCTAATCCCTCAACCCTAAACCCTATCCCTAAACCCTCAACACTATACCTTAAACCCTGATCCCTCAACCCTCAACCCTAAACGTTATCCCTAAACCCTAATCCCTCAACCCTCAACCCTAATCCATATCCTTCAACACTAATCCCTCATCCCTAAACCCTAAATGCTATCCCTATTCCTAAACCCTCAAGAGACTCGATACTATACCTTAAAAACTAATCCCTTATCCCTAAACCCTCCAACCCTATCCCTAATCCTTATACCCTCCGCACTCTACTTTAACTGTAATCCCTCGACCCTCAACCCTATCCCTAAACCCTTGACCCTCGAACCTCAACCCTCAACCCTCAACGTCAAACCCTAATCCCTCAACCCTTAACTCTGATCCCTCAACCCTCAACCCTATCCCTAAACCCTAAAGCCTCAACCCTTAATGTCAAATCTGAATCCCTCAACCCTTCACTCTAATCCGTCAACCCTAAACCCTATCCCTAAACCCTCAACACTATACCTTAAACCCTAATCCCTCAACCGTCAACCCTAAACCTTATCCCTAAACCCTAATCCCTCAACCCTCAACCCTAATCCATCATCCCTCAACTCTAATTCCTCATCCCTAAACCCTAAACGCTATCCCTATTCCTAGACCCTCAATAGGCTCGATACTATACCTTAAACCCTAATCCCTTATCCCTAAACCCTCCAACCCTATCCCTTAACCCTAATCCCTCAACCCTCAACCCTATCCCGAAACCCTTAACCCTCAAACCTCAATGTACTCAACCCTCAACGTCAAACCCTAATCCCTCAACCCTTAACTCTGATCCCTTGACCCTTAACCCTTAAAACTTGAACCCTAAAACCTATCCCTAGACGCTTGACACTCGACACTATATCTTAAACCCTAATCCCTTAACCCTCATCCCTAAAGCCTCAACCCTAAATCATTAAACCTTCAACCCTAAACCCTATCCCTAATCCCTCTACCCTTGACACTCTTATTTAACCCTAATCCCTTGACCATTAACCCTATCCCTCAACCTCAACCCTCAACCCTCAACTCTCAACATTAAACCCTAATTCATCAACCCTAAACCATAATCCCTCAAACCTAAACCCTATCCCTAAACCATCAACCCTCAACACTATACCGTAAACCCTAATCCCTATCCCTCAACCCTTAACCCTTAAAACTTAAACCCTATCCCTACACCCTCAACACTTGACACTATATCTTAAGCCTTAAACCCTCATCCCTAAAGCCTCAACCCTCAATCCTTAAACCTTAAACCCTAAACCCTATCCCTAATCCCTCTACCCTCGACACTCTAACCCTAATCTTGACATTAAATGCTAATCCGTCAACCCTAAACCCTCAACCCTCAACACTATACCTTAAAACCTAATCCCTCAACCTTCAACCCTAAACACTATCAATAAACCCTCAACCCTCGACACTATACCTTAAACCCTATGAGAAAAGCTTTGCATATGGTACATCCACAGTGAGTAATTAACAGTTGAAATCAGAAGGATGATCATTATGAGAAAAGATTTGCATTGGGGTACATCTATGTTTCTTGCTGTCCACCCCGCACTTAGGGAACGTATATTGTTATGAAACAAGCAAATAATCTCCCATTGTTTACTGGCTCTATCCACAAGAACTACTAAACTATACCTTAAACCCTAATCCCTCAACCCTAAACCCTATCCCTAATCCCTCTACCCTTAACACTCTACCTTAAACCCAACCCTTGACCCTTAACCCTAAACGCTATCCCTAAAGCCTCAACCCTAAACCCTAATCCCTCAAGGTCCTAACTCTAATCCCTTATCCCTAAACTCTAAATCCTATCCCTAAATGCTCAACCCTCAACCTTAAACCTTAATCACTCAATCCTTATCCACCCCTCTCCTCCCCTATCTAGCTCACTCCCATCTCTACCCTCCTCTACCCTCGACACTATACATACATACATATAGGCATACATAGATACATACATACATACATACATATAGGCATACATAGATACATACATAGATACATAGATATAGGCATACATACATACATACATGATTAATAGCCTTGAACATAAAAGAAATTTAAGGGGAACATAACGTGAGTGCGTTGTAACGTGCTCGTGTTATGTCAAACATGACAAACAACAGACTTTTGTGGAAAAGGAAAAATGCAAAGCAAAACATAATGTGAGCACGTTATAATGCGCTCGCGTTATGTATTGCTTCGGGAATCCCAAGCCTTGGGCTTGGGATTTGCTTTGGATTTCCAACCCAAAGGCTTGGAGTGCCTTTTGAACAGTCACATACGTGTTTTTCCATATTCTTCAAGATTTCACATAATTTCATTCATGCTAACCCTCAGATTTGTACGTGTTTCAAGGTCGAACAAATCGAACACCTGGGTAATGTTAGGATTTCTCTTAGCTATTTGACGATGTGATTTTTTTCACATTTTAACAATGTTAAGCCTTTCATCTTTAATTTCTTTTGTTTGTGTGTCCGTTTTTGGGCAAAAACCATTGTTTGGTCTTTTTTTCATTGTAAATTAACTATTCATTGAAAGTTCAAAAAAATTACATATTTAGAAACTAGACTCCATTCTACAAATATTAAAAAAATTGATTTTCAATTAGTTTTCAAAATTTATAGGGGTAGCACGGCCAAAATTCTATTTTTTAGGATGTGTCCACTTTGAAAATTAGTAAAAAATCAAATATTCATCAAAAAATTATCAGAAAAATTGAGCAAAACTACATGCTATTAGCTAATTTCTCATTGAAGCGATTTTAAAAATACTAAAAAAAAGTTGACCTTTTGAGGGAGCCACAAAACATGCTATGTTATGTTTTTTTGATAGAAAAAACACCAATTTCTGTGGCTCCCTCTTTTGAACCCCTTAATCTATGCCATTTTTTTAAAAAAAATAGTAGTTTAGAAAGTAGACTCGAAGCACTACGAACATTGTTTTGGTTGCACCTCCAAATTTTGAGTGTAACTATGCTCAATTTCTCATCCAAGGCCAATATTTCTTGATTTTAGAAAAAAAGTGGCCACTTAAGACCCCTTTTTGGCCCCCCATCTTCTTGCACTTACCCTATTATAGGTTTTGTTTGTATATGATTAATCTTCAGTGTACTAGTTTGGCTCATTTGTACACCTGAGAGTGAAATAAGAGATTTATATTTATTTATCTTTGAGGCTCATTGTGTGATATAGAACTTTAAAGTTCTTTATTCGTAATATTTTTTTATGAAGAACAAAAGTTACCATACATTTTTTAGAATTACTCTAAATTACATGGTTATTTTAGTGGTCTAGATATGCAGTGGGAATAGCTTCCACGTACACACATTGTTTTTTGCTTTGGTCATCAACATTTTGTCTATTCTACACAATTAAATGGAACATTTTTTGAAGTTAAGTTGGCCATAGCTATAACACCATTATGAAATCCTTGTGCAATAGTTATAGGATTTTTGTTCTTTATATTGATTTTGTCAAGGAAAATGTAATCGTTGTAGGCCAATATAATATATTTATTATAGCATTGCATGTGAATCCCACCTTGATTATTTATATAGTTACTCTTAAATAGCTTTGCATGTCCTCTTTCCATAATGAGTAGTCTTGAACACTTATGCTTCTTACCAGTTGAGGAGAAGATATTACATTCTTAGTGGAATTAGCTATAGCTGTAAATAAACCACCCTTAAAAGTATTTCAAGCAATGGTATACTAATGAAGAGTTGGAAGTACCTAGGTTCATGTTACTACTCTTGATCCTGGGAGAAATATAACTTTGAAGAGCTTTGCAGTGAAATGACACACAATGTTGGTTTGATTGCCAAGAATCTTTTGTCAACTGACAATGGTGTATGGCTGGTCTACAAACATGTTAGTTATTGATTCTCATATATAAATACAAATACTAAATTTAGCCTAGGCCTTTGATAATAAATACAAATGTTGATCTAGTTTTCAATACTTTTGATAATACTAGAAAATTGTAAAGAAGTTGGAAGGCTATAAAAATTGAAACATATCATTCTGAAGAAAATATTGAGAAATGGCAGGAAGGTCACTTTAGTTTTTGTATGGTTATGCCTACTTTTGGAAAATAACTTATATGGGTGTTTCCATGCCACTAGGACATGAAATTCAACATGAATCCCTATTTTGATGTCATTTCTCTTTTGAGCAATTTTAGTACATTAAGTGATTGTATATTTAACTATGGTGTTGGTGTCAGGCTATTTGTGTTTCACGTTGTGGTTTGAAAAAGACTTCACTACAAGAAAGTTTATTTTGGTAACTAATAAGAAAGAAGGTATGGTTTCAAGTCTTATGAGTGCTGGATTTTATTTTTTTCATTGTCAAAAAGAGAGTAAGTTTGATCCTTTCTGCACCTTTGCTTGTTTACATATTGGTATAGGAGCAACAAATTTATTGATAAATGCAAGGAAGGCAATTGATAAAGACTTTGTTGGGGAAGAAGATGTCCCAGTAGTATCTCAAGTGTAGCTTATTGAGTATATATGGTAGTTTCTAGTAACCTACAGTATGTACATTCCATTTTGATAGTTGCGACATTAAAGTGTAACCCCATTGATTTCCCATCATTTTGTTGTATTGTGGAGCTTGTTGCTGTTTGGATATAATACAAGTTTACAAGATTATTTTGAAGATTATCCAAGTTTAAGAGATTGATGTTTGAAAGAAAAATGATAATGTGTTAAGTTGTCAGTCATTTGAACATTTGACTTAATCTCATAGTGAAAGTTCCATGTTACCACAATCTTTATGTGTCATTGTCTGTAATAGCCCACATGTTTGAAAGGCTCAGATAGCCACTATATTTGTAGTTCAAGTTTTCGATTACTGAAATTTTATTTGTATTAGGAGCTAATCCTTGACCACTAACTTCTCCATGCTACTAGGAAAACACACCTCCTTGGTTTAGTAGCAAACACGGTCATGTGTGTATCCATACATTCCTTTTTTGAATTAATGTACATATTTCATTTTATATTAACTAGTCACAGGGGAACTATCTATTGTACCTGTATCTAGTTTCTCAAACAAGTATGCCATGACTCTTTGAAATTTGGCTGGTGCATTACGTAATCTAGATGATATCTTACTATAACCATAAAATATAAATTCCACTATTGTTACCTTTTGAGTCGCCCTTGTTTATTTATGTATCGGTAATTTTTTCTTAAACAAGAGTCGGTTTACCGTATTATATTTTTGGTCATATCTTCGCTTTGTAAATCGACTCTTAGTCCTTCAAATTTTACTCATGTGTCGTCTTTGTATAAAAGGTTTGAACCTTTGAACCCGAACCATTCTCAAAGGTCAAGGTTCAATGGTTCAATATGTCTGAAGTGTCATATAAAGCAAGCTGTCTTATTGTTTGTCTTAAGCGTCTTTGTACTTTCGGGTTGAACTTGAACCTTCCGCGCGTACTCTATAGCGGGGTTCAAGGTTCAATGGTTCAACAGTCTTAAGGTTCAACACTCATTGTCTTCCTATGAGTCGGGTCACGCAGTTTCCTTGTCTACTAATATATCGTGAACCTCCCGCTTGTACTCTGCCGCGGGGTTCAATGGTTCAAGGTTCAATAGTTCACTGTTTTATAATTGGCAACCTTTTACCGAAGCCGCGTAACTTTTTGTTGGTCTACATAACCCTTGCATCGTTGAACCTTCGTATTGAACCGTATCTTCACAAGTTCAACGGTTCATAGGTCAAGTCCATGTTTCGGTAAGTCAATCTTTTGCCTACCTACAAAGTCCAGTTGACATGCTTGAACCATCACATTGAACCATCACGTTGAACCATGTCCTAGAGGTTCAATGGTTCAATAAGTTCGAAGATTTGGCAATTTTGGTCCCGTTTGCTCCTGCATCTTTCTAAGTCAAACTTAGCAGGAAAGTTGGAGGAAAATTTGTCAGAAACCCATCATGAAACCGAGAGCTCTAATTTAGCGGAGACTATGGATAATCATTGTACTTCATGATGGCGCATGAACATTACTTGCTATTAATGAAGAAATCAGAGTTCACGTCTTTTCAAATATTTTTGGCACGTATTGTTCCAAGCGATGATTATTCATTCTGGTAAGCACCATTATTAACCAAGAACAAGCTAATTTTAGCAAGAAAATATACTGTGCAATGCGGAGAAGGATAGCGCTGGAAGTGTAAGGCTCTCGTTTTTCAAGTTTTCACAGTGAATTCAAATATCCTGAAGGTGAGTCATGTTTCCCCTATGCTATTCTGAATTCTTATATTGGAAAGAAGAGCCTCTGGAATTTCTGTTATTTTCAAAATTTGAAGTGTTTTATTATAATTGTCCAAGTATGTCTTTGAAATCTACATGTTTGGGAGACGAACATGGCCCTTGTCTCACTTACTCTCACTCAGAATTTGGAGATACTGCATTAGTTCAATATGATTTAGAGGAATTCATAGGAAGAACTAGAAACCCTGTCCAAACCCCCACAATGAAGAAAATTGTGGACAGTGGTTTAGTTGAAGCCACAGCCTTTCCTCAAGCTATATTCTGCCCAAAGTTGGTTCAAGAGTGTATAAACAGATACGATCCCCAACACAAGTGCGTCAGAAAAGCAGACGGGGATGTGTTATTCCATGTTGACAGACAAACCCTCATGTCTGTGATGAAGATACCGCCTAAGGAGGCGTATTCCAGTCTTGACATTACTTCCTCCAATGGCTATTTCTCAGGAAAGAGACCAACTTACAGAAGTGTAATAGCAAGGAACTGGCTGCTAAAATTTCAAAAGGGCGGTTCAAGGCTGCCCAGACCCCTTACTAGAGATCATTTAATACAGGAAGTAAGGGATATTGTGGTGTTGTTGTACAGACTGAGAGGCAATCAGCATGCCTATTACTGGGAAGACTGGATGTACTTTTTCATACAAGTCATCCTTCAGGGTGAACAATATTTGGATTGGGCTGAGATAGTAGCTGATTGTCTACATTAGAGTTTAAATAATCGTCTGGGTAACAGGGATTTCTTTATGTCTTCATATCTATTTTTCTGTTTAGCATCCACAAGAGATTGGTTTGATGGTGAACCCAATACATTTAGATGAGAGCAGTAAGATTTACGAATATTATTCATAGTTGCAAAGAAGAAATTGTTATGAAAATTATAAAAGGATTAATGATGTCTTCACTGGAAAAATGACCTATGACCTGGCAGGCAATCCAGGTAAAGAATGACCAGTGAAGCAATGCAACTGATCAGTATCTACGATAGCTTTTTCATCCAATTTTTTGAATTCACTTATATCAGAGTTGGAGGGTTTGATGGTGAACCCCTGAAGTTGCCTAGATATGTATTCGATCGTTTTGTATTGATGGAGGTATGTCGACAATTGGCACATGTTGATAACAAATTCCCATCAAAAAGGGGTTGTGGTATTGCTTTTCCTATTGAACTTGGGCATTATTCATGCCATTCAAAATCTGATGCCTTAAATCTGGAGGTGAACCTCAAAAGGTTCAATTTTCAATTTTTCACTGCCAGGGTTCAATTTGACAGTAAATGTTTTGTTAAAGATAACCTAGATTCTGGAACAGGGCACTCACATCTTCCTAAGCTGGAGAATTACTGGGAGGACTGCTTAGATGAATTCGAAGTTAGGAGGAGGTTATGGTGTAGATTTTCTTTGGGGCAAATAATTACCATTAATTTAAACATGGACGTTTCTAGAATTTTTGTTGATGATGAACAAGTGGTTGATCCACAATTTGAGAAAGTAGAACACTTACCCATCCCAGAGGTGGACTGGAGCAAGAAAGAGGAGGACAGAATTGAAATTAAAACCCTTCCTGTGATAAGGAGGACTGAAAAATGGTTGAGAGAAAAAAGACAGGAAGGGCTTCAGAGTAAAATTGTCCAACAATTCTCTTCAGTGGTCACATCATCGCTTCCCATGGACTCTTCTACTCAACCCCTTGCTATTTGTGGTGCAGGTGCATCCAAGCCATCGACTGAGAAAAGCCCTATCTCCAAGAGATCCAGAAGGGTCCTCACGGATATTCTGCCATCCCGTGTTACCAGATTGAGGACAAAAGGGAAAAGAAAGAAGCAGACTTCTGAGACAATAATTGTTGACTTAAATTCAGAGGAAGAAGCAGAAGAGCCTATGGGGGACAAAGAGGCAAGCCCAAACAGAACAGAGACAGCTGACACTGGTTCACAGTCAGAGGCCTTTCTAGAGACCCCTGAGGTGTTAATGATTTCAAATGAACCCTCTAATGGAGAGAAGCCCAGGAAGATAGTCTCAGCCCCTGCACTGAAGTGGCTAGGGAGCTCTATATCTGACAAAAAGAAGGTGATTCCTTTTGTTCTCCCTCTGGAGGACATGGTAAGTAAATGTCTGGGGAAGACCCCCAAGTCCAAGAGACTCAAAACAATGTCCAGAATAAATGTTGACCCAAACACTGGTAACTGGAGTGCAGAAATAGCCAAGCCAGTGACCGAGGAAGAGGTTCAAGATCCTACAGTGCATGATTTCACTGTGGAGAGGATAGATCTCGGTACTGCCTCCAGAGCTGCAGATGTGCACCATCTTGAAGCTTCCACTAAGAGAATGGTCAGTCAAACAATGAAAGATGAGAAGGACAAAAGAGAGTTGAAACAAGCTCTGCGTTCAATGGCAGAGTACATTGAGGCCATTAACAATCCTAACCCACAGCCGATCTCACAAGTCCCCTTGTCTTTCGACCTGAAGTCACCTGTCAATCAAAAAATGTTAGATCAAGTTCATAGAAGCAAAATGGTCTAAAAACTTTTGACAGTTGGTTAGACAACATCGAGCAAAAAGGAACTGAATATATTTATGAACTCAAAGGCGTATATGATCTGACTACTACTACCATTGAAGATCTTAAAACACAGGTTGCTGTCTGGGCTAAGGACGAAGGTAAGTGGACAAGTGTGATAAATCAAATAGAGGAAGTTCGGAAATATGGACTGGAAAAGTTTTTGGCAGAAAAGAACTTGACTGGTGTGGACGAGGATTTGTTGTATGTGAACAAGAAGAATATCGAATGGAGGAACTCCATATCCCAACAAGGACGCTTTGAACTCTCAAAGCTAATTAAAGAAATAACAGAATTTACTCAATCACTGCAACATGATTTGCAATGTATCGATGTAAAATACTTAAAGGATGATGGAAATCCTGTGGAGGATGTTGAAGCAGTATTCCAATCCTTCAGAGACAAAATCCACTTTATTAAAGAAAATGATAATATTCTGATTGAGGATTTCTCCAGGGTTTCTAAAGTCGAGTCTCTGCTCTATCTCTGTATCAATGCACTCCCTGAACACAAGGAAAAATTTGGGAAAGTGCGAATGGAAAAGGAGGTCTGGAAATCAAGGATGAAACATATAGGTATACCAAACTTCCCTAAAATTCAGGAGTTCGTGGCTGCCTTTCAGGAGTGGAAAGCCCAACATGCTTCCCAGGCTATCGACAGCAAATCAGGAGATGCTGATTCATCGCCCCAGTCATAACCTCGTCGGCTCGTTCTTTTTCTGTTCCTCAATTTATGTTATTTCCAGCAACTTTGATCTTTTATAATCAGTTGTTAAAAACTAAATCCCGTATGGGTCAGAGTTATGCTAACTCTGGGTTTAATTTGCTCAAGGACATGGTTAAGATAATCATATATATATGTTTTTTTTAGAGTTTTTAGGGAAGAGAAGTTAGAGAAAGAAAAGAGAGGGAATTTCAGAAAGACGGTGCTTAACTTTTACATTATGTGATGATTGTTTGAGTAAATTTTCATCTGTGAATGAGAAGAAGAACAATTGCTGCTTGTTTGGATCTGTGCGTTTGAATGTGTGGAATTAGATTTTCTGTGTGAAATCTCCTTTCACTTGGTAATTGCTCTTTATTTGGACAATTTATCATATGTGTTCAGTTCTTTATTGGTTTAGCAAGTTCGTATGAATGTATTCACGTATTCGAAGGTACCAAAGTAAAATCTGTATATTCTATCCTGTTGCTGTATAAATTTATCGCGTTCATGACATGGCTATGTATGAATGTTAGTTTGCCTTAAGCGTTTTCTAGTTAAAAATGCATTTGATTAGTTGAATAGGTTAAATTCATTGAAAATCATAAAGGGAGCTGTACCTAAATTCAGAGGGGAACTAATTTAAAGGGTTCACCCATTTGTTGTTTAACTCATTTGTTCTTTTAAAGAGGGGTATAGAGTCAGAATAAATTATTTTCAGAATAAAGACAAATTTGTTAACCAACAACTATGAAGGTAGTTTTGATCCTTTCTTCTTTGCAACACTGACCAATTATAGCTATAAAAATCCACCCTAATGAAATAAATAGATTTCATGTCAGTAACTTCTTAAGCAATGTTGATTACAGGAGTTTATTAAAGTAGACATGCCAAAAGCTTTTGATATCTGCAATTGGGAATATTTTTTAAAGTCTTTAACACTATGAAGGCTTGGGATGCTTTGTGCCCAAAGGATAGGCAAAGAAGGATGCAAAGCCATTAAAAAATGACATTGTCTAAACACTTCTCTAGATAGATTTATTGCACTTGATTATATATTTTGTTATATATCTTCTTCACAACTACTTGAATGGTATAATGGTTGGCTGTAATTTTTTGATCTCCTTCCTAGGAACCTAAAGACAATTAAAACATAATCTAATACATTAAAAAATTTTCCCATCTATTTATCACCCACTTTTCATTGCACCACTCCAAGTCTACTAATGTGCCTCTTCCTATCCATATCTGCAATATGGCCTTCTCTCATTTCTCTTCAACTAATCACAATGCCAAATATACCTTTCTTGCAATTCTCTTAAAAAGACTATCAAAACACTATCTTAAAATCTTGCTACCTACCTTCAACAATCCCATTTGTGCTAATAGTAACTCTCATGCTTTGCTTAATCTGACATACACTGCCGACCTAATTAATAATAAGCACTCCCTTTTCCCTTATAAATTGATTATTTCGATGAGTGGAAAGATGACTATGGAGGTGGTAAAGGACAATTGAATACATTTTGCAACAATTCATCTAGCTACCACTCCATGGGATCCACATATACTTTGACTATACTATCCCTTCATTCACTAGTTTATCTGGAATATTATTACTCTCCCTATAACAATGTTTAAATGATATGAACTTATACTCATCCTTTAACATCTACAGTTCTAGAATATAATTTAACTTCTAGTCATTCACTTGTCCTTTAATATAGCCATTTATAATGACCTACGAGTATCTTTCTACTTCTAAGCACTTACAAGTTACAATCCATACCTTTGTGTCCATACACATTCCTTCTAGAAGATCTAAACATTTTGCTTCATCCTATTCTTCGAAAAGAAGGAATCTTCTTTGATGGACTTCTAATATTCATCCCTCTGCACTACTTCTACACCTACTAACTTTGGATTCTACCTTGCTTCTCCTTCAAAATTTATTTTAAGATTGTCCTCCATAAGTGGGCTCCATTTGCTCTTCCTTATTTCTTTTTTTTTCCTATTAACCCTTTAATGGGGGATTTTCTTATGTTAATTGGCTTGATGTAAAATTATTATTTCATTTGTATGTGCTTTATTGCATGGTACATACCAAGATATTTTCATTGGTCAATTGTAATTCATTAATATCAAATAAGTAATCATTTGTAGCTCACCCCTTGTGATTCTGTGAGGTTTTCCCCAATACTTTCTATTTCCCATGTCTTGATACTTAATAGAATGCCATGCCATTTTTTTACAGCTTTACGGAGGGACTGCTATTACAATGTAACCCTTGTTTAAATGTTGAACCGTTGTAAAATAATAAAAGTATTAGGAAATAAAATCAATCTACCATTCCTATCACCGAAATATTAATAATATTGTCTGGAGTTAATATGAGAAAGGATGGCATTTATTATTAGATCCATGGACAAGGAAGAATGGAATGAAGGTTGGTTGTTGGAGGGGACCGATGTCTGTCAACTCCATTGAAGCCAGTGGCTACCATTAATCAAGGTTTGGTAGGCATTTGATTGGCCTAGCAGAATGAAGTGGATAGGAGGGAGCTTTGTTTATGGGTATTGCTATTAAAGAGGTCAATGGTATTGTTGAAGAGTCTTATAGCTGTAAAAAGTAATAGTTACACTATGTTTTTTTGTATAATTTAAGGAATGACCATAGTGAAAATATTGAATGACATCTTATATGTCGATGTGGATTCTAATTTCATGTAATCATTCTGCTATACAACAATATTTAGAGTCTTTATTTATTAAGTCTTAGATATCATAATATCATTGTGGTTATTAGCTTTCGGATGAAATTTTCTCTACTAGGGTGTTGTGTCACCTTGCCTTGTACTATAGTTCTCCTTGTGTCATACCACATTTATTTTGGGATTTGTAAGCCTTTTCTATTAATAGACTCAGCCAACTTCAACCCAACAGTTTCTGTTTGTGTTGATAGTTTGGCAGCTGCGAACAATGGATCCTCTAAGAAAACGTGCCAGGAAGTTTGTGCCAAAGGTCTTCCACAAGGTATGCACTCTATTACTCTCGTGGATGTGGTTTTACCCATCCTAGATTTTGATTCTACTTATCAATGGCTTGAGAAACATACTTTGATAAGTTATTTTGTTGGGAGGGTACCACCTGAAAGCATGCTGTGAGATTGGGTTACCAAATCCTGGGTCCCCCATGGGGTCCACTTGGGTGGCGTCCAAAACCTAACTAAAGGGTTCTTTCTTTTTCATTTTGTTGAAGTCAACCATGTTCAGGCTATTTTTCAAAATGGTCCTTGGTATATCTAGTTGACTCTTTTGGTTTTTCAACTGTAGACCATAAATTTCTTTGTTTTTGATGATAAGAAACTCTGTGTGCTCGTATGGCTTGAATTTTTTGGTCTTCCTTTGCCTTGGTGGCCTTTTCTTACCAATATTGCTTCTTCCTTAGGGAAGTTTGTTTGTGTTGAGCTCGACTACTTTTACTAGGCCCATCCCCAGAAGCAGATATGTGTTGAAATAGATTTATCACGAGACCTCAAGGATAGCATTGACATTTAGATTGGCACCTTTTGCCACTCTCAGTGAGTGCTTTATCTGAATCTACCCAATACTTGCTTCTGCTTCCAGTGAGTGAAGCATAAGATTAAATATTATCCACTTGCAGCTCCTCAAGGTAAGACCTCGTTAAGGGTTGATGACCCTCCGTGGGCTACTAAATCATCTAAAGTAGAGGAAAAATGGACTACGGTGACCTGTAAAGGTCAACCTATTTTGACTAGCCAACCTCAAAGAAAAAACCAAAAGTCTGTTGCAGTTCAGCCTCAGACCGCTAGCTCGGCTCGGTCTCAACTAGCTAGTTCAGGTCAGCCATCCTTGACTGCTTTTGTGTAGCCACAGGTGGTGGTTTCAAACCCTTCTAGGAAGGGGAAGATTGTTGCCTCCTCTGCTTCTCCTTAGGTTCATGTTCACCCAAAGATTGTACGAACCCCTCAGCCAATGATGGTGCTTTCACATCTGTCACCTAGCTTGCGCAGCTCCTATAGCTCCACTGGGCACTTGGAGGAGGAAGAATTTGATTTAGAAAAATGAAGGAATGGAATGTTGGAGCATAATTCTTGTAGAATCACTACTCCTCTTTGGAGGATGAGGACAAGATGCAAGAACTCCTTTCATGAATTATCTTGCCTGGAATGTTCGAGGTCTTATTGACCTATCTAAAAAATATTTCGTGCGGGATACTTTTCAAACATATTCTAGTATTGATATTCTCTACTTTTAGGAAGTTAGTATTCTTGCCTTCATGCTCTCTATAATATGCTAAGTCATCTGGCCCAATGGTCTAGTTTTTTATACTAAGAATGAGGTTGGTCATCTTGAGGTGGTCACTTTTCTTGTGCCACAGTGGTATTCTTGGGTGCTTGATCATGGGTCTAATCTACCTCAGCATCTTGTCTGGATCCTCATGAATATTGACAATCATTCTTTCAGGATCATTAATGTTTATGGTCCCAATGATGCTGTGGAAAGATCTGTACTTGGATCCTATGCAGTGATTTTAATATGGTGGAAGTGGCTTTTGACAAAGCTCAGATTTTGCCTATCTATTGGATAGCTGATGAAAGGGAAGCATGGTTTTACATGCGTAACAAATTGGGCCTTTATGACCCTAACCTCTATCACCATCATTCCCAGACTTATTGGTACAAGTGGAGTAACTTCTAGGTTGGAAATGATAGAGTACTAAAATGTCTTGATCGTGCCATGATCTCAGTGCAATCATTCTTCCAATTTGCCTCTTTCAATGTTCTACTGGTTACCCCTCTTCTTGAGGTATCCTTGTTAGACCACTCTCTCATTAAGTTTAGCATTGAATGGCAACTAGGGTCAACACGTCCTTCCAAGACTCAATTCTTTTTGAATATGTCCTTGCTGACTCACCAACCCATGCTGGCACACATTCAACTAGTTTGGAACCTTGAATGTCATCCTACTTAGATGACAAGTTGGATAACCTGGTGGAATCATGCAATTCAATGGACTTCCTGCTTTCTTCACATCTATGGCTACTAGTTAGCCATTTTCTATCACTGCTCCTATGACACCACCACATCAGATCTCCCCCAAGCCATGCAGAGTCTTGTTGAGAATCCTTTCTCTCCTAACTTGTAAGCTCAAGTGGCTTAGCTTTGCCAACAAAAATAAATTACCGACAACCATGCTGCAAGAGGAGCTCAAATAAAAGCCAGATTGCACTGGCTTAAAGTTGGTGACTGAGCTTCCAAAGAGTTCTTTCATGCTCTTTGTGCTTGTCATTCCTCCCCTGGCACCAAAAAATCCCAATATTCTCCATGCGTGTGTCCAGCATTATGAGAAAGTTTTTACCACTTAGGTTCCTTCTATTAAGCATGACCAGGCTCTCCAGGATTGCCTTCGAGTTGTCCCATGCAGGCTTTCTCATCCTTAGTGATCCTTTTGTGATCAACTTCTCACTCTTTAGGACCTTAAGGAGGCTATTCAATCTATGGCTGATGACAAAGCACTAGGTTGTGATGGGTTTCCATGTGAATTTTACAAAGCCTTATGGGACTGTATTGGTTCTGACCTTCACAATGTTTATCTTGAGGCTTTTCATAATCACTCTTTATGTAATCTGATAAATAAAGGAAATATTAAATTCATACCTAAATCTGGGGACCCTAAAGACAATTGTAATTGACAGTCGATTACGTTGCTCAACGTATCCTACAAGATCATAGCTAAAGCCCTAGCTCTAAAAATTTGGCACATACTGCCTCTTATTGTTCAACTTGAGAAAATTGGTTTTATCAAGTCTTGGTTCATCCTTGACAACATCATTGGAGTTTGGGAAGGCATGGAATGGGCCCAACATTCTAAACAACACACCATTTTTCTGAAGATTTACTTCGCCAAAGCTTATGATCACATTGAGTGTCCATTTGAATTCTTTCCATGCTTGGAGACTTGAAGTTTGGTCCTTGATACCTTCAAATGGTCAACATGCTTTTTGTTGATGCCTCAGCCTACATCACCATCAATGGCTACCAATCTTAGGCCTTTGGCCTTTTTCGGTCAATTCGCCAAGGGTGCCCTTTGGCTCCTTCTTTGTATGTTCTTGTTGCTGAAGGATTTGTTTATTTGTTGGCTAACTCTATTTCCACTAGGCTTCTCAAAGGAATTGCTATGCCTAATTCCTTGAATTAGTTGGTCAATGGTCATTTTGCTAATGATTCATTTCTCTCTCATTGAGGAAGAACAAAATGTCAAAGAAGTGCTTCGATGTCTTGATTCATTTTTCCTAGCCTCTAGATCAGTTATTCAATGGCATAAGACTCAATGCTATCACTAGTATTTCCTTCTAGTGCCTCCATGGATTCTTAGCTATGGCTGGAAGTGAATTGATCATGGAGAAATTTTATCCTTTCTTGGCATTCCCTTTTCCTTTCAAGCATCTCTAGTTGATCTTTGGAATGTAGTTTTATCCAAAATTGAGAAGAAGCTTTCTTTTTGGATTACCAAACCACTTTCGTTGGCTGGGAAATTCCAAGTCTACTCCAAGATTCTAGTGGCAACCCATGTGTATTACTCCTCTTGCTGGGCTCCTTCTAAAGTATCTTATATGAAGCTAGAGAAACTCTTTCGTGATTTTCTTTGGGCTTCCTTTGAGGATCATAAAGGATTCAATCGCGTGGCATGGGAATTCTACTACCTTTCATGAGATTCAAGAGGGCTTGGTCTACTTTCAACCCAGAGACAAGGCTTGGCTTTATGTGTCAAATGGATTGTGCAAGCCATCTCTAGAAATGAAGCCTAGAAGATCCTTCTCTGCAATTGCATTTGTTCTGGGTTTCCAGTGAACCGTCTAGCTTGGAAGGGGATTGGCTTTTAGACCATTCTTTTCATGAAAGAACTGGTGCATATTGAGGGGTCCTTTTTCACCAAAAGTCTTTGGCATTCTTGGGAAGCTATTAAGCCTTGGATTTTTTAGGTTGGAAATGGTTTTTGAGATGGTCTCTCCTTCAACCAGCACAATATTTGGTGGTCCCCTCTCATTCACCTTCAAGGACTCCCTCTCACCCATTTTCCTGGGGTCAAGACCTTGTGCTTTCACAAGAAAGGCATTTACACTCCTTGAGATTTGTTTTTAGAGCTACCATGACTCTTCTCTCATGGGAGGATTTGCATACTCAATTTCATCTTTCTTAGGTGAATCGAGAGACTTTTGAGGCCCATAAAGAGGCTCTCCTAGTTGAAATGTTGCATAAAATTGGTATCCATTCTTCCAAGCCTGGGTGGAAGGACTGGAATTGGACACCTAATATAGCCTTCTATAACTACAAACTACATCTGGTATATCAATGGTTGTCTCTACATCTTCCCATGGTGCCCAACCTTAATTTGAGATAACATTTGCAGTCCTCTATTTCAACCTGGTAACACATGTTTCATAATGTTTGGTTAACTATTGTGGAACCTAAATTAGCTCATTTTTCTTGGTGTATTCTCTTCTAAGGCTTACTAGTGGGCTCTTGCCTTCATCACATGGGTGTCCAGGATCCCCATTTCCCTTTTTGTGGGCAACCACAATCCTTTATGCAACTCTTCTAGTTTTATTGCCATGCCCGACATATCTGGAGCTAGATTCATGATTTTTTCCATCCCTTTCACCCCGAGCCTTTCTCATGGCATATGGCTTATTTAGGGGATTGGCCTTGTATCCCTTTCAAGTAGTCTCAATTTTGGGATGATTTCAGGGTGGAGATCCTCTTCCATTTATAGAAGGATACAAATTCAATTATATTTTCTCATTGTTCTGCAGATACAAATATTTCTCTTTTTTCTAAAGCTACAATTTGCTCCAATGTTATGTTACAAATTCAAGTGTAGGCCAACAAGGTGGCCTTGGAGGTGGCTCATCTCCAGGAGCTTCTTGATTATTAAGGTAATGCCCCATGCACTATTTCACCAGTGCCTCTTGATTCTCCTGCCTCTCGTAGCCATGCTCCTCGTGGGTGTCAATGAGGTCAGAGTTTTTTTGCTTGGCATTCCTGCTCGGGCCCAACTCCTAGGATCGTCACCGCCACTTTGGTGACCATCCAAGTTCTTCTTAGTGGAATTCTACCTCATCTCCTCTAAGGGATAACACTTCTGGGTGGCCTTCAAGGGGTGCAGGGCCTTCCACTAGTGGTGGTGGTGGTTGGCGAACTGATTCTTCTTCTAAATGGCTCCCTTGATTGGCTTTGACAATTTTGCCACCCCACATTGAAGACAAAGATAAAGAACAAGATGATGATGTTTGGTCTATTCCCGATGTCACTCTAGACCCTGCTGATGCTTGGGAGAAACTAGATGATTGTGACCCTCCTCCACCTCCATCTGTTATAGCTCTTGCCGCTTAGGTTGCTTTGTTTTTTAATGTTTGTTGCTTTTCGAGCTAGTCCCATTTGAAACTTTGGGGGTGTGATCTTGTATCCATTCAAACCCTTTTTTGTGTAATAGTGTTCTTTTATAAATTTATTAATAGATGTTGGTGCCTTTACATAAAAAAAAACAATATCATTGTTACTAGTATTTGATATCAATAGGATCACAACACAATCCCCATTGATGCATAGGTTGATTGAGATTGTTATTCTTATTCTTGTTGATTTCTTTGTATGAAAGATTATTATGCCATTAGAATTGAAAAGTAATTAATATCCTTCATCTTTAACTATGAGCTAAGTTATTAGGAGTGAGATGTGTTGTGGAATTACCCCTAGAAAGGTACGTGGAAAAATGGAAGAATATTAACTAAAAATGAATAGTATTATATTGTCATCGATTTGATAAGGATAACTATTCATTTTGAAAATTCTAGTTACATCTTGCTACTTTATGGAATGAAATGATGTAAGAAAATTTTGAATACTTTATTGAATATAATTCTAGAATTGCTATGCAATTGAATTAACGTAGGAGGTGGTAGTTCATTTCTTTTATGTTAGGCACTTCAATAGGTTTTGTCATAGGACTTAGAGATGAACAAGGATAAATGCTAACAAAAATATTGAGTAAGAGTGCAATAACATGGCACTAATTTCTTTATGGTTTGTCATTTTGTGTCTAAGTGAATGTGCTACTAAACCCTACCTAGTAAATGGTTTTGTAAATGTAATTTTTTATTTGTGCTCACTATAGTGGTTAACCCAATCAGACCTTTGGGCTTAGAGATTTTGATTATTGAGCACCTTTAGGCTTCAATTAGAACATTCAAGAGCATGACCATAGTTATGCACAAGACCTTGAATTTGGTGACTAAGTTTACTTAAGGGGTTTATTTGGGTATAAGCACTATGGCATGACTATTGTGTATCAGTTTGCAATAGCACTCATGACAGGATTAATCATTGGTTGATAAACTTGTGTGATTCTATCAATGGAACCCTTTGATCCTTACAAATTGGTAAATGGGTTTCATTCAATATCAAGTAAGTTTCATTCACTCTACATGCAACAGATCTCCAAAGGTTCTTCCCAACACCCCATTCATCTCAAACACAACTACATGTATATAAATAAGAAAATCCTATAGATCTATAACATCAAAAGAGTAGGCCATGCTAGAAGGACTAGGTTTAGAGGACCAAATTGTGTACATGTATTAGTATAGAACAATAGAAAACTCTCTATCACCTCACCTATGTTGTCTCTACATCATTTCATTTCAGATTTGGACTTTATCACATTAGTCACATGATATTAGCCAAATCAAAGACAAAAGTTGACATATGACATCTAAATAACTGGTTATATCTTATCCCATTCATCCATTTATTTCTTGCACAATTCCATATTTTGATCTTAGCACATATTATTTTAGGTCCAATTATTGTAATGGTGAAATTTTGCATACCCATGTTGATTCCCATTAGTTTTAGGCCCATTTTGATGGAATGTCTTAATACAATTACATATTGACAAATGACATACTCTTGTGTGAAGTTCTAGGCTCATTCCCTAAACCATCACCCTTATCAATTCACAAGTTCATTACTACACATTCAACCATTTCTTATCCATTTCTACACATATTTTTATGCATCTAAAATTTATTATGCCTTTTATTGCCCATCATATTAGAACATACATGTTCCCCACCTCAATATCAATGTTTCCTTGTCTTGGGTCAATCCTACACTATGCAAAATTGACCCCTAAAATTCAATAATTTAAATTGATATTTTTTTTACTCCTACCCATTTCATTTCTACAATGAGAAAACTTGGTACATGTTTCATATGATTTATTGTTATGTAACATGGTATTTAAAGGCATTTAGTGTGCATCATTCATCATCCTATAATCATTCAAATTCCTAGAGTATACAACGAGCAATTTCATTATAGGAACACTTCATTTGGAGCACTAAAAATAATCTATATGCATCATAATTCACATCCTATGACATTTTCAAGCTTGCTTACTATTTGCCAACATTCGCCAAGGTTGTAAAGTTAGTCATTCTAAGGGTTGACCTGAGAGAACTTGATCCTAGCAATCCAACAACCTCCCCAAGTTATTTTTAAATACCACTTGTCCTTAATGATTAACAAGGAGAAAAAATCAAATTGAACTACCAAGTAGAAGTTCAAGGTTTTTTAGATTAGATCCATGGTCTATAGAATAGGTCCACACCTACTAAAATGACCCAAAGTCACAAATTTAGCCTTGGGATAGTTACAACACTACATAGGATCCAAGATAGAGGGCATATGTATGAGAGCAAACGATTTTAGTGCTACATCAAAATTAATCTTTCTTTCATTGCCAAAACTAAATACCCCAATCCATTACATTTACTTTCCTAAAATAATATTGATTATTCAATTTATCATTCCTAATTAATTACTTTTTTAATCTAAATTGATTTAAATTGATTTGCATACATTTATTTAATTAACCTAAATTAATATTGGGAAAAAATCATTTACAATTATTTATTGATTGATTTATCATTAATTAAACACTTAAATTATGTAGTAAATTTATTTTCTCTCACACACAGGATCTATTTGGACATATTTATTTATTTTTTATATATCACAATAGATCATTAGATTATTACATGTAAAATTGGTTAAAAATAATTAACACTTTATCGACATTTCAAATTATAAATAATTTTATAGAAGTTCATTTAAGAAATGAATAAAATTGTAATTATATAAATCAAAATTCTTAAGCTAATCCCATCCTTTTTTATGCAAAGGCAGCTGAGGCACACAAATGCAAGGTTTCATTGACCACTTGACTAATCATTCATTGTCTTGATTGTCCTCATATAATGCATTGCTTCAGGATTAGGAAAAGGTGCCATTTCATGGTTAGAATGCCATGACTACTTGCCTGACCTTTAAACCACCTTAGACCACACTATTTTGACTGGATAACACTCACCAAACTCACAAAACAACTTAGCAATTTGTTCTTCCTATCGTTCCTTTGAAAACAATCCCAATTGCTTGTAGCCCGCTAAATGGGACTGTCAAGGTGTATCTTTTGCTATAGGATTCCATTCAAGATTGTGAGAGGGTTTTTGAGTACCCAATATTGAGGTCTAACACATATCCAACATGCAGTATGGACTCATTTGTAACAAACACCCCAAAACATGACTGTTACAGTTTGACAGTAGGCCTAATTAGTCCACATTTGCAAAGAAACTATGAGGTCTTCTACTTCCCAACTCTCTAGCTGCACTTGGAAGCATTCAATGTGTTTCCAATAGACACAATCCACCATTAGTTTGGTCAGGACCTTCACTTATCTCATAAAGCTCAAGCATGCAAAACTAAAACCCTCATTTCTCCAAAAAATAGGAAATAACAGCACTAGGGTCACTCAAAAACCTCATAAAAACATCTTACCCTACTCCACAAGTGAAGATAATAGTGAAAGGACTT
Organism: Cunninghamia lanceolata; assembly: GCA_027924645.1. Lineage (NCBI taxonomy): Eukaryota > Viridiplantae > Streptophyta > Pinopsida > Cupressales > Cupressaceae > Cunninghamia > Cunninghamia lanceolata. Next base: position 2,564,094 of record BSBN01000484.1, read on the forward strand.
CAAAATATACCTTTTCACTAATTTGTGTAATTTTCCCATGGCCATGGCCCTCAAAAACATGAAATTTCTCCCTCAAACTATCAAAACCTAAGTCAATGGACTATTATTAGAAAAATGGGCATAAAATCCACAAACCATGATGCTAGACCATAAAATCATAGGAAAAAGAAAGGTAATTCAATATCCCATCCAAACATGTATGGTGCAAAGCATCACATGGCCGTACCAGGCTGTACTGGTGCAAGGAACAACAAAAATGTAGTAAAAACTGTGAAATACAGAGCTAGAACAACCAAAAAGAGACATTTTATGTTATTTCCATCACCCTAAACCTTCATATCCTTCCTCTACAACCTATATATCAATAAAAAAGCATGTTTTTGAATATATAATCTCATCCCACTCCTTCATCACCGAGGAAAACTCAAAAAGAAAGCCTGAAAAATAGTCTTGCTGCCTAAAATAGAATGTCTAATTTCAAGGAAAATTGCAAACTCACTAAATAAACTGCCTATTTTAAACCTCCACTACATGGTCATGCCCCTAGTGGGCTTATTACATCAATAAATGGTCCTTCAAGACCTTATTTTATGCAAAACTCAAAACTAAAGCGTAGATTTTAATAATTGTCCATCTTTAACAAATGGTGCTCCTGCACCATACACCCCAACATAGAACTTTTCCAAGTCCCTTGGAAAGAATTTATCAATTTGTCCTCCATTATGCTTTACTTGTCTCTAACCTTCATGCTTTCCTTCAATAGGTTCACCTTGCTTTGGCTTTTCACTGTCTTTGTCATCCTTGTTCTTGTCTTCTTTTGAAGCTTGCTTCCTATTGTCATACAGTATTGTAGGGTGTCTTTCATCAACTGCCATCATCTTCTTCTATCTTTCATGCATAGTTCCATGCTCAGTACCCTTCCCCTCTTCAAGTTTTTCTCTGTTAGCCTTACAAAAATCTGTACCAATGCATTTAGTGGTCTTTGTCAGACCTACACCTACCTTTTCCACTGTCCAACCAGCATCACAATCTACTGTCCTTCTATTCACTACCCTACAAACTTCTATTTCAACATCACTAGGCTGCCTTTGTACATGTTTCATCACCAAAGGACACATGACTGTCCCTATCAATATACCTTCTTGTACTTCAAACTTACTCTTGTCTATACTAACCTGAGATATCATGCCACATTCTTTCTCTTTCCATACAAAAACATTCTTCTTCATCTCTATTTGGATATTGTGTTTATCCTTGTTATTCATTGTCCCAATAGAATCAAACTGTGACTTAGCTGCAAACTTCATACTCTCACCTTCCTCATTACTCACATATTCTTTTCTCCCTATCATTATGATCTCACCTTGCTCTCTTACCTCTTCAACCAATGGAGTTAGAATGAATGATCTCCCATCCTTTTCAATGTTATATATATTTTGCCTCGCATGATAAACTGCAGACCTATCAAATTGCCAGGGTCTCCCAAGTAAAACATGGCAACAACTCATAGGTAGAATATCACAAACAACTTTATCCTTATATTAAACAATTTGAAATTCAACAGTAGCTTGTTCACTCACCAAAATGGTTTGATTTTCACTAACCCAAGACACTTGATAAGGCTTTACCATAGGCACTCTTTGCAAGTTCAATTTGTCCACCATATCACTAGATACCATATTATCAGTGCATCCAAAATCAACTACTACTTTGCATACCTTATTTTTGCATCTGCAGGCTATCCTAAACAAGGCTCTTTTTTGAATTAGCTCTTTCTCCCTGGATGTCTTCAAGAGTTGTCTTCTCACCATCAATGACTCACCCACCTCTGGTGCAGAAACATGACTTGAAGAAATGACACTTTCTCTTTCATCTTCTTGCACAATTTAGACTTTCTTTTGACCTCTTCTTTCACCCCCACTTGAAGTAGTACCAATCTTTACAGGGCACTTGTAGGATGGATGACCAAACTCACCATAGTTGTAACACCTTCCTGAAAACACATTTGAACCTCTTCCTTGATCTACATATCTACCCCTAAAACTTGATCTTCCATCTCTCCATCCTCCTCTAGACTCAGGTGCTTGTTCTTTATTCTTATCAGCATCTTCAAAATCTTCTTTGGATTGTCTTGGTGTTGAAAATGTACCTCTACCCTTGGAAGTACTACCTCTTCCTCTTGTCACCTTCTCTTGTCTCCTCTTCACCTTTTCTTCTACCCTTATAGCCATTTGGAAACATTGTTCCACTATTTTTGGTGCCAACAAACTGATTTCATCTTGAATGTTATACCTTAGGCCATTGAGATACCTAGCTACTCTTTCTTCCTCATCCTCCTCATGCTTTGTTCTTATACTTAACCTATAGAATTTCTTAGTGTATGCTTGCACATCTTGTTCCTTTTGGCTAAGATTTTGTAATCTTTTAAGTAATTGAACATTATAATTACCAGGATGGAACTTACCTTTTAGTTTTGCCTTCATTCTCTCCCAAGAAGTGATCTTGTTCTTCCCCTATTTCTGCCTTTCATCTTGCAGAAAGTTCCACCACAGCAAAGCATGCCCTTTTAGTTTGGTTTTAGCCTTCCTCACCTTGTGATCTTCCTCTATCTCTTCAATTTCAAATTAACTCTCTATGGCTCTTATCCAGTCTAAGAGCTCTTCACCATCTAGTTTTCCTCCATACATTGGTAAATCCATTTTGCTATGTCCATCACCTTTCACATCTTTCAAAAACTTTACCATCTTCACATCCTCTGGATCCAACTCTTGTTCTTCACCAGAATTTTCTTCTTCTTCTTTAGACTCACTTTCACTCATGGTGACTCCAGCTTTAGACTTCAATGTAGAAATCTCCTTCTTCAAGGCTTCTAGCTCCTTAGCTTGCTGATCAATTCTCCTAGCAACTGTACTACCTTTAGGAGGCATCTTGACTCCTCAAATTTCACTTTGCTCAAACTCTAACCTTCAAATATCAAGAGATCTACTTCTTATGCTTTGATACCACTTGATGCAGAGGCAAGGGAAGCACACAAATGTAAGGTTTCATTGACCACTTGACTGATCATACATTGTCTTGACTGTCCTCATATAATGCATTGCTCCAAGATTAGGAAAAGGTGCCATTTCATGGTTAGAATGCCATCACTACTTTCCTAACCTTCAAACCACCTTAGACCACACTAGTTTGACTGAATAACACTCACCAAACTCACAAAACAACTTAACAATCTGTTCTTCCTATCGTTCCTTTGAAAAGAGTCCTAATTCCTTGTAGCCCTCTAAATGGGATTGTCAGGGCGTTACTTTTTCTATAGGCTTCCATTCAAGACTATGATAGGGTTTTTGAGTAACCAAGATCAAGCTCTAACACATATCCAACAAGAAGTATGAACTCCTTTGTAACAAACACCCTAAAACATGACTATTATAGTTTGATAGTAGGCCTAATTAGGCCACATTTGCAAAGAAACTATGAGGTCTTCTACTTCCCAACTCTCTAGATGCACTTGGAAGAATTCAATGTGTTTCCAATAGACACAATCCACCATTAGTTTGGTCAGGACCTTCACTTATCTCATAAAACTCAAGCATGCAAAACTAAAACCCTCATTTCTAAAAAAAATAGGAAATAACAGCACTAGGGTCACTCAAAAACCTCATGAAAACATCTTACCCTACTCCAAAAGTGAAGATAATAGTGAAAGGAATTCAAACTCTACCTTTTCATTGATTTGTGTAATTTTCCCATGGTCGTGGCCCTCAAAAACATGAAATTTCTCCCTCAAACTGTCAAAACCTAGGTCACTGGACTGTTCTTAGAAAAATGGGTATAAAATCCACAAATCATGATGCCAAACCATAAAATCATATGCAAAAGAAAGGTAATTCAATATCCCATCCAAACATGTATGGTACAGACCACCACAGGGCCGTACCAGGCTGTACTAGTGCAAGGAACAACAAAAATGCAATAAAAACTATGAAATATAGAGCTAGAACAACCAAAAAGAGACATTTTATTTTATTTCCATCACCCTAAAGCTTCATATCCTTCCTCTATGACCTGTATATCAATCAAAAAGCATGTTTTTCAATATATAATCTTATCCCACTCCTTCATCACCAAGGAAAACTCAAAAAGAAGGCTTGAAAATAGTCTTGCTGCCTAAAATAGAATGTCTAATTTTAAGTAAAACTGCAGACTCACTAAATAAACTACCTATTTTAAACCTCCACTACATGGTCATGCTCCTAGTGGGCTTATTACATCAATAAATGGTCCTTCAAGACCTTATTTTATTCAAAACTCAAAACTAAAGCCTAGATTTTAATAATTGTCCATCTTTAACAAATGGTGCTCCTGCACCACTTTTCTTGATGCATTTTAGGTGCTAGTAGATATGGTTGCAATACAATACTAGAAGCAATGGAAAAGCATGATGGAAAGCATGGTCTAGAGGTTTATCATGTGGCTTCTTCAGTTGCAAACCCAATACTACTTGAAGACATTATCAATCTCATCTTTGAACATTTTAAATCCAATCCATATATTGATAAGACGATACAAGTAAAAGAATGGCTGAAGTTGTTTAAAAGCATGGATGATTTATATTCTCATATTGTTGGAAATGCTACCACTCAGAATATGACTATAAAGGTAAGATTTATTGAACTTGTTTGTCTGTATTTTAGGTCCATCATGAGTATATAAGAATTTTTTGCTACATGAACTTAGATCGAGGAAGGATCTTCTTTAATGAGACTCCAAAGAAAAGAACATATTGCTATGAAGTCAATACAATGTATTATACAGATGGCTAATTTATACTAGTCATATGGATCTTATGAAGGAAAGGTATCATTGTTTTGACTAGATTGTAAACCTTATAAAAGTGTTTGAATAGCTAAGGACACACTATTATTTAGACATTTAGATGGTTCAGGATTTTACATTTTCTAACCCCATCTCTCCTTATCTCTTCATCTTAATGGATGAATCTCTCATGTGGTCTATTAAAGAAGCAAGAGCTCTCAAAAGATGGAAGAGGTTAAAACCGAAGTCATTAAAGGAGGATTTGACTCATGCGCTATTCGTAGATGACACCATCATTTTTGGTAGAGCCATTAAAAAAGAAGAATTCACAATCAAACAAGTTCTGGATTCCTACTACGAGGTGTCAAGACATAAAGTCAATGAGAAAAAGTCAAAAATCTATCTCTTCTACACCAAAGAGGAGAGGCAGAAAGCAATTGCTAGGCTCTTCAATTTCAAAGTTGAATCACTCTGAGGTAAGTATCTAGGAATTCCTCTTTTCAATGGCCAACACAAGAAAGATTTATGGAATGGGGTAATTGAAAATCTAGCCCATAAGATTTATCCATGGAAAGAGAGGTGGTTAACATTAGTGGGAAGAATAACATTGGTTAAAGTAGTCCTATCTGCAGTCCCCACCTATATGAGGTCTAGTTTATAGATACCGAAAGGTATAGCAGTTGAAATAGGGAAATTATGTAAGAAATTTTTGTGGCAAGGAGTGTCAGATTCAAAGAAGATCCATCTTATATCATGGGAAAAGGTGTGTAAACCTAAATCCCAAGGAGGTACACTAAGCTGTGCTTAAGCAAGAGATGCAAAATTTAGCTCTAGGGGCTAAAATGGCATGGAAAATGTATAAAAGTCCGCACACAAAATGGGTTAAGCTAATGCAAAACAAATATTTGGACAACCAAGCTCTAGAAAGAATCTTCACAATTACAAATCCATCGTGGGGCTCTTCAGTTTGGAATTTCATTGTGAAGAGCAGAGAACTCATTCTGCTAACGATGTCATGGACAATCCACAACAGTAGGAAAATGAACTTTTGGGATGACTCATGAAATGGGTGGTCGAAGTTAGTTTCCAAGGGGGATTTGAAAGAGGTAGAGATCTAGCTTAAAAGGTTTTGGGGACATAAAGTTTGCAATTATTTCAGAATAGATGCAAGTGTTTTTCCATTGAGGGTAGTTTGGAAAGGCTTTGACAATTGTAACTTCCACCACAATCAAAAACTAATCCTAAAAAACATACTAAACGAGAGAATTATATACTTCTCTCCAAAAGAGGATGAATTAATCTTGAACGGGGATGGAACGGGTGATTATAAGGTCAAACAAGGCTATACATTTCTCTCCACAAGGGATAAGGTGGATTGGCCCATGTATCTTTGCTGGACGGATGCAATCCTACCAAAAGCTAGCATATTTACATGGTTATCTTTAAACAAGAGAATTCTCATAGGTAAAAGAATTGAGAAGTTGATGATGGGACTAGTTTTAATTGTGTGCTTTGTTAGGAAGCAGATGAAATAAATGATCACCTTTTTCTTCATTGTAGGTTCACCCAAGAATGTTGGAAATGGCTCATGAGATAGTTAAATTAGTGCTCCCCTCTACCAAATACCTTGGTGTAGCTATTTAAAAGTTGGATTTTGTTGAATCAGGAAGCAACTTTTCAACACTTATGGATCATTAGTACATCAATGTTGATTTGGACCTTATGGAAGGAAAGATATTTTAGGATTTTTAGAAGTAAAATGAAGTTCTTTGAAGAGGTTTGCAGTGAGTTATAGAAATTGATTTTAGAAACTGTTACTGCCAAAATTAGAAGTTCTCAAAACAAGGATGCCAAGTGGACAAATTGGGATGACCTTATGGTTACAAACTGGAAGAGTCTAGACAGAAAATCTTGCAAGATGGTCTCTCACACAATAAGATAGAAAGTAGATAGGTCTAGCATCAAATGGTGCCTACCAGATGTATCTTTTGTTAAAATCAACTTTGATGGAGCATGCCGTGGAAATCTAGGGCCATCAGGCTTGGGGTGTGTTATTAGGTGTAGTGAAGGGAAACTTCTTGCAATGAAAGCTGCTAAACTACTTGATGGGAAGAATAACAAAGATTAAACTTTTACCTTCATCTATGGCCTTCAACTATCTTTAGACAAAGGTTTTAAGAATGTATGGATCGAAGGGGATTCAAAGATTATTATCACAGCTCTTTGAAGGAGGCAGTCAAAAAATTTGAATATCAGATACATCCTTGATTAGGAATGAAAAGCCTTGGAGAACTTTGATTCATTCTAGATCTCTCACTACTATCGGGAAGGTAATAGGGTAGCAGACTGGATGACAAACCTTGCCATTGACAAGGTAGAGTAGGAATTTTTCTTTAACCAATCTTTTAATAATTGGCCAGAAAGTTTGAGATCTATCATTTCATGTGATTATGGTGTCTAATTGCCCTTGTCAACAGAGGGGACATAGAGTATTTAAAGATGTTGGAAATTTGTTATTTTTGGATGAATGCTGGTAGGGTGGTGGGGGAAGGGCGGTTGGATAATTTTATCAAGGGAATAAATCAACAACATGACCAACTAGAGCTACACTACTAGAGTGCTAACGGTCATCTATATGTCTTTTCATAAGAACCGTTAAGCGTTAGATGGAGAGGAAGGATATAGGTACCGACAACCATTAATAAACCCCAATGTTAATTGAAATATTTCTTAGCATTGGGATAGGCAGAGATCTCATCATCCAACTAAGAGGATCGTTGGATGTGATTGTAGTTTTAAGATGATGTGGACCGAGCATTTACTTCCTTGGAATGCCTTTTGTGCTTTTGTGGATTTATGGGGATTTACATCTAGCTAGGATCTGCTAATGGTATGCTTAACACTCCTAAATAGGTGTTAATGACAAGTTACCTCTCTCGTTCTAGGTTGTACGTGTCCATATTGTGCCAACGGTCATCGGTGGGATGTGTTAAAAATCTAATTGTTGCTCAAAGCCTCTCCCTACTCTTCTATTTATTAGACACCATCTCCAGACTTTGGAGGGGGATTTTCTCATCGGATGGCCAACTTTGTATTGATTGCAAATGTGACTAGTGTTTATATCATAGGCTTCCTAGAGTTAATGCTTCTATGGAGTGTATCCTTCATCAATCTTTTCATAGGTTGGCAGGGACAGAATTGATGGGTTTTTATTTTTTTGAAGGTGGTGGATGTCACTTCTTCATATGGACAACTAACATGAACTTTAATTCTCATTCTGGAGCACTAATTAGTAGACATGCCTCCTTGCTTATTTAGGGACATTTGCAAGATGGTTTCATATGCGTCTTCTTTCAATTCATTGCATCTTCTCCACAGGTCAAGTGTGGTAGCTTCTTTGAGCCTACTCTGTTGTAGTTTGTGGCCTTTGTTTTCTTGGGTACGGGTGTGAAGGTCTTATGGAGGGTGAAGTTACAAATCAAAGAATTATGTTCCAACCATTGATTTTTTGTCTTGACGCCTCTTATGAGGAGTTGAAGAAAATAGAAGAAAGATTGGATGCCCTTGAAAATGGGTTGAAAAAGAAAGATACATATGAAAAAGAGAAGGATGAATAAAATCCGAAAATGGGTGAAGTTGAGACCTATTGTTCTTTTTATGATAACAGGTTTGCAAGTGATGTTTTGTGTGTAGGAAATGAAGATGAAAAACTTTAGAAAATGGACTTTGAAAATCTAAAATTTGACAAGGAAATAGATGATGAGGAAGATTTCCTATTGGAAGAGGATAGGAAAGTGTCCATAAAGGAGGCAGTTAAGGAGACATCTTGGTCTCTTGATTTATTTGCTAATGATATGTTTGAGAATGTGAATATAGGTAAGAGGAAGGTTTAGAATAGGACCTTGAAGATGATAAGAGTAGGGGCAAGAAGAGTGTTGTAGACAAAGATAAAGATGATAAAGAAAGAAAACAAGTTGCAGATGATTTGTGGGCACAATTTTGAGATAGAACAAGAGTTGAGGGTGAAGATTGCTAATAAAGGTATGAATACAAGTAGGATAGAGAAGGATACATAAAGGAAGGTTGCAACTGTTAACAAAAATGTTGGTGCAATGATTAAAACAGAGGTAAATATGAGTGTCTTCCATAAGACTATTGTTATGTATTTATTTGCTATGTTGTATGATAACGAGTTGGGGCAAGAGTCTAGAATAGTATATGCAGATTTTAGTGAAGACATTAGGAGTTATGTTGAGAATGGAGAAGTCATCAATGATTTGTTGTTGTGTAGTTTGGATATTACAAAAGAAGAATATGAAATGGTGAATGTAGGTTTACATAGGACTATGAATGGCTTTGATGAAGTTGACAGATACTTCGGCAAGGTAGAAATGTTTGAAGAAGTAAATGTGGAGATCTTTCATTTTAGTACATTTGGACATATTGATTTGTATGCAATTGTGAAGACAAGGAAAATTTGGTAAAAGATGACAACAAATACAAAGAAGTATAGTGCACAACAATGTTGGAGAAACATGGCAATTGTTCCAGAGTGATGTTGGAAGAAGTAGAAAAAGAAAGATTTCATCATTTGAGATGGAACTCAAATTTCTCCCACTCGGGAAGCTTGATGCAGGGCATCAACGGTTTGTCCCATCAAATATTGTTTTGATTAGTTTCGTTTAGTTTATTTGCTTTCATTGTTGGTTTGATTTCTATTCCAATCAGTTATAAATTGGTTCTCACCAGTTTTGGGACAAGGAGTCCTATTCTAAAATAGTTATAATCAAGTTCTTATCATTGGTTTTGAGAAGTTGATTCCTATTTTCATAATAGTTTGAGAAACGACCAGAATAACAAGAGTCTAAGGGCAGCCTATCTCAAGGCAGAGGATAAAAAGAGAATAGTGAGTTCAAAGGAGGAGGATGGATAGGACTAATGTGAGATGGTCATGATGATCTTATTTTGTCTCTTGTTGCTCCACAAGGTGGTTCTCTTCTCTATCTAGAATTGGTTGTGGTCTAGAATGATGATATTGCCAAGCTATGCCTCTGTCTGGTCAACTAAAGAATGTTGAAGGTATGTGGTATAAAGTTCCTACTGTGCAGAGTTCAAGGAATGTTTGGAGATGTTGTATAGGTCCTTCCAACTCATCTGGAAGAAGCACAAGATATGATCAATCACTCATGAGTACTTCCAAGTTGAAATGATCATTGTCCTACAAGCTTCATGTGCTCTTGCTTAAGGTAGACCTAATTCAAATTTGTGAAGTGCGTAGATGATATTCCTTGAAGAATGATGTTGTGAAGATTGTTTAGGACTAGACTAAGCATGTATTGAGATCTGCAAGGGGTGTGTTTCCTTCCACTAGTACAAAAGAGCAATATATTACTTAAAAACTACTAAAAATTGCTTATAAATGACCAAACATGGTCATATGACCATTAGTAGTTTATTGCCAGTCATTTATAACATGACCAAATTGATGACTCAACCATTTTTAGTCATTTATTTAACACTGATATATTTAGTCATTAATTGTTGTTAACTGGTCACTTATTTAGTCATTTTTATTCATTGATTTATATCCATTGGTAGTGTATTTAGTCATTAATTTTAATCATCATTTTGATCAATTTGGTAGTATATTTAGTCATTTTTATTCACTGATTTAACACTATTCATATATTTAGTCATATTTATTCATTGTTCACTGATTTCTATCAATTGGTAGTATATTTAGTCAATTTAATTATTAATTGACGTCAATTAGTAGTATATTTAGTCATTTTGAAGCTTGCATTTAGTCATTAGTATATTTAGTAGTATATTTTGAAGCTTGCACAATGAAAAAACTTTGAAATGGTAAAAAAGCTTGTTTTGTTGATAAAAAATGCTTACACAAATAGCATACAGATCTGAAAATAAGTTACAATGCTTTCTCTTTGCTAAAACAACCTTCACAGTTACAATACATAACTCAAAAAAGAGTAAGAAACCAATTTTCTGAGTATCACTAAGCATAGAAGCACAAAGACATTCATAGATGTCTTCTTCACAAATCCATGACTGTCCCATGAAGCTCACTATCCTAGTTCAAGATCACACTGTCATCTCTGTAGAGATCCTGTCTAATGCACCCAACTTGCTCTAGTTCATAAGCTACCATTGTGAATTGTTACCTGTAGCAATAAACTATCCTTATATATGATAGCTACTGTTTTAGCCTTGTTAGGCCACTACTACCATAAGGCAATTAGGATATTGTTAGAATTTGGAAACTGAATTAGGGGATCTAGGTAATTTGGATCTGTTGTATTAATTCTCAGCATTAGAGATCCAATGACAGTGAATGCATATACTTGTGGTTACCAATGTGGAAAAGGCCCCTGGATAGTTTGACATGCATCTGTTATAAGCTTCTTAAGAGTCCAAAAATCTAGACTATAGTATGGTGATTGCTGTCAAGAGGAAGACAATCTTAATAATTCCTTAAACCCTCTGCCTAAGTGATAACTCTTCCACAGAAGACAAGAAAATGCATCAAATAACTCATGTATCACCTCATCATTGCCAACATATTCATCATCCATCTCCAATTGCTTCAACACCCAATGGGCTAACAAGAGACTAGTACAATATGTTGCAAAAGCAAATGAGAGATGCATACATATCCACTGTAACAAACATAAAGAATACTAGAAGCAGATAAGTCATCAATGCATGCACAATAAAGTATGCTAGAAGCCCTAAGATTTTCTCAAAAAGGATAATGTACAAACAAACCTGCTTATTGTGCAACTCAAAGACAGTGACATGAAAATAAAACTTAGAAGTGAAACTCAAATCTGTGGGCTTGCAGGAGGCAGTCTGAGTGAGCACCGTATCCCTACAAGAAAACCCTAAATGTGGTGTGGGAGAGTGGTGGACTTACTTTTCTCCCCGCATTCCCACAGAGACCAACCAAAGACCATGCAGGTGAGAGGGAAGGGGGATTTTTGTCAAATATTACAGTTGGACATAATACCTCAAAGAGACATCATCTCTTAGACTGTAATTATTTTTGGATATGCACAAAATGGATTCGTTGGAAAGGCTTTACAAGCTTTCAAGCAAATGCAATTGGCAGGTGTAAAGATAAATTCCACAACCTTTGCCAGCATCCTTCATGTATACACCAAAATGGGAGCATTGGAACAAGGTATGGACATCTATCAAAAAGTAATGGATAGAGGAATTTTGTTAGCTATTGTAGTTTCAACTACCTTGGTAGACATGTATGCAAAAATGTGGAAGCATTGACACGGAATGTGAACTATTTGGCAAAATGCCTCAAAGAGATGTCATCACATGGAATTCAATGGTTGCAGGATATGCACAAAATGGATTTGTTGGAAAGGCTTTAGAAACTTTCAAGCAAATGCAATTAGCAGGTGTAAAGCCAAATTCGATAACCTTTGCCAACATACTCCCTACCTGTGCCAAAATGGGAGGGTTTGGAATAGGGTATGGACATCCATCAAAGCATGAAGGATAGAGGAATTTTGTCATTTGTTGTAGTTGCAACTGCCCTGGTAGACATGTATGCCAAATGTGGAACCATGGACAATGCACATGAACTATTTTTGGGGTCAATCGGAGTAGTTTTGAACTTTGACTCTTTATTGACCATTCATTCTTACAAAATGGAGTCTACTACCCAAATTGGAAGGAGTCTATGGCACATCAACATACAAGACTTCAAGCTATGTAGTGGGAAAAGAGAAAAAGGAGACCCCAAGCCCTAGGATAGGAGCAATGAGTATAGAGCAAAGATTTAAGGAAATGGACTTCAAAGCAAGGTATGACACTGTCCTATAGATTCCCAAAAGGAGATCATATAGTCATGACTATTCAAATAAACAATGATAGTCCATGGCATAACTATGAAGGGGGCATTGAAATTAATAATAACAGTGATAGGGTAGTATGACAGACTTTAAAAGATACATAAAGACAAGTAATTGAGCAGTTAAGAGGGCTTTTAAAACATCATAAATCTTGTCAAGGGTTCATTGTCTTCAAAGCAGTATGGTAAACTAATAAATATTTCCATCCCACAAAGTTTCAAAAGAGGACAACCTACAAGTGTATTAAGGACTGCATGGACAATATCTCAAGGAGATACCACAGTCAATTTCAAGGTGTTGATCATGGGAAAGAGAAGTTTACATGAAGTGGGACAGTCCTTAAGAATACAGTTAGATGGTAAAGAGGATAGTCCAGAAGATAATATTCAACCAAATACACAGTATGGACGTAGAGGATGGTCCTTATGGTGCATTTATATAATCACACCTATAGGTCTTATCAAAGATCATGACTCCATTAGGATATGAAAATGAGCATTAAACAGAATACCTCACTATGAGCTAAGTGTGAATGACTTTAAAGACACACAAGATAGTGAGTTGTTAGTAGACAATTCATGATCAACAAGGATAGAGTTAAATAAGATGGACTGCAATAATCACAAGTAATAGTAGCCATTCATATGACAATGACAAGGGGTTTAATCACAATCCACAAGACAGTCATAAAAGAATAAATTCAAAACTCAATAGATGATAGTTCCAAGGCATTGTTAGAGTCTTCATGAAGCACAATGTTGATGGAAGTGCTTATGACACGGGGTAAGAATAATTCATGAAAATAGGGAACTTTTAAAGAGTAGAATGCATGATCAAACCACAATGACAATGCACTATTAGAAGTTTCATGATATAGAGGACAGTAATCTTCAAGCGACAGTAGCACCAAAGGAGAGATCACAATGATAAAAAAGGCACACTGGAAGGTAAAAATTTTCTTCAAAACATACAATTTCATTATTGATTGTGTTAGGACCCTTCTAAAATCTGCAAGATTCCATTCTATTCATAAACCCATCTCATGGTCCACATTGTTGTCAAATGGTTTTGCCATTTATCTCCCATAGTCTCATATTATAACCATTCTGAGAAAATTTTGATTGCTCCTAACTATCTGTGTGTTTTTGTCTCTTACCGCAATCCCACATGTCATTCAAAATGTTTTTGTGGTTGTACAGGAGAAAGAGGAGCATAAATCATGTCTACCGCAACCCCACGAGGCACACACAATCGAATGGTATCTTGGCGGTATGAAATGCTTAACTTAAGAAGGCTGCCGCACCCCCGTGGAGGTTTCATCATATGATTGCGGCATTGCGGTAAATAGAGACACATGGTAAGGATTAATATCGTGGTCCCATGGTAGCTTGAAATGATACCGGTGGTGTTGTGGTAATATGGAATAAAGATGATTAGTTACCGCAGTCCTGCAATAGTTCCAAGGGGTATCTGCGGTAAGGTGGTAAACTAGGAAAGTGAAAGCATATAGCTACCACAGTTCTGCGATGCCTAGATCAAATACCAGCAGGGCATCGATAAAAGGAAGGGGACAAACTAGATGCTTTTTGCAATCCTGCAACTGGTAGGGGTAGGTCCTGTAGCATTACAGTAAAAGAATAAATGGGAAAATCAACTTATTGTGGGGCCGCAGTTATCAAGAAATACAATATATCTTTGTCATCTAATCTAGTCATTGGATCCAGTTCAATCAAGGGCCTGTGTTTGAAATGAATTGAATGCTGAGATTTTACGATCTTGTGGCACGAACCACATTAATGATGAATTTCTTGGCATAATAAAATTTAAGGATTTCTTGATATTTGCTCATTCCAGTGATGGCAAACTTGATTTGGAGAAGAGCTCAGTGTGCTCTCTGTAAGCTTCAAATTGACTAGGTAAGTTCATCTTTGCACTCCTTGTAAGAAGTTGGTGAAGATTTTGTGCTCTATTTTTTAGTTGTTGGTGTTGTAAATTGGATTTCAAAGCCCTAGTTTGCATAAGTAGCTAAAATGGCACCCAATAAGCCTGAGTCTTCCACCAAGAGTAATAAACCTTCAGCCCCCAAAAGGAGACCACATTAATAGTCCCTATTAGAATTATTGCCCAATTCCATAAACAAAGTCTAGAAGAAAGTGTTTAGGGATGAGAAAGAGGGGTGTAGGGATGTTGCAATCCCTATCTCTGGGTGGAACTTGTTCTAGTACTTCTGCAAAAAGAAAGATGGTCTAGGACCAGTAAGCAACCCATGGAAACTGGACTTGGAAAATTTGGTGGTCTCGAATGTATTTGTAGATGTAGAACTGATTAAGGCCCTGGCACAGAATTACCATTTTGCCACAAAAATAGTTAGATTGTTGGATGGGCAACCATTGGTAGCAGTTGATAGAAATGCCATTGTGGATTGTTTTATGCTGAAAATACAAGCTCTCACTAAAGTGGACATACAAAAGAGTGAAGCAAGAACCTAGAAGATTGAGAAAAACATTGAGGAGAGATGAATTGCCAATATACATGAGAAGGGGGGCCAACAATAGAAAGATTGACATCCCATCCAATGCTATTGAGCTGCTCCCTATGAAGAAATTTGTTGTGTACTTCAAGAGAACCTACTTCGCATTATGCCAAGTTTTGGGAATTGATATTGAGGGAAGAATACCAATCGGTTTGATGATGATGGCCATGAAAATATAGAACCCAGAAGCAAATATTGAGTATGATTTTGCATCATACATTGAGAAGAAACTACACGAAGGGTTCTTGCATGTAAGGGAGGCTAAGAAACCCTTGGAATTCAGGTTCTACTCTTTATTGTGCCACCTAATTTTGTATCAGAACAAGAGGAAATGGTCAAGCAGAATGGACATAAGCATGATAGATAAAGTAGGACAGAGGATGCCTACTCAATGTTGGTGTTATACGTGGGACTCATTTTTGTCAGACTGTTGATTACATTGTATTTCATGATAAATTTACTATTAAGACAATGAACTCTCTTGGAAATGGGTCTCCCAAGTTGACCAAGGAGGTCACGGTGATGATGAGGCCACTTTCATAAGCATAATTATGTTGATTGGTTCTTTTTTCCTGATCACACTATCATCAGAGTGTATGGATATCCCCAACCACCCCATAAACTACCAAAGTTTGTATCAGATAGAATATTATTCCTAGAATTTATGTGGCAAATGACGTGGATGGAAAAAGAGGTGATGAAAAAGTAGAAAAAGGGCACGTTTTGTTGATATGCGCTAGACAACTGAGAGGGGGGGTGAATCATTTGTCACATAAACTTAAACACTTTTTGCTATTTAAACATTCATCACTTATCCACAATTATTATGATTTAACAATGAGAGCATGAAATCAGAAACTTAACCATAGATACAACATCAAACACAAGAGACACTAGATTTACGTTGAAAACCCCAAGGTGGGGAAAAACCATGGAGAGGATTAACTCTCAATATATATTAAAATCTTGAAATAGTGATGTTCATGCTTGGTCACCCGACGGGCCTAAACATACTGACTTACTGCCATGAAGAACAACTAGGTCTAGCAGACTCACTGCCTCAACCCTAAACCTAGCAAGATTACAATAAGGGATGTTAAACCTTGAGGGCTATTAAACCCTACAGGTGGCTTACTGCTAGATTCACTGTCACGATCAACACCTTTCTTTATTGTGAATAAACAAATCCTCATCTTTGCTCTTCCTCTACTCTTCTCTTCCTCTGCTCTACTCTTCCTCTTCTTTCCTCTGCCTCTTCTCTGCTCTGCCTTTGGACCTTTCTTAATATATTCTCATTTTCTCTCAAGGACAGATTTTCCATGACTCAGCTACAAGTAGTTATACACTACATAAACCTTGGAATGATCATCAAAGTTGGCATCAACCATTGGAACAATCTCCAAGGTTAGTATTACAAACATTTACAAAATAGGTCCTGACCTATTACAACATCATGCAAAGGGAATGAAATGCGGATCATGTCATGCCTTAGCTGGGACTCAAACATGATCTTCCATGCCACAACACACTTCTACAAACTTCTATAGATCTCTGCAATCACTGGGATCAACCAGGTTGGCCAAGACTGGTTACACGCTACTTTATCTAGGAACAATCTTCACACAACATCTCAATTTCTTAATGCGGACCAAATTCTAAATAGGAACATGATTAGGAGACATCCACAAGAATTCTATAATCATCAAGAGCAACTACATGAACCTTAACCACTTTATTTATAGAAATCTTCTCACCGAAGTAGATGAACTTTACTGTCTTCAACTGTCATAAAAGAAAGACAGCTTGCAGACCACCAAAACGTGAACCATTGCAACTGTAGGCACTTATCTTCATCCCAGAATTCCCTCTAGAACCGCATAGCAAAATATTTGATTGCAGAGGAATGCGGAGCCAAATACTGTCTTCCTGTCTCAACTGAACTTACAAAAAAAGCGGGCTTCACTTTGGTGAACACAACTCGCTCAAATCTTCATGTGGATGGCTCAAACCCAAAATGTAGCATCATCAAACATAGCTCTAACTTACTTCCAATCCACAGATCATGATCTTCAAGTAGGAACAAATGCGGAGCAGTTTACCAGACTGTTCTTCATCATACAACTCACTGTCTGTACTGTACTTCTCTGTGGCTTACTTATTTCTTCTAGAGAGGCTAATTTTCTCAATATCCTCAACATACAAGTCCTACAAACAAGTAATGATATAGGATATAGTTGACACCAATGAAAACAAGAATATGTTGACATCAATGAAAACACCGATTAGGCACATACTTGCAACAATCTTCCCCTTTGTCATTGATGGCAACATATGATGTGAAAAACTACAACAACCATCAAGACAAGATTCTCCCCTTTCTCTTTACACATCTACACTCTTTCTTTCTCCAAAATTCTCCCCCTTTCTCTTACACATCTACACTCTAAGTTTTTCACATGACTTCTCTACGCCTTTGACATCAATGGCAAAGGGCACATACTTGCACTCTTCTACTCTAATCTAATCTCTCCTCTAAACTTTCTGATTACTCCCCCTTAGAAGTAGCCCTAAAAAGCATCAATCCAGACCTCTGAATACCTCTGGACTAATGCACCATTGTGCATCTTAGTTTAGAGAAAGAGGGGTGATGAGCCCTAACTTTTCTCTGAGATACTCAAAAGTATCCTTGGGCAAAGGCTTGGTAAAAATGTTTGCAATTTGATCCTTGGTCAAAACATACTCCAACTTCACTTCATTCTCTGTCACCTTTTCTCTCAAAAAATGATACCTAATGGATATGTTCTTGGTCCTTGAATACATCACTGGGTTCTTTGATATGTTTATGGCACTTGTGTTGTCACAAAAGATTGCAATTGGTTCATCATACACAAATTTGATGTCCTTCAAAGTCTGCTTCATCCATAACACTTGAGTGCAACTACATGTTGTTGCAATGTATTCTACCTCTGTAGTAGACAAGGATATTGAATCTTGTTTCTTGCTCAACCAAGATACTAATCTTTTCCCAAGAAGAATGCACCTTCACTTGTACTTTTTCTGTCATCCACATCTCCGGCCCAATCTGCATCAGTATATGCACTGAGAACAAAGTCACTATCCCTGGGGTACCACAAACCATAATTTATTGTACTTTTTAAATATTTTAGAATTCTCTTAACTACCATCACATGTGATTCCTTAGGTTTTGCCTGAAATCTTGCCACAAGACACACTACATGCATTATGTCAGGTCTAGTTTGAGTCAGATAAAGTAATCCTCCAATCATAGATCTATACTTTTTCTGGTCTACCAAGGGTGAGTTATCATCTTTGCTCAACCTACAACTAGTTATCATAGGTGTGCATACTGGTTTAGAGTCTTCCATTCCATATTTCTTTAACAACTCTTTCACATACTTAGACTGAGAAATGAAGATACCCTTATCTTATTGACTCATTTGTAGACCTATAAAGAAGTTCATCTCCCTGAACATGGACATTTCAAATTCACTTTGCATTTCTCCAGCAAAAACTAAGCACATACCTTCATTGCCTCCAAAATAATATGATCAACAAAAACTGCAACAATCAGAGTTTTTTCATCATTGATCTTGAAGTAGAGGTTACTATTTGTCATACATTTACTAAACCCTATTTGTACCAGGTACCTGTCCAACTATGCATACCATGCCCTGAGAGCTTGCTTCAATCCATACAGTGTTTTCTTTAATCTACACACCATGTCCCCTTGTTCTGATGACTAAAATCCTTCTGATTGTTCAATATAGACTTCCTCTTCCAACTCTCCATTTAGGAAGGCAAACTTCACATCCATTTGATAAACCTTGAAATCTTTGTATGTTGCAAAAGCTAGAAACATCCTTATTGCTTCAATCCTTGTTACTGGAGAAAAAGTTTCTTCAAAGTCTATTCCTTCAACCTGAGTGTATCCTTAGCATACCAATCTTGCTTTGTTTCTTACCACTTCACCATTCTCATTCATTTTGTTTCTAAAGACCCACTTTGTACCAATTACATTATTGTCTACTGGTCTAGGAACAAGATCCCAAGTCTGATTCTTCTCTATCTACATCAATTCTTCTTCCATGGCCTTTATCCAATTCTCATCCTTGCATGCCTCATCCACAGTTCTAGGTTCAATCTTAGAGATCAAACAGGAATTTACTTGTTCTTCTATAGCTTTTCTTCTGGTTAAGATCCCTTTGCTCTTATCTCCTATGATTTGATTTTTAGAATGACTGATTCTTACATATCGTGGAGTTTTGGTAGCACTTACCAGAGCTTGTTCTTCTTCATCTGTGTTGTCTTCATGCTGTACCACTTCTGAAACATCTGGATCATCTGACTAATATCCACTTGGTTCTGAAGACCTTTCTTTACACTCATCAACTTTGACATTTGCACTTTCAATGGTTTTATTTAGCCTCTTATTATAGCACCTGTAGGCCTTACTCTTGGTGGAGTAACCAAGAAAGATTCCTTCATCACATCTAACATCAAACTTGCCTAAATCTTCTTCTCTTTTGATATAACATTTGCTACCAAAGACTTTGAAATATTTCATAGTAGGAACTCTACCATGCCACAATTCACAGGGAGTTTTTAAACTGTTACCTTTTACTTGAACTATGTTTAGAATATATACTGCAGTGTGAATTTCTTCTCTCTAATATGCTTTCGAAAGATGAGCTTCCTTCATCATGGTCCTAGCAGCTTCTTGAACTATTTTGTTTTTCCTTTCAACAACTCCATTTTGTTGTGGAGTTCTAGGCGCAGATAGTTGTCTCTTTATTCCATGCTCTTCACAAAAGAAATTGAATTCATTTGATGTGAACTCTCCTCCTCTACCAGATCTCAAACATTTGATTTTCATATCCATCTCATTTTCAACCATTACCTTAAATGCCTTGAATTTATCTAGAGATTCATCTTTCTCTTTAAAAAATGATACCCAAGTCATTCTAGAATAATCATCAATGAGTAGCATGAAATACATGTCTCCTTGCAAACTTCTCCTTGCAAACTTCTTACTCTGGTAGGTCCACACAAATCTGTATGCACCAGATCAAGTAGTCCTCTAACTGATTGATCCTTGCTTTTGAAACTTGTTCTTATCTATTTCCCAAATTGACACTCCTTGCAAACCAGATTAGTAGGCTTCACAAACTTAGGAAAATCTTTAACAATTTATGTAGTACTTATCTTCATAATATTATCAAAATTTATGTGACACAACCTTCTATGGCATAGCCAACTCTCATCAATCTGAGTCAACAAGCAATAGTTCTCGGTTCCTTTCAAGTGATAGATATTACCTCTGGTCTTCTTACCGGTTGCAATGACTGTTCCAAAGCATTCCCTAATATTGCATCCATTGTCCTTGAAGCTTAAGTTGTAGCCCTTGTCACACATCTAACCCACACTTAGAAGATTGTGCTTTAATCCTTTCACATACAAGACATCTTCAGTATTATGCTTTGCCATCAAAAGAAATAGATCCTTTTCCACAAATCCTACCAGTTGTATCATCTCCAAACCTAACCAGTCCACCATTATATCTTTCCAAGCTTACAAACTTACTTTTGTCACCAGTCATGTAGTGAGAGCAACCACTATCAATAACCCATTCATCTTTGTCCTTAATGACCTGAGCAGCTAAAGCATTTTCCACTAGTTTTTCTTCCTTCATACAACTAGAAGAATTAGTAGACACAAGATCTCCTTTAATAGCAATGAACAAGCATTCATTTACAAAGGGATTAGCATTATTTGGTTCACCATTATCTGATACTCCATCATCATCAAAATCTTCAACATAATAACACTTTTTTTGTGTCCTAGGCATGTTCTCATATCTTCTTCTATTTCTTTCAATCCTTTCAAGACATCTGGAAGCAAAATGACCTACTTTTCCATAGAAAAAACATTTGAAAAGTAATTTGCATTTATACTTACCAGATCCTCTTTGCGGCCTGTCCACAAAGTTGGATTCAACTTCATCTATCTCATCATCAGATTCTACCTTATATTTCTCTGATCTGAAAGTAATTCCAGGAGTACTGGCTTTGAAGGCAGTCTCAACTTTTGGTAGAGCATCATCTAACTCCCTCATCTCAAAATCAATAAGCTTACCAAGCAATTGATCCCTGTTAACTATTTTTACTTGCATGAATTCTTCAATCGCGACCACCTTGTGATAGTAGGACTTGCGCAGAGATCTAAGTATTTGCATGATAATTTCCTTTTCATTAAGAGTTCCACCTATGGCTTTTATCCCTGTAACAAGTTCATCAACTCTTTGCATAAATGCTAATATGTTTTCATCATCGTTCATCTTCAAGCTTTCATATTTCACTTTCAGACTTTGTAACATGGCTTCCTTAATAGAGTCATCTCCTTCATACAGATTTTTTAACTTTTCCCATACCTTATTTGCAGTTTCAAGATCTACCACTTTCGTCAGTATTGAGTTGGTTAATTAGCGTAGTAGAGAATCCCTTGCCTTGATATCTATCTCATATTCTTTGATTTTATCTTCAGTCATCAGACCATTTTGACGTATGGTGTATTTTATTTCTGCAGCTTTCCAATCTTTGATACCAAGAGAAAGAAGATTACTTTTCATTCAAGCCTTCCAGAGAAAATAATTAGTTCCTTCAAAATGTGACACTTCCTTCTTGTAAGACATTTTGGATCTTCCTCAATCTATTAAACTTTCTTCAGAGGAACTTGACTTTGATACCAATTGTTGATATGCGTCGGACAACTAAGAGGGGGGGTGAATTAGTTGTCACAAAAACTTAAACACTTTCTGTAATTTAAACATTCATCACTTATCCACAATTATTATGATTTAACAATGAGGGCATGAAATCAGAAACTTAACCACAGATACAACATCAAACACAAAAGACATCATATTTATGTGGAAAACCCCAAGGTGGGGAAAAACCATGGAGAGGATTAACTCTCAATATATATTGTAATATTGAAATAGTGATGTTTAGGTGTGGTCACCCCACGGGCCTAAACATACTGGCTTACTGCCATGAAAAACAACTAGGTCTAGCAGACTCACTGCCTCAACCCTAAACCTAGCAAGATTACAATAAGGGTTGTTAAACCCTACTGGTGGCTTACTACCAGATTCACTATCACGATCAACACCTTTCTTTATTGTGAATAAACAAATCTTTAGCTCTGCTCTTCCTCTGCCCTACTCTTCCTTTGCTTTTCTCTTCCCCTTCTTTCCTCTACCTCTTCTTTGCTCTTCCTTTGGACCTTTCTTAATATATTCTCATTTTTGCTCACAGACAACTTTTCCATGACTCAGCTACAAGTATTTATACACTACATCAACCTTGGAATGATCATCAAGGTTGGCATCAACCATTGGAACAATCTCCAAAGTCAGTATTACAAACATTTACAAAATAGTTCCTGACCTATTGCAACATCATGCAAAGGGAATAAATGCGGATCACGTCATGCTTTATCTGGGACTCAAACACAATCTTCCACTCCACAACACGCTTCCACAATCTTCTAGAGATCTCTACAATCACTGGGATCAACCAAGTCGGCCAAGACTAGTTACACACTAGATTATCTAGGAACAATCTTCGCACACCATCTCAATTTCTTAACGTGGACCAAAGTCCAGATAGGAACATGATTAGGAGACATCCACAAGCATGCTATAATCATCAGGAGCAATTGCATGAACCTTAACCACTTTATTCATAGAAATCTTCTCACTGGAGTACATGAACTTTACTGTCTTCAACTATCATAAAATAAAGATAGCTTACAGACCACCAAACCATGAACCATTACAACTGTAGGCACTTATCTTCATCCCAGACTTCCCTCTAGAACCGCATAGCAAAATACTTTCTTGCAAAGGAATGTGGAGCCAAATACTGTCTTCCTATCTCAATTGAACTTACAGAAAAAAAAAGGCTTCACTCTGGTGAACACAACTCACTCAGATCTTCATGCAGATGGCTCAAACCCAAAATGTAGCATCCTTAGACATACCTCTAACTTACTTCCAATCTACAGACCACGATCTTCAAGCAAGAACAAATGCGGAGTAGTTTACTGGACTGTTCTTCAGCATACAACTCACTGTCTATACTACACTTCTCTGTGGCTTACTTGTTTCTTCTAGAGAGGCTATGCTTCTCAATATCCTCAACATACAAGTCTTCTAAACAAGTAATGGAATAGGATACAATTGACACCAATGACAAGAAGAATATGTTGACATCAATGACAAGACCGATTAGACACATACTTGCAACATGTTTTTGCTTGATGTCACTGTATTTGGTGATTGGTCAATTGGCTTAGACACTCTTGAGGAATTGTAGGCCTATTTCAAGGAAAAATATTCTTTAAAATCTTGAACTGACAAAGTCTATGACCATAAGGATCACATAAATTTTGTAAGGCAAATAATTTTGACAAAAATGGGGATATCCCATCAAATTCTTTTTGATGAGGATGTGATAAGAAATTTGATAACTTTTGAAGAAGTTTATTCAAGGAAAAGAAAATGGGAAATCTTGAAGAACATTGAAGATGAGAAGAAGCAGAATCCCCATTTTTCTAGATTTTTTGCTAAAGAAAAGGATCCTCTCAAGATGATCGATATGATAATTGATAATTTTGAGAGTATCTATGGCAAGTTTGGGAAGTAGCCTCATAAGGCTACCAAGCTTCCAGTGAAGAGGTCTGCAAGAATTGAAATTCATGAGCCTGCCCCTGATGCTGTGTCAGTACAAGATCCATAGGTTCCTGGATCTCCTTCATTGAAAAGGTAGAGAACTAAACGCGAGCTTCCACTTGTTCCTTATGAAATGACTGAAGAAGTTGGGGACACTGAAGATGTGACCAATATTCTTAGGCACTTGGGTGATGAAGAAGAAGTTGATCAACCACTGGTTGGCCAAGAGATAGGTGCACACAAGCCTAAGGCCAGAATGGATAAACAGACCCAAGGTGATTTGGACAATACCTAGTGTTGAGCTTGTGGTATTGTGATGCAATAAAATAAACAAAGAAGAATTGAGTTTCTGCAAATAGGCAAACTCGCTGAGACTTGTGAATTGCCTCTGAAAAACTAATTTTTATTCATTTCCACTTGAAATATATAGGCTTACATATCATATGAAGGGTCACATTACCCTTGGAATACAAAAAGACCTATTGGAAGGTGAAACTAATTACAAAACTTCAAAAAAACTAAAAAATTTAGGAAATTTTTTATCTTCCCCTTGGCAGGGTCATAACTCCTAGCTATTTTATTGGAATTTTAACTTCTTAGACTCGTTGGAAAGATAAAATAATTATCTAATTTGAGATGCTCAATTGCTTGGTACTTGAGCCTAATTCCTCTCCAAAGGCCTCCGAAAATGCAATTTACTAAGATGTAGAAAATACCAAAAATTATATTTTTGATAGTTTCCCAAAAAAACCACTCAAATGACCCTGGACGGGATCAATGCTCCCCCCTTAAGAGGCAATGGGCCCCATTGCATCTATAGTCTGCAGTAACTGAGGAAACTAATTTCCAAGCTGATCCCTACTGAACCACTTGCCTTGATGAGGAAGTCTGCCTACCTGAACCACACGGTAAAGGGGAATTTGTTGTTTCTTCAGTGTCTTGACCAAGACATCAGTGATCTGATTAGTTGTGAGTGGAGTAGTGTCTAGATTCAATTCTGTGCTACTGATATGTTCTACCACTTCTAAAGTATCAAGTAATGGTGGACAATAAGGATGCAATAACTCGGCATTGAAAACAAGATGCAGTCCCAGAAAAGATGGCAGGTTAAGCTCAAAAGCATTCTCACCTATTTGCTTTGTGATGGTATATGGCGCATATCAAATGGGGTGAAGTTTCTTGTATGGCCCTTGAAGCCTCTCTTTTTGAAGGTGAAGCCATACCTTATCTCGAACATTGAATTGATGAGGTATATGATGTTGATCATGCCTATCCTTATATTTCTAGCTAGTATGCTGCAATATCTCCTGAACTTGCTTATGGATATGGCAGATTTTCTCAACAAACTTGGTTGCCTTATCTACTTCCTTTTCAGCATGTGATGAGGAAGCATCTGAAATGACTAGCATTGCCACATCAATAGGAGCTAATGGTTGATACCCAAGACATGTTGGGATATGGTGTTGTACACTATTGCATATTTTGATATATTTTACAATGTAATTAAATAATTATTTAGTTGTGATGCACCTAGGTGGTGTGGTTAATCACACTATGTAATTATTTGGGTCCACTTTATGTTGTATTGTAACATTGGGATATATTATTTGTATTATTTGATTTATTGGGAAAAGTTAGTACCAATAGTCAAATGTGGGGTCAAGTGGTTTTGTGTAACCTATGGTTTTGGGGCACATGGTTTTCTCAATGTAATGTGTGAGCTTATATTATAAAAGCAAGGACAAGGTTATTATTTTGATGTTGGTTAGATTATTCATTGTAGGTGAACGGAGGTTTTGTGAGAGGCTATCATTGTATTGAGCTCTCTCCTGTAAGTGCAGATTGTGAAGCATGGCAGGTGATGTGTGGAATCATGCTTGTACACATGGAGGTTGCATTGGAGGTACTTGATGTTTCAGGGGTATTCATGGAGGCTCAATTATTGTATTGTAATGTTTTATTGCTGAATAATACATGTGAGCATGGATGCTTTTAGAGGCTGGGTTTTTCCCTGCAAAGGGTTTTCCCAGGGTATAACTTGTGTTCCTTTGTTGCTTGTTCATTGATATTTTGCATTATGGTTGTTTATGCATCTTGTTTCTCCTTTTAGGTTATGTGGAATTGGTTTAAATAGACTTGCAAATTCCTAATAGCTGGTATTAGACCCATGTTTATGGTTGAGGGAGGTGTGAGCTCCCTAGATATGTATAACCCTTGTTTGTGTAGATCAGGTGCAAAGTGGAAGCCATGGCAATGCATGTAAGGATTTTGGACACTACAAGGTTTTGTATAGGTTGTATTCTAGATTAGGGGTTCTTGGTATTGGTGATTTGCTCTGTATGTTGCAGATCAGGTGATTGAAAAATCATGGCTGAAGAGGGTTTTCAGGTTTTGGTTTCATGAGGTTTTTGAGGAGGAACTTTCACAGATGACCTCTTGGGACAAAACGGACCTCGCCATTGAGTCCAGGAGGCCTGATAAATGAAAAATCATATAAAATTTGACCTATTTCGGCCATAGGAGCAAAAGGAAAAAAAATGCCCCTCCCAGGTACGTCGTACAAATTTGCAGTAGGCAGAAAAAAAATATTTTATTTTCTGCACAAGATTTCTCTAGTTGATTGAAAAATAAAAAATTAAATTTCATTTTTAAAACTATAGAAATGCAATTTAAAAATTGCAAGATATACAAACAAAAAAATTATGTAGGCAGGGTCCACAGGCCCCCTTACCTGTGTTTGTGCAGAGTGGCAGAGTACAGTGGGGGTACTCTGGCGTACGCTAGTCGGCCCCTCGTCAGACCCCCCTTCCCTAACATCATCGCCCTTTATGGGCTTTAAAAAAATTTATATTAAACCATTTTTAGAAGGTTTGACCTGGGGGGTGGTTTAAAATTCTTTAAAAAAAATTATTAAACTTGCGATGGAAAGTTTATGACAGCAAAAACTTTTGTTTTGAAGTTTTTTAAATTTTGGACTTAAATAAAAAATTAAAACCTCCTTGATTAAAACAATTTTAGAGTCCATTGGAAAAGGTGGAATATAAAACAAAACATTTAACCTTTTCGTATCCACTAGTCAAAGATGCCAACCTAGCACCACGTAAGCACCACCTTGTGCATAGTCAATAGTGATGACATCAGCAATGACGTCATGCCATGTCATTAGGGTACAGGGGCCCACCAGGGGTCCAATTTTAGCCCTCAGAGTGCCTTTTCTTCCGGGAGGCATAACTTTCACATACGATATCAATTTTTTGACTTCTATAGGCATCGGAAATCTCTCTCCAAGAACTACACAGTGGCATAGGTTTCATGATAAGAGTTTCAGTTTGTGTTAGAATTTGATGTCTGAATCTTGCATTGCTCCAGTATAGTTTTATGCTCATAACTTTCACATACAGAATCGGATTTTAGATTTCAGATAGGTGTTGGAGAGCTCTTGCAGTGTACTAGAGTTTAGATCACGTGGATTTTTAGTTTGGTGTGTAGAGAGAGTTTGGTACTTATTTGTTCACTTGTAGGAGCCTTAGATTCTGAGTGCATTCAAATGGATATTTGGGCACAAACTTGTGGGAGTGCATGTTGTTATGAGACCATCAACATGGTATAGTAGGTTATCAGATTTGGTGCTTCCTAATACAGGTTTACAGGTGTTTTCAGAGTTATGACTTTCATGGAGACAAGTACAGATTGTCTTCAGGTTTAAGGACATGGTTGATACTTGTGTGAGACTTGGAGTCTCGTTTTAGTGGGAGTTGAGTACAGGTACAATGATGATGATGATTATGGTGTCATGGATATGCAGTTACACTTTTGCATTGACACAACATGATCATTTATGCGATCAATAGGTATGGGCTATGATGTTTGATTCATGATTATAGGTGGTGTTGTGGTGTTTTTTTTAGGGGATTGTTCTTATCTCCTGGATGCTTGATTAGTTCCTTGACTATGGTTACTCGTTTGTGGACTTGTTGGTAAATCAAATCTAGAGTTGATTTGGTGTTTGAGTCTTGGAGTCTATAGGTTATCTTCTTTGATATCTTAGTTTGCAGTTTACTAGTGTGATGATGAGTTTGCATGTTACATTTTTTTTGGATCTACAAGTTATGTAGTTTTGTAGATTAGCTACCCCTTGGCTACAATGGAATGACTCACATGTGGACTATCTTTATCCACCAAATTGATTCAATGTTTATGCAGACTTCATTAGTTGGCCTTGTCTGTGGTCATTTGTGCATTGGTATGATGCTTTTGGATAAGAGGATGGATGATTAGAGTGCCTAGATAGTTGGTTGTTGGGACTTGCATCATGTTTATCATGATGTCATGGAGAGCTTGGATGTATGTTCTTATGTGATCTTTTGACAGTGATGGTTTTATCTTCTTGTTTGGAGATTTTGGTTCACTAGACCTTTTGGGAGCTATTGATGTTACAGTAGGATTCCTTGATTGGTTTGGGACCATGGATAATCTTCATTTAGGAGATGGTTACCTTGTTGTCATGGATAGCTCGGTATCACATTTTCAGTGGGAGCTTTGGCATCATGTTGGATTCATCATACGTGATGGATGATCTTCTGCATTAGATGTTGGTGTTATGGAGGAGCTCTTGGTTTTGGGAGTTCTTTGACATTTTTAGTTTGGTTGACAGTAGATGGTTATCTTCATATGATTGGAGATGTTGACATCTTGGTTTACCATGGAGGACTTATTTGAGTCTTTGGTTTAGGTGTCGGTTTATGATTTGTCAGTATGACATGTTTATCCTTGTTTAGAGATGTTGATATTATGTCATGGCTTACTCTTGATTCTAGATTAGAGTTTTGGCATGATATAGGTTCCCTTGAGACATGATGTATGCATCATTGTACGCTTTGTTGCATGTGATCTTCTTATGAAGAGATGGTTAGATCATGATGTCATAGTGGGCTTCTTGATTATGCAGATGTGCAGTAGGAGCATTGACAGTGGTCTTGTTTGTTCTCTTAGTATTGAGTACTTTGATCATTTGCTTGATTACTTCATGATGGTGCTATGTTACATTTGGAGTTTGGCATGTATCGATCAGTTATAGGTGATCTTGGATACTTGGAGACTTAGGTGAGGCTGGAGTTCTCTTGTGATTAGAGACACTTGTTGAGACGGTTACTCTTTGGAGGTTTCAGCAGATAGACCAAAGAGCCTTACACTTGGATATGGATGTGAGTTCATTATCTAGACCTAGAAGAGATTGTTCTTAGAGAGAGTCATTGTGGCTTGGTGTCTCCTAGAGGAGCATTCTCATTCCCCACTCTTGGTCTACTCGGTGGTTTATCATCTATGAGGTATTGCCCATCCTTTTAGACGTGTTTTAATTTATGTTTCATCTTCTCATAGATATGGATCTTGAGCTACAGTTATTGATTCTAGAGGGTTGATTTGAGGGATGTTAGCATGGCTATCTTCTTGTTCATATGGTTTTAATTTATGATGTTAATTATGAGGAGTTTAGGAGATGTGAATGGGCTTATTCTTGGTTATGGAATGTTTATCAGTTTGGTCTACCTTGATTATAGAGGGTTACATCCATGTTGGTTACATGTTACATATTTTCATTTGATCTTATGAGATTGAATGGTTGGGTGTTGTTGAGGCTTTTCATTTGGGGTTATAGAGGAGATCATACTTGACATAGCTTAGCACTTTGAGGTGTTTATAGAAGGACATAATGATTTACAAGTTTTCTTTCTATCTTGTGACTACTTTCTAGAGGATCATGTTGATATGGTTGGACTTTGGATAGTTATGGTGACATGTTGTGAGAGAGTATGTAGTGATTTATCATGCATGTGTGGATCATTCTTATTGTTCTTGATACTACATTGGCTTGTTGATTAGCTACACCTTGGTTTGAGTGTTGATTGATAGACTTGGTATGTCTTGGATCTAGTTTTAGATTTGATTTTTACCCATGCAATGGGAGTTCCTAGATGTATGTGTTCTTTATTGATAGGTTTTATTGGAGCTTGTGATTGTAGTATATGGGTTGGATATGTTATTGGAATGACTTTATTGATTTTGTTGATACCTATGAGGTATTAATGGTTGGATGTATTAGCATATGCTATGGGTGCTATTTCTAGTAATGTGGGTTTTTTACCTTTGACAACAGCTTGGAGCCTTATGTTATCACTTGGATTTGATGCTTGTGTTCTTTGGATTGGTGCATCTTCACCTTGGCATGTTCCTTCTCTTCCATAGGTGGCATATTAGAGGATAAGAGGAGTTCTTGCTTGAGATGGTGGTCACTTTGCTCTGTTGCAGGTATCTTGATGGAGCGCAAGAGCATTCTGGAGTTTCATGTGATTTCATGTTTGCCTATGATGATGTATTTCATGTATTGACCCTTATGCAATGTATACAACAAGTAGGAGAATGTTGGGATATGGTGTTGTACACCATTGCATATTTTGATATATTTCATAATGTTGTAATTAAATAATTATTTAGTTGTGATGCACCTAGGTGGTGTGGTTAATCACACTATGCAATTATTTGGGTCCACTTTATGTTGTATTGTAACATTGGGATATATTATTTGTATTGTTTGATTTATTGGGAAAAGTTAGTACCAATAGTCAAATGTGGGGTTAGGTGGTTTTGTGTTACCCATGGTTTAGGGGCACATGTTTTTCTGAATGTAATGTGTGAGCTTATATTATAAATGTAAGCACAAGGTTATTATTTTGATGTTGGCTGGATTATTCATTGTAGGTGAACATAGGTTTTGTAAGAGGTTGTCATTGTATTGAGCTCTCTCCTATAAGTGCATATTGTGAAGCATGGCAAGTGATGTGTGGATTCATGCTTGTACACATGGAGATTGCATTGGAGGTGCTTGATGTTTCAGTGGTATTCATGGAGGCTCAGATATTGTATTGTAACATTTTATTACTGAATAATACATGTGAGAATGGATGCTTTTGGAGGCTGTATTTTTCCTTGCAAAGGGTTTTCCCAGGGTATATCTTGTGTTCCTTTGTTGCTTGTTCATTCATCTTTTGCATTATGGTTGTTTCTGCATCTTGTTTCTCCTTTTGGGTTATGTGGAATTAGTTTAAATAGACCTGCAAATTCCTAACAAGACATGCTTCAAATGGACTATGCCATGTGGAACCACGCAAGGCATGATTGTAGCTATGCTGCACATATGGTAGACTCTCATCCCAAGTGAGAGGATGTTTTGAGTGCTATATCCACAAAATATGAAGAATCATTCGGTTCACTACCTCAGTTTGCCCATCCTTCTGTGGATGGAATGCAATAGACTTGGTCAATTTGGTATCCATCAGATCCCATAGTGCTGTCCAAAAGTTGCTAAGAAACAAATTGTCTCTGTCAGAAATGATGCTCTATGGTAGACCAAAATGAACCCAAACATTTTCAAAGAAAAGCTTGGAAGTTTCTTGTGCAAATATCCCCTTCTTGAAAGCTACTAGGATAGCCATCTTTGAAAATATATCTACCACCACATACACATAGTCATATCCACATTTTGTGGATGGTAGGCTAGACATGAAATCCATTGAAACAAATTGCCAAGGTTTGGCGGGAATAGGAAGAGGTGTGTATAGTCCTTGCTTACGATTGGCAGACTTTGCAATGACACAAGCTGTGCAAGATCAGATGTACAAAGTGACATCATGTCATAGTTTGGGCCAATAGAAATACCTTTGAAGTACAACAATGGTTTTCTCCTTTCCAAAGTGTCCTGCAACACGGCTATTGTGTGCTTCCCATATCATCTTTTGTCGCTCCTTAGCTGGAACATAGATGTGTCCCATGTGATAGAGAATACCATCCTACAAATAAAAGGTAGGAACTTGTGTACCTTCTACTAGCCTATTGTAAATATTGACAAATTCATCATCTGAAGCATATAGCTGAGACCATTTTGTGGTTTGGTGGCCACAAGCATCTAGTACTACTATTAAAGCTTTGATTGGAGGTCTGCTTAGGTTGTCTGCAACTTTATTACTACTTCCCTTTTTGTGGCAAATATTGAGGTGAAACTGTTGCAAGTAGGCAGCCCATCTTTGATGCGGGTCATTTTGTAGCTTTCCTTGTGTCTGCAAGAATTGTAGAGGATTGTCATCTATGTGGATTATAGTCTCCTTCCCAAAGATACAGTGTTTCCATTGCTTGTAGGCTTGAACAATGGCATACAATTCCTTGTCATATGTAGGATACCTTTGTACTATATTAGAAAAGGTTGCACTATGGTAGGCAATTGGATTCCCGTGTTGCATGAGCACTGCCCCAAGTGCATAATTTGATGCATCTATTTCAATTTCAAAAGATTGTGTCAAATCATGAAGTATCAATACTGGTGTAGAACATAACCTCCTTTTCAATTCTATAAATGCTTTTTCTTGTGCTTCTATCTAACAGAACTTTGCTCTTGCTCCTCCCCTGAGTGCCTGATTCATGGGCCATGCTAAATGTGAAAACCCCTATACGAACCTGCGATAGAAGTTAGCCAATCCCAAAAACTATGAAGTTCTATGAGATTCTTGGGAGATGGCCAGTCTTTGATGACTTGTATCTTTTCAGGATCCAAACAAATACCCTTGTTGTCCACAATGTATCCCAAGTACTGAATACTTACCATTCCAAAGGAACACTTATCTTTGTTGGCATAGAGCTGATGTTGCAGGGTTGGCAGTACTTGTTGAACATGTTGCAAATGCTCACCCCATATCTTGCTAAAAATGAGGATGTCATCCAAGTACACAACAACAAAAGAATTAGTGAATGGTCTCAAAACATCATTCATCATTATCATGAAGGTAAAAGGGGCATTAGTCAAGCCAAACGACATAACTAAGCACTCAAACAAACCCTCCTTGGATTTGAAGGCAGTTTTGCATACATCTGCCGGTTCAATTGGCACTTGATGGTATCCAAATTTCGGGTCAATTTTGGTGAAAAACTTAGCCCCTCTAAGTTGGTCCAGAAAGTCATCAATGCAAGGGAGTGGGTATCAGTTCTTCACAGTGATCTTGTTGAGGACCTGATAATCGATGCAAAGCTGCCATGTTCCATCTTTTTTCTAGCAAGAACAATTGGGTTGCCACATGGTGAAGCACTTGGGTGAATATGTCCTTTTTGAATCAGCTCTTGGATCTGTCGCTTGATCTCATCATTCTTAAAAATTGATCGCCTATATAGTGACCCATTTGGTAATGGTGTCCCTGGAATTACATCAATTGAATGCTTGACTTGACAGTGGAGTGGTAACCCTATTGGTGAGGTCAAAACATCTTCATATGATGACAATATTTTATCCATCTATTTCTGCTGAGTGGAAGTGGTGGTCATTTTGTCATGGTTATTGGCTACAACTGACCTCTTTCTCTCATTTCAAACCATTAATAGAATAAATTTTCCAGTATGAGCAATTAAACACTTACATTATTTTGTGGTAATCAAAGATGCTAGTTATGCAAGACTTACCTTAGGTATTCAATACTTCTTTTCTCCTAGTTTGATAGTGACACTACGAGGTCTAGATTCATATACACCATGACACTTGTACATAAATGGGTGCCCTGACAATACATCACACACATCCAATGGTGCCACATCACATATGACTTCATCTTTGAATGGTTTGATAGAATAAGGTAAGCGACATTTCTTATTTACCTAAATATCTCAGCTTTGATTATCTACCTAGCCCACATGATATGGCTGTGGATGAGGTGTCATCTGGAAGTTTAGCCTTTTAACAGTCTCAGTAGAGATCAGATTCTTTTGACTTCCACTATCAACAATGAAATGGAAGGCCTTGCCTTTTACCCACATTTGTGAGTGGAATAAAGGCTCCTCATCTTCACGAGGCAAAATCTTGGCAGTAGTGATTGTGGCATAGGGGTCAGCTTCAATTACTTGGTCATCATTCTTTTTCTCAAAAGAGACTATATGCAATGGTTCAGGTTTAGGTTTAGCTTCTTTTTCTTGCCACCTTGTCATCAATGTCTTGGCAGCTAGATAGTCCTTCATGTTATGTCCTAGGCTTCTATGTAATTCACACCACATCTTTCCACTCTTGTTTGCTATTGATGATGCTTGCGAGGCAGAATCCTTGGCTGGCTATTTTCCCATGAATTTGCTACCACCTTCATTCTTTGATTTATTATTCAAAAAAAATCTTTTTTCCCCTTTTGTTTGAATTTTTCCTTGATCTTTACTGCATATTTGTAGGCAGTCCCCAAGGTCTCAATATTGAGAAAATCCATCTCTATTTGGATATAGCGATGAAGTCTGCTACGATACTTCATAATTCAATGCTTTTCTATATCTGTGATGCCAAGCTTTCCTAATAGAGCATGGAATGCATTAGTGTAATCCTGAGCAGATTGATCCTTCTTATGGAGAAGCGTCTACCACTCCATATATTTATCCTCATATGAATTTTTAGGATAATATTCTCCCTTGATATGTTCCACAAACTCTCCCTAGGAGGGTTCACCTTGAGTTGCTTCATCAAATTCTATATCAGGGTTTTCTCTAACCAACATTCTATTTTCTCACCATTGTTTTACATGATGCTCATCTTTGAGGAGAGAGAATGCTATTTTTCACCATTAGAAAATTGATTCATAGAAAAATATCTTTCTAATTTTGACAGCCAATCATCAACAACATCTGCATTTATTTTGCCTTCAAATTTTGGAATATCAAAATTTACCTGCACTTTGATAGGAGTGTGACCACCGAACGGTACTCCACCCATGTTGGGTTGTTGATTTTGTTGAAGCAGATAAGAAAACTAATTCATCATCTTCTCAAGTTGTTTTACCAAAGCTTCTTCCACTATCATCTTAAAAGGGTTTGAATGTTCCCCTTGTTCTGACATTTTTGATCGAGTGTGCCTCAAAGGAAGATAATTTGATGGGTCATATGTCTTCAACCCTAACTTCTAATAACCTGACTATGTACAGTGTGACATACAAGAGTGAACTACTCTGATACCACTAATCTGGATAATACCTAGCGTTGATCCTGTGTATTGTAATGTAATAAAATAAACAAAGAAGAATTGAGTTTCTTCAAATAGGCAAACTCGCTGAGAGTTGTGAATTGCCTCTGAAAAACTATTTTTTATTGATTTCTATTTGAAATATATAGGCTTACATATCATATGAAGGGTTACATTACCCTTGCAATACAAAAAGAGCTACTGGAAGGTGAAACTAATTACAAAAATTCAAAAAAAGTTAAAAAATTAGGAATTTTTTGATCTTCCCCTTGGCAGGGTCATAACTCCTAGCTATTTTATCAGAATTTAAGCTTCTTGGACTCGTTGGAAAGATAAACTAATTATCTAGTTTGAGCTACTTGGTTGCTTGGCACTTGAGCCCTAATTCCAATCCAAAGGCCTCCAAAAATGCAATTTACTAAGATGTAGAAAATACCAAAAATTATATTTTTGATATTTTCCCCAAAAAACCACTCAAATGACCCTGGACTAGATCAATGCTCCCCCCTTAAGAGGCAATGGGCCCCATTGCATCTATAGTTTGCAGTAACTAAGGAAACTAATTTCCAATTTGATCCCTGGTGAATCACTTGCCTTGATGAGGAAGTATGCCTGCCTGAACCACAAGGTAAAGGGGAATTTGTTGTTTCTTCAGTGTCTTGACCAAGACATCAGTGATTTGCTTAGTTGTGAGTGGAGCAGCAATGTCTGGATTATGTTCTGCCACTTCTGAAGTATCTAGTAATGGTGGAAAGTAGGGATGCAATAACTCAACATTAAAAATAGGACGCAGTCCCAGAAAAGATGGCAAGTTAAGCTCAAAAGTATTCTCACCTATTTGTTTTGTGATGGTATATGGCCCATATCGAATGGGGCAAAGTTTCTTGTATAGACCTTGAAGCCTCTCTTTTTGAAGGTGAAGCCATACCTTATCTCCAACATTGAATTGATGAGGTATATGATGCTGATCATGCCTGTCCTTATATTTCTGGCTAGTATGCTACAATATCTCCTGAACTTGCTTATGGGTATGGCAGATTTTCTCAACAAACTTGGTTGCCTTAACTACTTCCTTTTCAACATGTGATGAGGAAGCATCTAAAATGACTGGCATTGCCACATCAATAGGGCCAATGGTTGATACCCAAGACACACTTCAAATGGACTATGCCATGTGGAACAATGCAAGGCACGATTGTAGCTATGCTACACATATGGTAGACTCTCATCCCAAGTGCGAGGATGTTTTGAGTGGTATATCCACAAAATATGAAGAATCATTTGGTTCACTACCTCAGTTTTCCCATCCGTCTACGGATGGAATGTAGTAGACTTGGTTAGTTTGGTATCCATCAGATCTGATAGTGCTGTCCAAAAGTTGTTGAGAAACCTATTGTCTCTGTCAGAAATGATGCTCTGTGGTAGACCAAAATGAACCCAAACATTTTCAAAGAAAAGCTTGGTAGTTTCTTGTGCAAATATCCCCTTCTTGCAAGCTACTAGGATAGCCATCTTTGAAAATCTATCAACCACCACATACACACAATCATATCCACGTTTTGTGGATGGTAGGCCAGACATGAAATCCATTGAAATAGACTAGCTATTGGAAACAAGGTAGATAACTGAGAGGGGGGGTGAATCAGTTATCTCTAATAACTTTACTTTATTTTTCCTTTTATAATTTGAGTAGCATCAAAACACATAAGCATATATAATCATGAGAGCAGAAAAGAAACCAACACACATAACACAAGGATTTTAACGTGGAAAACCATGTTAAGGGAAAAACTACGGGGTGACTAACCCAAGATTGTATTCTCTATTAAAAGAATAAGAAGTACAAAAATGGCACATGCCAATTAGGGCTCACTGACTGAGCACACTGCTCACAAAAGGCACACTGCCTACAAGAGACTCACTATCTACAAAGTTTATAGAAGGTAACCATGTGTTTGAACTGATTAGAGGCATCCATATATGTTGAGGTTCAGCTCTGGTTAGGCTCAATATACTGATCTAATGCACTTCATTCTTCCTCTGCTTTTAGTGTTGTTGTTCTGTCACATACCGGACTTGTATTACTACTTCCACACTTATCTCTACCTTTCCTCACACACTATATCTACACACACACATCTTCATACTGAAATCCATCTGGTATATATATCTGCACCAAGGATTTCAACATCTTTCCAGTTGGCAACTAGAATATTCAAGATATTTACAAAACACTGATCTGTCGGCTGATTCCATGCTTAATATGTGATGCATATCAAAAACATAGACATAGAAGTCATCAATCATGTCACCCAACCATGTATGATCCCTCAAATAGCATGATCAACATCAATTACTCATCCAGATTGAAGTCCGATACTCTGCCAGTCAGTTCTTTCTCAGTTTGCTCTACCTGTCTGGAACCCAACACTTAGATGCTCATATCTTTTCCATGATTCATCACTAGAGACTCAATCTCTGGAATATAGTAGTCATGATACTCCTATTGACTTTCCCAAGTCTGCAACTTGTTGAGTTACACCCTTTGAGAGATTTGGACCTGATTGTCAAACCTTGTTGCATGCTCTGTTCTTGTTCATTGGACCAGAACACTCTTCAATCTGACTTTTGGTATAGGCATACTATGCTCTGTGGATATGTGGGATAGACTTTGTTGCCATCAATGACAATAACCATATTTTTGTAAGTATGGGCCTAACCAGTGTTGTCATTGATGTCAACATACTCCTGTTGCATTGATGACAAGGATTAGATGAGCTGTATGCTGAGGCTATTGAGAAAATTAGTCCTATCAGGAATAGAGAAGAACACTCAAGACAGTGAGGTAAATATCCTAGCTAAGATGAAGATCAGAGGATGCACATCAAAGGGTTTGTAGATGTGTGTCTTAAGATGATCCAGTAAAGATTTCAGAGGTTCACATGAAGATCTAAAGAAGTTGTGGCCACTTAAGTAAAACTAGTTTTGGCAAATGTTTAGAAGTGACAGAGTGACACAGATAGGTCCGATGAGATCTGAAAATGCAATATCTTGTTCTACAGATTTGGTGGAGTGTTTAGGAAGTCAATGTGAAATGACAACTCAATTGGTTCATGGTCCGGAGGTCCCCAAGCATCTATTCCTATATGACAGTGATGACAGACTGTGTTCTTGAGGTTCTAGATGAAGGAGAGAATAATTTTAGTAAGCAGAAGTAGTGTGGATGTTCTTGGTGATTCATAAAAGCTTATGGAGGTCTTTCGATTGTTTCTAGTTCATGTTTGTGGTCCGCATTGAAGATTGAGCTCGTAATTGAAGAATTACTTCCGGATGATGATGTTCTTCCTAAGTCTAGCCGACTGGATGAGTTAGACATCCTGTGGATGATCTTGGAGATGTTCTGTGAAGAATGGCGTGTTCCTAAGGAAGATTGAAGTCTCAGATTTGTGTGGCCGACAGTGTGTTGATCCGCGTGAAGTCTTTTTGTAATTAGTCATGTTATATTTATGTATTTGCTCTTTAATGTATGTCAATTTGGATGATTATCCCTAAGTTGATGTCTTGTATAAATAAGGAGTTGTAAAGTCATTTCAAAGGCAGGTTGTTGAGATGAAAGTGTAGTAGAGAGGAATAGAGTGAAAGGCAAAGCAGAAGTATTGGGCTTAAATGGAACTGAATCCAGCATGGTGAAGATGCTATTCTTTAGTTCAAGTATGTAATACTTATTATTCTGTAGACAATGTGTCTCCTGTAGGCAGTGGGCCTCTTGTGAGTAGTGTGCTCGAGCAGTGAGCCCTAATTGGCATGTGCCACTTTGTTCTTCCTATTCTTTTAATAGAGAATACAATCTTGGGTTAGTCACCCCAATGTTTTTCCCTTAACCAGATTTTCCACATCAACAATCTTGGTGTCATATGTGTTAATGTGTTTCTACTCTTGAATTTTTGCATTATGTTTCCATGATTGATTTATTATTATGCTGCTAAATTAAGAAAAAAGATTTAAGTGATTAATTGGAAGAAAGTTTTAGACAACTGATTCACCCCCCTCTCAGTTGTCTATCCTAAATATAACAATTAGTATCAGAGCCAAGTTCCTCTAAAAGGAGCTTAACAGTTTGAGGAGATCCAGGATGTCGTCCTACAAGAAGGATAGTCCGAGGTTTGATGGAACCAATTTCACTCTTTGGAAAAGTCACATGGAATTCCACTTGCAATGTATGGGAATGCAGTATTGGATCATGGCTTCAAAGAAGTATGTTCCTCCACAGAATGGTCCGAGTACCGTAGATGAAATCAGAGATGTTGAAAATAGTCTGCGGACTAAAGAAGTTCTTCTAAATGCCTTATTTGATTCAAAGCTGACAAATGTTATTGATCTAAAAACTGCATGTGAGATTTGGCAAAAACTAGAACTTCTGCATGAAGGAGACAAGTATGTTAAATGTGCCAATCTATAGAGTCTGAAAGGAAAATTTGAAAACCTAAAGATGAGAGAAGATGAAAATATCACTACATTTATGCCAAGAGTAAATGAACTTGTTTGTGGCATTAGATGTGCTGGTGGAATCTTGGATGAAGATGAGATTGTTGGCAAAGTTCTTAGATCCCTTTCTGATTCTTCCAAATACAAGGTTGCTACTATTGAAGAATTCAGATCCTATTCAAGTATCACAAGAGATCAACTGGTTGGTAAATTGGCTGCATTTGAATTGATCAAGTTTGGAGATGCACCCCCCAAGACTAAATCTGCATTCAAAGCTAGTGCCTCTGTAAAAGGAAAACAAAAGTTTTATCCAGGAGAGAACTCTTCAAAGAAACTATCATGGTATGAAAAAGAAAGAAAAGACCTAGAAGAAGATGAAGCAGAAGTTGCTCAACTTGAATCCCTTATTGTAAAAAGACTGCCAAGAGGATCCGGTAAGTATGAGGGGAAATTGCCTTTTAAATGTTTCAACTGCAATAAGATTGGTCATTTTACCTCAAGGTGTCTGAAACAATTTTCAAGGCCAAATTCTAACAGATCAAGGTTCCAAAAGAAATGTTACTATGTTCATGAAGATGATGATGATGGAGTAACAGATGATGAATCAGAGACGGGAAATAAATCCGGAAGTGACTGGGTGTTTATTGCCATCAAGGAAGAAGATCCAATCCCTTCTGAATCTATCAATCATAAAACTATAGAAAGAGTTTTGGCTGCCTAAGTTGAAGAAAAGGATGATTGGGTCATTGATAGTGGATGCTCCCACCATATGATAGGTGACAAAAATAAGTTCATAGATTTAGAAAGGTATGAAGGAGGAGTAGTAAAATTTGGTGATAATTCTGCTGGAAGAATCAGAGGTAGATGAACCATTTCTTTTGATGGAAAGAACAAAACCAATAATGTATTGTATGTTGAAGGTCAGAAGTATAATCTTCTTAGTGTTGGACAGTTGGTGGACAAAGGCTATGATCTTCGATTCAAAAATAGAAAATGCAAGATGTTTGAAAGTTTTAGAATAGAGATTGCATCTGGTACTCAAACAAAAGGTAATATCTTCCACTTGATTGGTACTGGTAAAAGTTGTTTATTTGTTCAAATTGATTAGAGTTGGTTGTGGCACAGAAGAATGTGTCATGTAAATTTTGATAATATCATCAAGATAAGAAAAACCCAGGCTGTGAGAGATCTTCCTAGACTAGTGAAACCTACTAATAGTTTGTACAAAGAATGTCAGTTGGGTAAGTAGAGCAGAGTCACATTCAAAAGTAAGGAACAATCTTCTACTGGATTATTGCACTTAGTTCATACTAATCTATGTGGTCTGGTAAGAATTAGGAGTGTGCAAGGTGATAGATACTTCATGCTATTAATTGATGACTACTCCCGGATGAGGTGGGTGACTTTTCTGAAAGAGAAATCAGTGGCTCTTGAGAAATTCAAAATATTCAAGGCTATGGTAGAGAATGAAACCAAATTGAACATAAAATGTCTGAGGTCTGATAGAGGTTTAGAATTCACATCTGGTGAGTTCATAGAATTCTGTGAGAAACATGGAATAAAAAGATAGTTGTCTGCTCCAAGGACTCCACAACAGAATGGAGTAGTGGAGAGAAAGAACCAGACCATCCAAGAAGCATCTAGAACCATGATGATGGAAGCAAATGTTCCTCAGATCTATTGGAGAGAAGTTGTAAGCACTATAGTCTATACTCTTAATCGAGTACAAATCAGAAGCAATACTGGTAAGACTCCTTATGAACTCTGGTTTGGCATTACTCCCACTGTGAGGTATTTCAGAGTCTTTGGTAGCAAATGTTACATTAAAAGAGATGAATATCTAGGCAAATTTGATGCTAGAAGTGATGAAGGAATATTCTTGGGTTATTCTACTCAAAGCAAAGCATACCGGTGTTATAACAAGAGATTGAGAAAGATTATAGAAAGTACAAATGTGAAGGTTGATGAAGGTATTGAAAAACCCTCAACGTCTTATGAATATGATGAAGATGATCAAAATGATGTTTTGATCCAAGGAGTCCAAGCCCCTTCTAAAATTTAGATTTAGATTGATTTGGTGAATCAGGAAGAAGAGATGAGATTGAATGAACCTATTCAAGAAATAGAAGTGCAAGAAAGTTCCAAAATTCTCAGGTATGTAATATTGAATAACTCTGAAGATTAGATCATAGGTGATAAAAGCAAAGGTGTTCAAACAAGAAGAAAGATTGCTCAAGACTCAGAAGAGTACTGTCCGATTTTAAAATTTGAACCAAAGTCAGTAAATGAAGCATGCAATGATGAAAGCTGGACCAAAGCAATGGAGGAAGAGCTGATGCAAATTGAGAAAAATCACACTTGGGATCTTGTTCCTAGACCTAGAAACAAGAATGTGATTGGAACCAAATAGGTATTCCAGAATAAATTGAATGACGATGGTGAAGTAGTCAGAAACAAAGCCAGATTGGTCTACAAGGGTTACTCTCAAGTAGAAGGAGTTGATTTTGAAGAAAATTTTGCTTTA
The DNA here is from genome assembly GCA_027924645.1 of Cunninghamia lanceolata. Lineage (NCBI taxonomy): Eukaryota > Viridiplantae > Streptophyta > Pinopsida > Cupressales > Cupressaceae > Cunninghamia > Cunninghamia lanceolata. Next base: position 2,606,118 of record BSBN01000484.1, read on the forward strand.
GTGGAAAGAATTGAAGCATTCAGGTTATTTCTTACCTTTGTTACCTTCAAGGACTTCAAAGTATATCAGATGGATGTCAAGTTTGCCTTCTTGAATGGTGACTTGAAAGAAGAAGTTTACATTGAGCAACCAAATAGATTTTAATTGTCTGATCATGGTGATATGGTCTGCAAGTTGAAGAAAGCATTGTATGGACTTAAACAAGCCCCAAGAGCCTGGTATGAAAGACTGGATAAGCATCTTTTGAAGATTGGTTTCAATAAAGGTACTGTTGACAGTAAGCTGTATTTCAAAGTTGATCATGAAAATATATTGATTGTTGAAGTGTTTGTTGATGATATCATTTTGGGAGGAAAAGATAGTATGTGCAAAACTTTTGCAAATCAAATGAAAAGTGAATTTGAGATGTCCATGTTTGGGGAAATGAATTTCTTCTTGGGTCTGCAAATCATTCAAACAAAAAAAGGAATCTTCATTTCTCAGACCAAATATGTGAAAGAATTATTGAAGAAATTAATGGAAGACTCAAAATCAATGAGTACTCCCATGGCAACCAGATGTAAATTGAGCAAAGATGATGACTCTCCTAAGGCTGATTAGAAAAAGTACAGGTCAATGATTGGAGGATTATTGTATCTCACTCAAACTAAACCTGACATTATGAATGTTGTTGGTCTTGTTGCTAAATTCCAAACTGATCCTAGAGAATTTCATGTCATGGCAATCAAGAGGATTTTTAGATATCTAAAAGGGACAGTTGAGTATGGTTTGTGGTATCCTAGAGATCATGATTTCTCTCTTCATGCATATACAGATGTGGATTGGACATGAGATGTGGATGATCAGAAGAGTACCAATGGTGGAACATTCTTTTTGGGGAAGAGATTGGTTTCTTAGCTGAGCAAGAAATAAGAGGCAATATCTCTGTCCACTATAGAAGTAGAATATATTGCAGCAGCAGGTAGTTGTACTCAAGTATTGTGGATGAAGCAAATGCTAAGGGATATTGGAGTAGAGTACGAAGAATCTATCAGAATATTTTGTGATAATTCAAGTACAATTAACATATCAAAAAATTCGGTGTTGTATTCAAAGACTAAACATATATCCATCAAGTTCCACTTTTTGAGAGAGCAAGTGAACAAGAATGAAGTCAAATTGGAGTTTGTGCCTTCCAAGGATTAGATTGTAGATATTTTTAGTAAACCTCTACCTAAGGACTCTTTTGAGTATCTCAGGGAGAAGTTAAGGATCATTACCCCTCTGGTTCTGAATTAAGGTGCCACTTAAGTAAAACCGGTTCTAGCAGATGTTCAGAAGTGATAGAGTGACATAGATAGGTCCGGTGAGATCCGGAAATGCAATATCTTGTTCTGCGAATTTGGTGGAGTATTTAGGAAGTCAATGTGAAATGACAACTCAATTGCTTCATGGTCTGGAGGTCTGTAAGCATCTATTCCTATATGACAGTGATGATAGACTGTGTTCTTGAGGTTTTAGATGAAGGAGACAATAATTTTAGTAAGCAGAAGTAGTGTGGATGTTCCTAGTGATTCAGGCAAGCTTGTGGAGGTCTTTGGATTGTGTCTAGTTCATGTTGGTGGTCCGCATTGAAGATTGAGCTCATAATTAAAGAATTACTTCTGGATGATGATGTTCTTCCTAATTCTGGCTGATTGGATGAGTCTTCCATCATCTCTTTGTTCAAGAATTTTTTCACTGCCTCTGTAGTATCTCTTGCTGGAGACTGAGTCTTTTCTTTTGGAATCTCTAAACTATCATAAGAGATCTTCTCTATTTGCTTTTCTTGTCTTCCCTTTACCTCTTCTTCTTGACTCACTTTTTCTTCTTTTCTTCCTTCTCCTTTAGCTCCTGAGTTTGTAATGTCTGCAGTGGGATCTGGAGGAGAGATGTTGACTTCTTCATGAACTTCCTCTTATGAAACAGAGGAATCCAAGTCTTTAGACTTCCCCTCATTTGTCTCTTTAGACCCTTCTACATTTTTCTCAGTAGATTCTTCTTTTGATGCGTTTAATCCTTCGACATCCATGGTAGAAGGTTCTTCATCTATTTCCTCTATGATAGGAAAGTTGAATCTTTTGAAGGCATTCCGAAGGATGTTTTCTATTTCTTTTGCTACTTGATCAGTCTCTCCAAGCATTAGTTTGTTCATTCTTGCTTTGCTCTGGAATTGATCCTTGCAGTCCTTAAAGATCATGTTCATTTGCTTTGGAGTAATGGAAGGATAGAGCTGAATAGCAATCTGTTCTCATATCTCTAAGTCCTTTGCCTTAGCATTCTCCTTTCTTAGTTCAAGTACATTCTCTAGACTTTTGGGAATTAATGAATTGATTTCAATAAATACTTTATTATAAATATTTAGGTACTTAACTGTAGCTTCTTACAAGATCCTTTTGTCTGTGTCACTATACTCATCATAAAATTATATCATTGGTTGTAGATTCCCATCCACAGTGACTGCCTTGATGACATCATCAATAGAGAGAGTAGGCTTTTCAATAAATTCTTCTACCTCTTCTTCTTTATTTTTACTAGCAGAGGATTCCCCGGATGTTTTCTTCTTCTTCTTCATTTTCTTTACTTCCTCATTAGACTCTATTTCTTCATCATCCTTTTGGCTTATGTATGACCTTGCGGCCTTTGTTTTCATTCTCTTTTCTCCCTTTCTGGATGTCTTGGCTTCCGATTTTGAGGCTCTTGAGCTCTTAGAAGTGGCAGGTGCAAAGCTCTTGGAGGATCTAGTCCGGGAGGAGGCTTGTACTAGAACACTTTCTTTTTCTGCTTCTTGTTTCTCTTTCTCAGCTCTTTCTATTTTCTCTCTGTTTACATCAACTGCCTCCTTTGATATCCCATATTATTTGGCAATTTCCTCTACTTCCCTTCTCACTTTTCTTTTCATCTCTGGTTGTCTCAGTTCAACATGTATCTTTACACTTAATTCTTGAAAAGTTCCAAACATGTCTGCCTCAGGGTCGTTAGGCTGACTTAGCAAATGTTGGACATGCAGCTCTAGGATTTTTGCATCAACCTCATATCCCATTGGCATAATCTAAACTGTTCTGGGCTCAACTACCTCTATTAGGCATTGATTAGTGTCTACCATGAAACATACTGTATCCTTATATTTTTCAACTATTGTTTGAGGAATTCTTTCTCTGGCCTGCATCAAACTTTGGAAGTTTTTAAAGTATCCCTAGAGTGTTGTACTTTGAGCCTTGACATCACCAAGCCCATACATATAGTCTCTGATTTGTATGGCAACCAGTCTGTCATTTTGCCATACCCAACCACTTGATCTAGGTAGCTCATTCATATAATAAAAGAACAAACATAGTATTAAGCCACCATACTTGAATGAGTTCTTCTTATCCTTCTTGATCTTCTGCAAGTTTTCTAAAAGTTGATTCAGAAGAAGATCATATAGGTCATAATCAACATTTTCCCTTAGCATCTGATATGCTATATAAATTACAATTCTGGACACAGAATTCTCCCTACTAGAATAATAGATTTTATAACCAATTATCATAGAGGCAAATTTGATATATGGATCTATGATATCTTCTATTATCATGGCTCTTTTGTCAAACTTAGATTCGGTAGCCTCACTTACTGTCTGGTTCTTGACAGATTTGAGTGCAGGCAACCCACCGAATGAGTGCAATCCAGTTACTACCCTAATTGTATCTTTTGTTATCTTGAAGGGCTTCATCAACCACATGAAATTGTCATGTATGCTGCTAAGAACATATCAGAGCCATTCATCTTCTGTAAAATAGGGAAAGTGGATGCAATGTCCAAAATGCTTATCCTGGAGGGCCTTGTATTGAGGTTTGAGTTCAAAAGTTTCATCTATTAATTGTTTATGGTAGATATCCATTAGCATAGATTCTCCAAATTCCTCAATATTGGCGTGGATGTACACCCTAACATCTTCTATGTACAGAACCACATGCGGAATGCTAGAAAAAGTGCCTAAGCAATCAACTTCTAGGGACTTCTAGGGGCATTTCTTGAACTTTGGGTGCGGCCTATCAGTTATCTTAACAACCATTGGAGTAGCCATCTTTGCAAAAGATTCAATGAGAGATATCCAAAAATGGAAATACCTTTTTATGCTTTTAGGGTTCACAATAAGAGCTGGAATAGGTCGCTGGTTGAATCAGATTCTATGGTTGATCTTTGACAAAGTTGTAAAAACTTGATGTAGAGCTCCTCCTTTCTTCTTCTCGAATGCAAATGTGCAAATGATGAGTAAAAGAACCCTTTTATCTCTACGCAAACCCTAATTTCCTTTTGCAATAAATGCATAACTTAAGTCATCCGGTTGCCTTGTTCTGAGAGAGATCTTTTCAAATCACTGAGATGCACTTAGAATCATTTTCAATGATAATTGACAATGTATCTTCTTTGCTCCAATCATGCCATGAGTCTATAGATCAATTTTGAATCATACTGGATTTGTCTATGAAGATCCTACTTTACCAGATGGCTATCAAATCAGATCAATCTTGGTTGATTAAACTCTTCAAAACTCATTGCAGATCTTTCATACATTTACTGAGGGTTATTTGGATATTTCTCTGAGAACCCTTTAATCCACAACATTCCATGTGCCAAATTTAGGCACCAATTGACTGGTTGGGGGAATTTATTTTCCTTTGTGACTCCCCCTGAGCTAGATTTCATCTATTTAGTTTCTGGAAGGAATATTAGCACCAGATTCTGGTGTGGATCCATCCCCAACATTTTCTATACTCTTCTTCACCTAAATCTTGTTCATCTCCCTTTGAATTTCATCCACATTCACTTTGCCTTTTCTTTTATCTTGATTTTGATTATGATGTACCAGACCCTTTTTATCCTGATTCTTACTTCTGCAGAATTTGGCAATACAACCGGATCTATTACAATTATAGCAAACAACATTTCTTTGCATATTTGACTAATATCCTCTTGATCTGCATTGATTAGCCATATGTCCCATTCTATTGTATGCAAAGCATCTACCATTGAATGAATTGTTTATTTGCATATTTCTGCATTCATGAGATTTGTGACCATACCTTTTGCAGTCGAAACACTGTCCAGAGAAGGATGAATTAGTCTGATTCATTCTTCTTCTACACTGAGTTGCTTTATGACCGAAGTTGTTGCAACTGTAGCAGTATCCATTGAAGGATGGATATATTTGAGCATTTGGTTACCTTACCAGAGGTCTTCTAGGCCTATTCCTCAGATTTCCTGATCCAGAGTTCTTCTAACCGGATCCAGAGCTTTCACCTTTCTCATATTCCAAACCACACTTGTCATCTACCCTCTTTTGGCTTTCAAGAAGAACTTCAAGTTGAGTAGAGCTTATTTTGAATTTCTCTTTGTATTCATTTGTTGTTTGAAGATCTTGTTTGAGAGTGTCTATCTAATTCTCAAGTTGTTCTTCATTATCTCTAGCTTTTTCAAGATCAGATTCTAGATGCTTTATTATTCTATCCATTTTGTGGCAGTCCTCTGACTTCTCCTTGAGAGATTGTTTTAGATTATCTTCAATTTTTCTTTTCTCTTCAATTTCTTGGGTGAATCTCATAACCCCTGATTCCATTTCATGTCTTACCATAATGACCTCTTTTGATAGCTTCTCACATAGCTTGTTCTTCTCATTCAAATCTTCATTAATATCATTGGCTTCACTTTGACTTGCTAATTGTTGAAGTAGTTCCTTTCTTTTTTTCACAGAGATACTCAGTTTTTCTTTTAGCTCATTTATGAAATCATCAGCTTGTTTGAGTCTTTCTCTCAAGTTATTGAATTCAGAGTGAGATTGCTCAAGATCATCTAGGGCAGACTGAAGTTGTTCCTTCATACCATACATATCCATTGAGATTCCCAGATCTTCCTCAAGCTGTTAGGCTCTATTTAGAGGAACTTAGCTCTGATACCAATTGTTGGAAACAAGGTAGATAACTGAGAGGGGGGGTAAATCAGTTATCTCTAATAACTTTACTTTATTTTTCCTTTTATAATTTGAGCAGCATCAAAACACATAAGCATATATAATCATGAGAGCAAAAAAGAAATCAACACAATTAACACAAGGATTTTAATGTGGAAAACCTTGTTAAGGGAAAAACCAGGGGGTGACTAACCCAAGATTGTATTCTCTGTTAAAAGAATAAGAAGTACAAAAATGACACTTGCCAATTAGGGCTCACTACCTGAGCACACTACTCACAAGAGGCACACTACCTATAAGAGACTCACTGTCTACAAATTTTATAGAAGGTAACCAGGTGTTTGAACTGATGAGAGGCATCCATATATGCTGAGGTTTAGTTTTGGTTAGGCTCAATATATTCATCTAATGCACTTCATTCTTCCTCTGCTTTTAGTGCTGTTGTTCTGTCACATACCGGACTTGTATTGATGCTTCCACACTTATCTCTGCCTTTCCTCGCATACTATATCTACACACACACATCTTCATATAGATATCCATCTGGTATATATATCCGCACCAAGGATTTCAATATATTTCCAGTCGGCAACCAGAATATTCAAGATATTTACAAAACATTGATCTGTCGGTTGATTCCATGCTTAATATGTGATGCGTATCAAAAATATAGACATAAAAGTCATCAATCATGTTGGCCAACCATGTATGATCCCTCAAATAGCTTGATCAACATCAATTACTCATCCAGATTGAAATCTGATACTCTGCCGGTTAGTTCTTTCTCAGTTTACTCTGCCTGTTTGGAACCCAACACTCCGATGCTCATATCTTTTCCATGATTCATCACCGGAGGCTCAATCTCTGGAATATAGTAGTCATGATACTCCTCTTGACTTGCCCAAGTCCACAACTTTCTAAGTTACACCCTCTGAGAGATCCAAACTTGATTATCAGACATTGCTGCATGTTCTATTCTTGTTCACTGGACCAGAACACTCTTCAATCTGACTTTCGGTATAGGCATACTATGCTTTGCGGATGTGTGGAATAGACTTTGTTGCCATCAATGACAACAATCATGAAGCCACATAGTGTCGCTTGCCAATATTGCCAAGGTTTGGTAGGAATAGGAAGAGGTGTGTATAGTCCTTGCTTACGATTGGTAGGCTTTGCAATGACGCAAGCTGTGCAAGATCAGATGTACAAAGTGACATCATGTCATAGTTTGGGCCAATAGAAATACCTTTGAAGTACAACCATGGTTTTCTCCTTTCCAAAGTGTCCTGCAACACGGCTATTGTGTGCCTCCCATATCATCTTTTGTCACTCCTTAACTGGAACACAGATGTGTCCCATGTGACAGAGAATACCATCCTACAAATAAAAGTTAGGAACTAGTGTACCTTCTACTAGACTATTATAAATATCAACAAAATCATCATCTGAAGCGTATAGCTGAGACCATTTTGTGGTTTGGTGGCCACAAGCATCTAGTACTACTATTAAAGCTTTGATTGGAGGTCTGCTCAAGTAGTCTACAACTTTATTACTACTTCCCTTTTTGTAGAAAATATTGAGGTGAAACTGTTCCAAGTAGGTAGCCCATCTTTGATGCCTATCATTTTGTATCTTTCCCTGTGTCTACAAGAATTGTAGAGGATTGTGATCTATGTGGATTATAGTTTCCTTCCCCAAGATATAATGTTTCCATTACTTGTAGGCTTGAACAATGGCATACAATTCCTTGTCATATGCAGGATACCTTCATATTGTATTAGAAAAGTTTGCACTATGGTAGGCAACTGGATGCCAGTGTTGCATGAGCACTGCCCCGAGTACATAATCCGATGCATCTGTTTCAATTTCAAAAGATTGTACCAAATCAAGAAGTATCAATACTGGTGCAGAACTTAACCTCTTTTTCAATTATGTAAATGCTTTTTCGTGTGCTTTTATCCAATAGAATGTTTCTCTTGCTCCTCCCCTAAGTGCTTGATTCATGGGCCATGCTAAATATGAAAACTCAAGTACGAACTTGCAATAGAAGTTAGCCAATCCCAAAAAACTACAAAGTTTTATGAGATTCTTGGGAGATGGCATGTCTTTGATGACTTGTATCTTTTCAGGATCCACATGAATACCCTTGTTGTCCACAACGTATCCCAAGTACTAAATACTTACCATTCCAAATGAACACTTATCTTTGTTGGCGTAGAGCTGATGTTGTAGGGTTGACAGTACTTGTTGAACATGTTGTAAATGCTGACCCCATGTATTGCTGAAAATGAGTCCATGTCATCCAAGTATACAACAACAAAAGAATTAGTCAATGGTCTCAAAACATCATTCATCATTCTCATGAAGGTAGAAGGGGTGTTAGTCAAGCCAAACGACATAACTAACCACTCAAACAAACCCTCCTCGGATTTGACGACACTTTTCCATACATCTGCTGGTTCTATTGGCACTTGAAGGTATCCCGATTTCAGGTCAATTTTGGTGAAAAACATAGCCCCTCTAAGTTGGTCTAGCAAGTCATTAATGCAAGGGAGTGGGTATCGGTTCTTCACAGTGATCTTGTTGAGGACCTGATAATCGATGCAAAGCTGCCATGTTCCATCTTTTTTCTAGCAAGAACAATTGGACTGTCACATGGTGAAGCACTTGGGCCAATATGTCCATTTTGAATCAGCTCTTAGATCTGCCACTTGATCTCATCATTCGCCAAAATTGATCGCCTATATAGTGACCCATTTGGTAATGGTGTCCCTAGAATTAGATCAATTGAATGCTTGACTTGATAGTGGAGTGGTACCCGTGTTGGTGAGGTAAAAACATCTTCATATGATGACAATATTTTATCCATTTGTTTTTGCTGAGTGGAATTGGTGGCCATTTTGTCATGGGTATTGGCTACAACTGACCTCTTTCTCTCATTTCAAACCATTAACAAAATAAATTTTTCAGTATGAGCAATTAAACACATACATTGTTTTGCAGTAATCAAAGATACTGGTTGTGCAGTACTTACCTCAGGTATTTGATACTTCTTTTCTCCTAGTTTGATAGTGACACTACGAGGTCTAGATTCATATACACCATGACGCTTGTACATATATGGGTGCCCCAACAATACATCACACACATCCAATGGTGCCACATCACATATGACTTCATCTTTTAATGGTTTGATAGAATAAGGTAAGCAACATTAATTATTTACTTGAATATCTTAGCTTTGATTGCTTACCCATCCCACATGATATGGCTGTGGATGAGGTGTGGTCTGCAAGTTCAGCTTTTTAACAGTCTCAATAGAGATCAGATTCTTTTGACTTCCACTAACAACAATGAAATGGAGGACCTTGCCATTTACCCACATTTGTGAGTGGAATAAACACTCCTCATCTTCATGAGGCAAAATCCTGGCAGTACTGACTATGGCATAGGGGTCAGCTTCAATTACTTGGTCATCATTCCATTGCTCAAAAGAATCTACAGGCAATGGTTCAGGTTTAGCTTTTTTTTTCTTGCAACCCTGTCATCAACATCTTGGAAGCTTGATAGTCCTTCATGTTATGTCCTGGGCTTAAATGGAATTCACACCACATCTTCTTTCCACTCTTGTTTGTTGTTGATGATGCTTGTGAGGCAGAATCCTTGGCTGGCTATTGTCCCATGAATTTGCTGCCACCTTCATTCTTTGATTTATTATTTGAAAAATAATCCTTTTTCCCCTTTTGTTTGAATTTTTCCTTGATCTTTATTGCATATTTGTTGGTAGTCCCCAAGGTCTCAATATTGAGAAAATCCATCTCTGTTTGGATATAACGATGAAGTCTACTACGGTACTTCAGAATTTGATGCTTTTCTGTATCCATGATGCCAAGCTTTACTGAGAGAGCATGGAACACATTAGTGTAATCCTGAACAGATTGATCCTTCTTCTGGCAAAGCATCTGCCACTCCATATATTTATCCTCATGAATTTTTAGGATAATATTCTCCCTTGATATGTTCCACAAACTCTCCCCAGGAGGGTTCACCTCAAGTTACTTCATCAAATTCTATATCAGGGTTTTCTCTAAATGACATTCTTTTTTCCCATGATTGTTTTACATGATGCTCAGCTTTGAGGAGATTGAATGCTACTTTTTAACCATTAGAAAATTGATTTACAGAAAAATATCATTGTAATTTTGACATCCAATCATCAACAACATCTTCATTTATTTTTGCCTTCAAAATTTGGAATATCAAAATTTACCCGCACTTTGAAAGGAGACACAACCACCAAACGGTACTCCACCCATGTTGAGTTGTTGATTTTGTTGAAGTAGATAAGAAAAATGATTCATCATCTCCTCATGTTGTTTTTCCAAAGCTTCTTCCACCATCGCCTTAACAGGGTCTAAATGTTCCCCTTGTTTTGACATTTTTGATCGAGTGCGCCTCAAAGGAAGATAATCTGATGGGTCATGTGTCTTCAACCCCAACTTTTGATAACCTGACTGTGTACGGTGTGACATATAGGAGTGAACTGCTTTGATACCACTGATCTGAACAATACCTAGCATTGAGCCTATGGTATTGTAATGCAATAAAATAAACAAAGAAGAATTGAGTTTCTGCAAATAGGCAAACTCGTTGAGAGTTGTGAATTGCCTCCAAAAAATTGATTTTATTCATTTCCATTTGAAATATATAGGCTTACATATCATATGAAGGGTCACATTACCCTTGGAATATAAAAAGATCTATCAGAAGGTGAAACTAATTACAAAAATTCAAAAAAACTTTAAAAATTAGGAAATTTTTTATCTTTCCCTTGGGAGGGTCATAACTCCTAGCTATTTTATTAGAATCTAAACTTCTTGGACTTGCTGGAAAGATAAACTAATTTTCTAGTTTGATCTGCTCGGTTGCTTGGCATTAAATTCTCGAGCCTTAATTTTGCTCTAAAGGCCTCCGAAAATGCAATTCACTAAAATGTAGAAAATACCAAAAATTATATTTTCAACATTTTCCCAAAAAACCAACTTAAATGACCTTGGACTGGATCACAAGGTGAACCAGAATTGGAGGAAGATGAAAGAATTGTGGCATCAATGAGATTTATTGAAGATGATGACTTTATCAAGACTCTAGAGTTTAAGGAATTTTGGTTGAAATTGAAAATGAAAGAGTTTGATGAAAAGGTGGCAATAAACAAAATGGGTGTTGATGAATGATAGTATAATCATATTCTCACACAAACTTTTAAAGATTTGAAGATAGATGAAATAAATGTGAGTCCAGAAGAAGAAAGGCAAATGGTCCTAAATAGCAATATGCTAATCATTCCTAGCCTTGAGTTGAAAAAAGTCTTTTTACTCGACCAAGTCAGAAGCCAAGAAGATCCAAAACTTGTTTCTAAATTTGATCATGAGGATGACATTAGTGGGTGTGGTTTCAACCCAAAAACAAAGACTTGTAATCTAGACCACACAAAAGAATACAAGCAAACCAAGGGTGCTCGATGTTGTGCAAGAGATGAGGGGTTCAGGTGTGGTGAAAACTTTACAAGATACATCAGCAACATAAACATCTGCCCTCACCATCCATACTGCCATGTTCACTCATGCTATTGTAAAAAGATTAGAACAAAGAGTACAGGATTATGAGAAAACTCAAAAGGAAATAAATAGTGAAGTAAATAGATTGTTCCTTGAGAATTTCAATTTGAGAAAGCAATTGCAATAAATGAGTTCTTCTCAAAGTCAGGCTATTGTACCATATCAACCCCCTGTACCAAAAGCAACAAGTGATGCCATAGTGACAATAGAATAGATCGATGGATTGAAATTGAAATTTAAAGGAAATTGAAGATTTGAGAAAACAAAATGAAATGACAAAAGAAGAGGCAAGGTTGAAAGTTCTAGAAGTTTTTGAAAAAATATTGGAATACAAAATGAAGCTGGTTGTTGATAAGCTAGGAAATGTGCATGATTGCTATTCCTCCTTATCTCAAGCCATGGAGCAGCTCAAAGTGATTTTTTTTGTTTTGGACCCATTGTATCAAAGATGGCAACCTTCACACCACACTTTGACCATTCTCTGTAAAGTCTTGCAAACAAATCCTGATGCCCCTACAACTTTGAATCCTACAGAATGGATGATTGGATTGATCTTGGAGGAGTACCAATATGTCAATGGTGAAGGCTAGAAGATGTAGGCCAAAATTGAGTCTTTTGCCACATTTAAGCATCAGTTTATCCCCTCAATTCTGTCAGAAGACAAGCAAATCAAGAGCCTTGATGCATGGAGAGTGGAGTTTGGCCAAACAATATGTCAAATCATGGACTTTTTGAAGAAGAATGGAGATGTCAACATCATCAGCTTCAACATGATTTTGGATAGAGTGATTGCCTTCGATGTTAGGTGTGGGAAATTTGTGATGGATGTCAAAGCTCTACTAGATAAAAGATGGAAGGATCACCAAGCTAAGTTGCTCGAGATTCAAAACTACAAATGGCCTAGTGATTTTGGAATTTTTCAACGAAAGAGCATGTATCTTGCAGATTGATAAGAAGCATAGGTTTTGGTGCAGAGGAGCAATGAGGGAAAGTTAGCTTCATCCTTCACCCCCTAAGAAAGTATTCTTAGAAGGAGTTCAAGAAAGAAGGTAGGTTTGATGTTCTAGCCCAGGTTCGATGTTTGGTATACCTCTATAGCAGGGAGTTAGCCTCCCAGGGAGATCAAGGAAGGGAGTTCTAGCTCCTCCTGGCCAGCCTTCACCCCAACAATAGAATAGTAGGGGTGATTGTTCTTTCTTTAAGCATGCTTTCATTCTTGCCTGGCGGTGAAGGATGGCCACCCCTATTTGGCTAATATACTAATAGCTAGCTAAAGAAGGTTACTGGATAGAAATTAGAAGCAACTATAATTTCCCACCCACCACATAGTTCTGGAAGGAAGGAAGCTAAACAAACTAGCTTCTATAGCCCCAGTGGAAGGATGAGAACTCCAAGCTAGTCGTTCAAATGGATGGCTGGTGAAGGATGGAGAAGACAGGGAGGGAGTAAAATGTGGGAAGCCATGGAGTTGAACCGGCAATGTTGGTTCATTCGGAAGGTAACTGGCTGCTAAGAGCCCTAGTTGAGAGTAGTAGAAGTGGAAGGCAACTGGCCTGGCTAAAAGCTTTCTAGCCTCTAGGCATCTGATAAGTGAGGACGAGCTTCCATCCAACTCTTCGATGAGCTTCCATCCAGGTATTGCCTTCTGGGCTAGTAGAATCTTTTCAAAAGGTTCCTAGTACCCCATGTCAAAGGGAAAGTTAGTTAGATGCACCCCTCCCAACCGGAGGGAAAGTTACCTTTATCTTCCTCTGAACAAACAGTTAGGTCAGAGAGCAAACAGTTAGGCCAGCCAAGCGGAGGGTCAGACCTCAACTACTAGATTCTTTCTATCCTAGTTTTCATCCTTCACCCCAACAATAGAATAGTAGGGTAGAAGTTGAATTCTATTACGTGATCCCGGCTGCTAATATAGTTGGGGTGGGTGGGTGGATGATAGTTGGGAGATAGAGGTAGTGGAAGGCAAGCAAACAAAATATAAGTCCCCGCCATCCTCACCCCCAATGGAGAGCAGGTAGTTCCCTGGTAGGCCTATAGTTTCTTTGGCCCCCCCAACTTAAGTTAGGCTAGCCACCCTCAAGAAAGTTGGGTTGGTCTTACTGGGGCCTGATGCCTCAACAATTGATCTAGGTGTAGCAAACCAAACCCCACCTAGCTCTATCCATCTTGGAGTGGGAGTATCTCTATCCATGGGAGTTCACTACCTTCCTGTGGAATTTGAATTCCCCATAGTAGTTTTTTCCTGGTGAATGATGGCCCTCGTTATCTCCTTTATTGAAGTTAGCCCATCTCATCTCCTTCATTTCCACCGAGGGTGTATTAGCTGGACTATCCTTGTTTTACTCCTAATCATGGGTGGAAGGAAAGAAACTTGATACCACAGTAGGGTGAGGCTAACTATAGTTAAGGTAGGTTCAAGTTCTAGCTATAGCAGGGAGTTCTAGCCCAGGGAGATCAAGGAGGTAGGGAGGTTAACCCCACCCACTTAATTCTATTTCATTTTGATGGTCTGAGAAAGCATCCCTCCAACATCCGAGCATTGCATCGCATCCTAGAGGAAATAAAGTTTCTCTCAACAGGGGGTGTTTAGTTCAGGCCCTCGCCACTCTATTCTCTTGTTTGACCATGCTGAATTGCCCATGCTTTCATTGAGTCAAGAAGATTGGTTGTTCCTGACCGAGCTAGTAGTTGAGGCAAGAAGAAGAATAACAAATACAAGTTAGTTTAGGCTGTCAAGGTGTTTAGTGAAGGTAATCAATCCCATCTCACCCATCAGATGTTTAGTGAAGGCCTCCTAATAAAACAGGGTGATAAAAGTAAGGAGAGCTATATCCACCCACCCACCTCGAAGGCAACTACATTTCACTTTCCCTAGGATTAGACAGTAGAAGTATAGGATGTCTAGCTCCAGAAGGAAGTCTAGCAACAATTAGTTTCCATCCTCGCATTATGGAGTTCCTATCCTCCAGCCACGTTGACTGTATCTAGGTCAGGTCAATTACCCATTGGAACTATTTCCTCTAATCTTAGGCACCCATCCTCCATCATCTCACCCATCCTCTGAGCATCCTCTAAACTCAAATTAGGGTGGGTGGGTGGGTGGGAGATAGTTGTTGAGGGAAACTAAGCTCTAATTGAATTACCCATCCTCAGTATCCATTGCTATCATAAGGTAGTGGGTCCTTTGGGGGGCCAAGGTCTTAAACCAGCCTTTCAAAACACATGTTGGAGAGTCAAATTAGGTCTTGTCGCTACCTAGCTCCCCATTTCACAATAAAGGTTGGATCGGGTGCCTCACAATTTTCGTCATGGGTTGAGAATGATAATTTCTAGTAATAATATGTTACACGACCTGCTGCTTCACGGGACCTCTTCTAAGTCAATCCTTTACTGAACCCTTGCGTGTGAATGATCCATGGCCCTCTCTTTCTTGCTAGACCTTGCTAGACCCACCCCACGTTCTTGCTGGCTAACTACACAAAGGAGATTGATACCACCAATTGGTTGTGATTGGTACAATTGATACGAATACAGGTGGCTCAGCTCACTACAAGAACAAACATCCTTCAACTTGCACTGATTCGCCGCTAAGAGAATATAGGTTTAGCTCGTGCTGGACCAAATAAAAGCTTATGACGTATTCAATAGCAATGGATTAGCTAGATGGGATAGACCTTTCCTTTAGAAGCTCGATCAGAGATTCTTTTGAATAAATGACTATGAAATCCAGAACTATGATTCCCTCCCACCTGGACTCTTGGGACACCAGTGGGAAGGTTGAGACCATCTGGCACAAAAGAATTGCTCATGCCGCTGATAGGATGGGATTAGTACACCACTGATACTTCGGTTACGAATTTGGGTACAATGAGACGAAGGTACAATGGTTCCTTCCCAAGCATTGAATATGGTTCTACCCCACTCCAGATGTAGTTCCCCATTCTATAGTAGTAGCCCTTTTGTGGAAGTTTGCTAACCTACAGATTTATTAGTCTTAATGCGCAGCAAGTCAAGGGAATGGATTTCACCATGCACGGTGGGAGGATAGTTGAAAGAGTTCACATCGTGAAAGTCACCGTATGAAATGAGCCCCTGTTCCACTTGTAGCTCTGTTGAAGATGGAAGTCCTCCCACCCTGTCGGCACCGGGAGAATCAGATAATAAGATTTAACCCATGCGACCAGACTGGTATGTGATCATCGATCTATTGCATATGTAATTGGGATGAGAGATGATGTGATGTGTGCCTCCCTTGACCTAAATAAGATGGTGGACTTGATCGCCCAGATTGGAATATAAGGACCTCCGACCCACCCAGCTTTCAAGTGCATGGCCCATACCGACCTCAAGAGGTATGGGCCATAAGTGATAGGGACAAGCGACTATCGTACTGACTATTAATCTCCCTCGCCCAAGTCAAAGCAATCACAAGCGGATGGACTGGGATGACCTAAGGAGGAACGATCTAGAAGTGATCTTTTGTGCTGGATAGATACCAAAAGTGTTCATACAAACAAATCTAAAGATTCCATGTAGAGATAGATACTCAATATTGTGCATTGAAACGTGCTTGTTAGGCTATGGGTAGTGTGCCCATCATGTAGGTGCCTCATGGAACACGTGTTTGGGTGCCTCGTGGTTATGGGGGGGGGGTCCTTCTTTTGTCTATGTGCCTCCATTTAGTAATGCCTTCATCAGGAAAAATTTGGTTTTGGGTAATGAGTCAACCATCCAGAGCGTAATATTACATAGAGATCGCTCTTGGAACAAAAGATTCTATACATAACATGCTTCCACCCACCCTCCATTTTTGGCTTTAGTCCCACCCTCCATTTTCTTCAGTCCAGGATGGGGCGGTATTATACGCCCTAAGCAGGAATTCGATTGGATAGATAGGTAGTGCCATTTCAAGGTGCAAAATTAGGAGTCGCAATTTAGGGCCAATCCTCTATTATTGCCTCAAAACTATTATTTATACACCCTTTTTTGGGGTGAAAAATGGTGGATATTTCAGCATTTTAGGGTTTTTCATGGATTTATAGCAAAAACCCCTATATTTGAGTTGTGACTCTCGATCTATGGAGAGTTTTGTGACTTCCAATCTATTGATAATTCTATGACTCCCGATCTATGGAGAGTTGGGAATAATTCTGGGATTCTCGATCTATGGAGAGTTCGGAATAAGTTTGTGACTCTCGGTCTATTGAGAGTTGGGAATAATTCTATGACTCTCGATCTATGAAGTGTTGGGACTCAACTAAGTTGAGCTTCACCCACCAACTATATCTCAGTGGAGTGGAAACTAGATTATTGGTGGAGTGGACAGTGTACTAGATGGACTTCTAGGTGAGAGAGCTCTTCGAGCTCATAAGCCATCATGAATTATACATCAGCAGGGCAACTAATGTAAATACATAGTTAGATTACTTGTGTGCATTTTATTGGTATTAGATTACTCATGTGCATTTTACTGGTTCTAAAAGAGATAGATACTTAAGATTGCATGTGTTAGATAGATATCAAAAGTGTTCATAGGAACAAATCTAAAGATTCCATGTGTCGAACAAATCTAAAGGAGATATCAGAAATGTTTAGGATATCAAAAGTGTTCATAGGTCAAACAAATCTACTCATGGGTACAAGTTCTATACGTAACATGCCAACACCATAATTGAAGGCTTCTACTTATCCATTTCTCCAAAAAATAGTTTTATTTTTTCTGCAATTAATTTAATTAATTTTAAAGAAAGAAGTAGGCCTATTCATATTACGTATATAATCTAGCAATGTGGAAGTGAAGGTTAAGCCCAGTTGAGGTTACTATATAATCTGGCAATGTGGAAGTGAAGGTTAAGCCTAGTTGAGGTTACTATATAATCTAGCAATGTGGAAGTGAAGGTTAAGCCCAGTGGAGGTTACTATATAATCTGGCAATATAATTAATTCAATTAATTAAAGACCATTATCCATTTTGAAATCTTCACTTTATAGGGCTAGTACTTCAGACATGATAAGACTGCGACTAAAAATTGGACATACTAAGACTGCTACTGCTACTGCTATTGCTAACATGATAAGGCTAATACTAACAACATAATTTTTGCAAAGAAAATGAGTATAGAAGCACTAAAATGACCTCATATACCCCCTGGACAACATAATATTTGCAATGTCATTTTGTACAAGACCAAATTATTATCTCACCTAAAATTTGTCCAGATCATCTATATTCCTATAGCAAGAACAGGAATAGTGGATAAATGTCCAAATCATCTATATTCCTATAGCAAGAATAGGAATAGAATTACACTTTAATCAATGCAAGCAACGATGGATGGATGGATCGATAGATGCAAGTAAGAAATTTACCTTTAATGGATGCAAGGATCAATCCACAGAGTAAGGAAAAAGAAACCCAATCCCAATATAGCCTTCTTTAGTACTACAATACAAGTTGGCATGTTACGTATAGAATCTAACACCCTCCACCCACCAATATCTAACCCTCTACCTACCAATACCCAATCCACCCTCACCTACTCCTACACATGAAGCCCCCACCCCCCACCCCTGTACTCAACTGACTATAGAAGGGAGAGTCATGGCCGAAAAGGTCATTTATGCGCTTGCCGGGGCATTTGTAAAATATTTCACATTCTATTTCAAAATGATATTTCATTTCAGTTTCTAGTAGGGGCATTCATCCATTTTTGAGTTTTCCATAGGGGGCATTGGTTCTAGTAGGGGTAGATAACTAAAGTGACTACAGTGGGAAGATAGCATTTATGTGCCCACTTGTCTATGAACCAAGCTTAGGGCATTTATGTGACCTATTGATCTTATTATGTCCCTGTGCTGCTAAGTGCAGGAAACTCCTTAGCAAGAACTCCCACCTATGCACCTCATATTAGTACTCCTTTCCCATAGATAGGATAGATAGGACCCAGCATCAGTAGTAAGAAAACTCCTTTCTCCCACCTCACTCCCAGATAGGATAGATAGGGCCCGGCATTCGCCAGCACCTTTTTGTGGGAGAAATGGATTAGTACTCCAAAAGCGGGGAGTTTATTCCCTCTTTATCATCCAAACTAAGAAAGAGAAGGGCTCACCACTTCCCCTCCTGACCTCTCCCTTCCAACAAGCCATAAGAGTGATGACCTCAACTTGGAGAATGCGCCATATCTCTATATAGGGGGACCTAGAATGCCCATCAATCTCTATTACATATGTAATAGAGCACTTCATAGATCGATCAAGCACTATTAAAAAAATGGAGACTAACCCCTCAAGTGGTTCTCCTTCAGTGGAGCTTAGTCAATCAGTAGCATAGCAGTGGAGTTTAGTTCTCCTTTAGTAGCCAATAGCAGTTTAGTTATCTTCTCCCAATCATAGTAGCATCTTTCTTTAGTAGCCACTAGCAGTTTAGTTCTCCTTTAGTGGCATAGCAGTAGTAGTTGATTGAGCTTAGTAACTCCAATCTAGTTTTCCTAGTCAACCAGCTTAGTTTCCAATCCTCCTTTCCCAATCCAACTAAGAGAGTAGAGTGCTACCTATTGTTTCTTTAGGCCAATCTTAGTCTTTTCAAAATTCCCAATCTTAGTTTGTTGTCACTGGATAGGGGCCCATCGGTTGAGTGCTCTCCCTGGTCGAGTGCATAGGAACAGCTGACTAACTAGGAATGGGAACAAAATGTATGCCATTCTTGTTGGTGATTCATGGGCAGGCCTTCTACTTGCAAAAAATAGGGGGGCAAATGGCAATGAGAAAGACAGAACAAGTATGGGCAAATCACCAACTGGAATCACCAAGCGAATCACCACACCAACAAGGAACGTAGCACCAATGAGAATGTCAACGAAATAGAATAGGTCCGTGGTCAAGAACGAAACAGAAGAGGTCCGATGATCGAGCCCTAGGTAAATTAAGTGCTTTCCCAAGTCCTTTAGGTTGAGGAAAGATGAGAGGGAGAGAAGGTCATTTAGGCGCTCGACACTTGGACATGCATGTACGGTGGACATGCAACAACAAATAACTAAAGCTTCATGATGGATGGAGAAATGAACTCCTCTCCTAGATTCAGTCCCAATTCATGCTGTTGTACCCATCTCACACCAATCGTGGGCCCACCACTATCTCCCACCCAGCCACCCCAACCATCGATAGGGCATGTCTAGGAAACAACAAAGAACTCCTCTCCCATCCGGTTGAGCTTAGTTCACTGTCGCTAGATAGGGAGATAGCCAGAAAGATTTTAGAGGAACTAGTTCCAACAGGTAATTGTGGCTGCTAGATCCAATGGGTAAATGACCTGATCCAGTTATAGTCAACATGGCTAGAGGATGGGAACTCCTTTTTGTCTCTTTATGTTTTTCATGTTTTTATAATGTATTCCAAAATGTGCTTGAAAGTCTAATTTAGACTTATCAAAGTGAATATATTGTAATGAATGTCAAGGGTTGGGAATACAAAGAGCCATTTTGAATGTGAGAGGTCTAAAGCTTGTTGCTTCCCTTGAATCTATACAAGCGAATCCAAGACCTTCTGGGCTCTCTTTGGGAATTTTGATTTTTGAAAGAGACATTGCACAGCCTATTCTTTAAAGCTAATCAATACAAAAGCTACTTTTCTCTGGTACTAAACTTTTAGTTCTCATTTGTTTGTTGATTTCAATTGTTAACCATTTATCTGGTTGTCTCCAACTTAGTTTTCCTTTGTTATTCAAATCAATATATCAAGTATATTATTGATTTGTTAGAACACATTTGTTGTTTCTCGTGTGGTTTGTTTATTGGGCTCCTTCAAGAAAGGATTAAAATCCTATAGGTGAATCATAGTAACCTGGGAAGATTAATTGGATCATTAAAGAAGAACCAAATAATTTACATATTTGCATGTCTGTACAAGTCATAGACCTTGAATTACCGAACAAATCGAGTTGTGGCTAAAAGGGAAGCACAAATCTTTTTGAATAAAGACTCCATAACCCAAGAATAGGCACCGATTGTTCTCTTGTGAAAATTATTTCCTTGTATATATTTTCAAAAATTCAATTTTAATTTTTTGTTTTAGGAATATGATTTAAATATTTATAAAAGAAATTAATCCAAATCATATGCCAAACTGGATTAAGTGAAGTGGATGATTTAATTGATAAAATTATATAAATTCGTTAATCTGTTTTGAGGTCACCAACATATTTGAAGCCTAATAATTATTTGGTGGATATAAGGTACACCCACCTAGGCCAAACAGAGCCTAAAGTGTAGAGAATTTTAATCAATTTGATTAATTCTATTAGTTGGCCAAATTCACATATAAAACCTTATCATAAGACTTGGTATATCTTTAGGGTTTTGTAATTTATTGATTTGAGCACCAACAGATTGAGAGGGTAGCTTCATCCTAAAGAACATAGTGTTGAGGATAGTCACAAAGGCTCAATCAGTTCTTCTCATACAGTGATACTGTGTACATCCTCAAACAAACACTAATATCAGTTCTTCTCACACAACAATACTGTGCACAAAAAATAAATACTATTGATCTAACTTACTTGTGCTCAAACTCTGTCTATGGTGTATCCTTAGGGAGCCTGTGAAGATGTTTCTTAGCCTTTACCAAGGCAGCAGGTAACTTTGGTAAGCTCTGTATCCTTTCATTCAGCATGAGCGACTGCAAATTAAATGGCACAGTTATATCATTTCCTTGCACTGTCTTTGGAATACTATATATACTAAATTGACAAAGACATAAAAGATAAACATCTAGTGTCCATGATGCAAAATTACATCTCAGAATTTACTGTGTTGATCTCACAACATTGAAGCTATAGATAGCATTCTTTGAATTGTCTTCTTTACAACTTGAAAATCAAAATGTACAGTTTCAGCTCAGGTCTATTCAAGTCTACCAAATTACACAAGTTTAGATTGCTTGACATTGTTTCACCATATATAAATCACTTGATTCCATGTGTTCCTTGACATGAACAAATTTGGCAATTAGTCTTTTTGGGTCTGCTAAAGGTTTAAACATAGAATTTTCATGCCAAGTAAGACATGGATTTTCATGGATTTAAACCTAGTTTTGGCCTGCAATAAACATAATGTTTGGCTCTCTTTGTTGGTTTAACTAGTGATGACCATAATGATGATGTGGCTTCCTTTTGAGCTCCCATATGACATGAACCCTATGTCAATAGGCTGACATGACAAGCTATACTCTGTATGAACCAACATATTAGATTTTAATTCCAAATTCTCAATTTTTTTATAATTGATTTTAACATAGAGATAATTCAGATTGCCTAAGCCTAGATCTTAAGGCATTTTAGAAATATCCTTAAAATTTGGTTTCATCCTTTTGTTGGCAAATAGATTGAGGTAAATAGAAGTAAGCATTAGTTAGATTTCCTGAGGACTATATAGGTAATAATGGAATCAATTGAGAACATTTACAACAACTTTAATCATAGTGGTTGAGCTTATCAAATGTGTGATGTGTGCTAAAAATCAAGAGTCATGCCATGCATAAACATTCAAATCTAGACTATATGTGATCTAAGTAACACATGAAAAGGTCAAATCTCTTATCAAAACCAACTCAGAAAAGGTCACAATATATTCAATGCATGTGCTTAATTTTGGTGATGCATTCTCATGTACTCGCTTGAGAAACATTGTTATAGGTTTGTATGAGTTGTATGGTGTGTAGCTTGTGAAGCTTATATAACAGTCACTATGATGGTTCATATGAGTCTTGTATATGGATGTGAAGTATTGTAGGTATTTTGAATGTGCTTAATGGTTTCAAAATATATGTACAATGTTTGTAAGGATAAGCAAAATTTATGAATAAGAAGGGTGAGAATCAATTCTTCAATAAGAAGTCAGAGATATGAGAAAACTCCCAGTCATAACAATGGCAGTTGTTTTGAATGAACACACTATGACCAAGGTCATGCACCGAGTGGGGGCTTTACTTTAGTGACAATAAATAGCTAGGGGGCACAATTATTTGTCTTCAAGCACTTCTCATGAAAATAGTGTCAAACTTCCAGTGACAGGGTTTTCACATACAAATGGCAGTCGAGGGTTATGGTGTTTCTTCTTGAGATGTAGGCTATACTGAAACTAGTGCAAGTTAGATGGATGCAGTGGAACAAAAGCAAGAAGTGGAAATGAGGAATGCCCTGTTGTGGTTAGTTTTGTGCATTTTTTACTTGTAGGATTCTCACAATTAGTGAAAAAGGTAGTGTTCATGAAGGAATGGAAAAGATGTGTAGAGCCTTTAAAGTATACCCATACTGTGCAATGGCATTAAATCATTTAGCAAACCATTTTTTCTTCACAAGATAGCATTTTCTTGTGGAACAATTGACTGAGATAGCTCTTGTTTCAACTAACCACCCTCTCATGAAATCTCATTCATATCATAATCTTGCACAATCTTATCATCGTAAAGGTGATTATGACACCACTGGCCACTACTACATGGCATCAGTCAAGGAAAGCCAAAGGCCACAGGGTTTTGTAGACAGGTTCAATTGAAGCTGGGAGATCTTAAGAGTTCTCTCTCAAATTTTGAAAAGGTTCTGGAGGTCCACCTTGAGAACTGTGAGAGCTTAAAAGTTGTAGGCCATATATATGCTCAGCAAGGGTAGGAAGAGAAGACTTTAGAAATTTTAAGAAAGGCAACTCGCATAGATCCACATGATGCCCACACATTTATCAAGATGGGTGAGTTCTTAATATCATCAGACCCCAGTGCAGCCTTAGATTCTCTTAAGACAACAAAGTCTCTTTTGAAGAAGAGCATAGAAGAAGTATCCATTCTATTGTTAAACAACATTGGGGTTCTTCATTTTGAGCGTGATGAATGAGAGTTGGCTCAACAAAATTTTATGGAGGCATTAGGAAATGGCACTTGGGTTGAATTCATAAATAAAAGCCCCAGTGCCAATTCTGTAGTTTTTCCTGTGCTCTTTAAGGATATGGAATTCTTCCATCGACTAGAAGAAGGCGGTGTTTTACTTGAGCTGCCATGGGATAAAGTCACAACACTATTTAATCTTTCTAGGTTGTTTGAACAACTACATGATACTAAAAAAGAAAATATTTTATACAGGATAATATTGTTCAAGTTTCATGATTATGTGGATGCATATCTACATCTTGCAGCAATGGTTCAGGCTTGGAATGAGATCCAACTAAGCCTAGAATTGACTGGGGATGCACTTAAGGTGGATAAAAACTCATCAAATGCTTTGTCTATGCTTGGCAAAATGGAACTGAAAACATATGACTGGCTTAAAGAAAAAGAAACAATTAAAGTTGCACAAAGTGAATCAGAAGTAAAAAATTCTTATCTTGACATTTCACTTGGAAATTGGAATTATTTTACAGCTTTTTGCAATGAGAGGAGGGATCCAAAGGTGGAGGTACAACATCTTGAGAAGGCTAGAGAACTGTATTGTAAAGTGTTGGCACAGGTACCAAGAAATGTTTATGCTACAAATGGGGCAGCCATTGTGCTAGCTGAAAGGGGTCAATTTGATATTGCAAAGGAAATTTTTACATAGGTATAAGAAGTTGCAGCAGGAAACATCTTTGTTTAGATGCCTAATGTGTGGGTAAATCTAGCACATGTTTACTTTGCACAAGGACAGTTTGCGCTTGTAGTGAAAATGTATCAAAATTATATGAGGAAATTCTATTTTGGCACTGACACCCAAATTTTATTATATTTAGCTAGAACACATTATGAAGCAGAATAGTGGCAAGATTGTAAAAGAACATTATTAAGAGCAGTAGATTGTAACTACTATAAGTTTCCAATAACATTTAGCTATAGATTTTGTGTTTATAAATGTAATGAGGCTTTCAATTACCTCTAAATTCACTGCAGAGGGTGTCCCCAAATCCAACTTCACTGTAGAGGGCCTCACCGACTTCAAATTCATTGCAACAAACTCCAAATTCCTTGCCCACCTTTTTAGAAGTCTCTAGGTCCTCTCCTCTTTATCGCCCATGCAAGTAGCTGCTATAACTCAAAACACCTCAGTGCAAAGTAGCTCTAGGAAAGTACTTTCATCTCTACATTCCTGACCTTTTGTTTTTTGGCGAGTCCACCACAAGTAGCTCTAAAGGTCAGAGATATTCCAAGATGAGTGTGTGAAGAGCATGTTAGAGTGCCTACAAGTGAAAAGTCTGATGGTGATGGTGATATTCAGTAAGGAGTTGGAGATTTGAGTGCAAACAAAAGGAAGATATAGAACAGGGTATGATGGCGATGCAGATAGCAAAAAATGTTGGAATGAATGTGAATAGTGAATTGCGGCAATACATCCTGCCAAAAATTTTCCGAAAAGTTCTTTTTAAAATTTTGACTAATTTGTATTTGGGTGACTAACTATTTAGTTATTTTATTTTTGTGACTAAATATTTTTTTAGTCAACGACCAAATTAGTCATTTATTTACTCATTTATAGCTAAGTTGAAATAATTAGTAGAATTTAGTCATTTTTAGTTGTTATGACTAAAATTTTTAGTCACTTAGTCATTTATTTGACAAAATTCTACTACTGTTCTAGAGCAACGTGGTGTTTATGATAGGGTTTACGCTATGCATGTTTCATGTTGTAATCTTTGGCCGACCTGTAAAATGTAATATTCTTGTTGTATTGGCTGACTTGTAATGAAATCAATGTAATGTCATGTATATATTGTAAACCTAGTTGGTCTACACGAGGTATGATTGTGAAAATGAAAATATGAAAGTGTGAAGAGCAGAATATGAAAATCATATGCATTGTGATGTCTGACTAAAGGAGCAAGAGCAGAAGTGTTAGAGGTTGTCCTAATTCATCATACAAATATTTTTGTAACAGGAGGGAAGTGAAGAGTGTGCCTAATTGATCCAATCATCAGAATAAGCAAAATTGCAATCATCAAAGGTGTGAGCTTTGTTAGTGTAGGTTTTTTATTCCTTTTCATAAGGTTTTTCCTATACATATATTAAGCTTGCTTAGGTTAATAAAGTGAGTTTAATTAGGTGAGTAGGTTATGAGGTGTCACCTTCCTACAAGTGAGCATCCATTAGCTATCTTGGGAAGATATTTTTTCTATCTTTAGTCCGATAGATGGTTATTTCTTATTGGTTGGTGTTGCCACCTCCACCCCTCTCTAGTCTATTTAAACTCACTACCTAGCTTGTATTTTGTAATTTCCATGCTATTGTTTTCTATTTTGTGAGCAACCTATTCATACTATTCTGATATGATTTCTTTTGTAATTTTCCCTTTGTTCTTTCCTTTAGCTTTCTAGATTTTGGGTTACGATTTCATAAAAAATTAACATGGTATCAAAGCGGGTGAATGCCTTTGGTTAGTCATTTAGAAGATCTAGGATTTGATATTTTGGTTGCTCTTTAAAGTGGAGTATGCTCTTCTCTTGCATTTGATGATGACCTAGAGAATCAGAAAAACTTGATAGAAAAATCTGTTTCTGGGGAGGGTTTTGTATGTGGCTTTATGTTGCAGGTTCTTTTAGAGCTTCTTAGAGACTTTCTAAGCTCAAATCTGACAATCAGCTTGCATATAGTATGTTTTGATCAATCTTGCAAGTTGAAACATGCCTTTGCTTGTCTTAGGTAGCTAATTCAGTCTTTACATGCCATTTTTTGGTTTCTGGGGTCATTTTTTATTGCTAAAAGTATTTATTTTACATTAGGTCCACATCTTTTGTACATCAGAAAGAATAATGCCTTCTGGGTTTTGTTTACAGCATAGAAAAACCATTTGAGTATTTGTTAGTTTTTGCATGTAGCTTATATATTTTGCAGAAATGAAATAAGAAAGCTACAGTAGACCCCCTCACCATTGCAGTTTTCATTTTTGCACCTGAACTTCGAGAGGCCCATTCTCGGTCATATAGAGGTATTTTTCAGTGCATTTTTTAAAAGGGTATAATTTCATGCTCTTCATAGTGGTGTGACCAGTTGTTGCTTAGGTGATCTCATTTTTCTTAAAATTTTGTTTTCTCATCACATCTGACAGGCAATTTTAGTTTTTAGAACTTCCAATGGCTATAACTTTCACATATGATCTCAGATCGAGGTCATTTATTTTTTTAAAGTTGATATTTTTCTGAGCACTACACATTGGTGCTATTTTGACTTTCTAATTCTAAGATATTTCTATACTTTCCATATTTGGGTCCATTTTGGACATTGTAAAACTCTGGAAAACTCAACTCCAACATTGTAAACACACTGATCTATAAAGTTCCAAATCATTTTTGTTGGGGGGATTCTTGATTGAGTTATTTGGGGGGGGTCCCTTGGTGTTCTTTCTTTTGTTGGATTTAGTCTCTTAATTGGTCTTATGTTTGACTAAATTTAAGGAGTAATCATGGGTATCATAAAGCATCCAACTGTAATTGAAATAAAAAGAGGTAACTATAAGTCTTGGCGAGATGGTATGCTGAAACATTTCAGATGGCTTAATCTTCTACCCTATCTCTACGAACTTGTTCCTCAACCTATATCATTTTAGGCAAGCATGGTATGGCATCAAAAGAATGGTTATGTAGCAGCATTTCTTGGTTCAAATGTTGACTTTGATAGAATGAGTACATTGACATGGGTTTCTTCCCCTCGTGCTCGTTAGACCAAACTTTGGGAGATGTATGGTGACTTGGATGAGTCTTCATTTCCAAAGGATCATGTTAAAGACTATTTAAAACTACTTGATGTTTTTCTACCATATGATTTTAAAACAACCATGAAGCTTGATGAATGGAAAGCACTTGAATGTCCAGATGACATAGAGACTTCTCCTGATACACCTCCTTCAAAGTCTTCTAATCCAGTATTAGCAGATATTTCACATGTTCATACTAATCTATCTTGTGTGGACACATCATTTGGGGATGAACAATGTAGTCTGATGACATGCATTGAGATCTCATCTCCTCCTTCATTGTTTGTTGTTCTATCTGAGTCCAGTGTAGTTCCTTTCATGACTTCCAGTGATTCTGTGCAGCAAGCTCATATCAGTCTTCTAGAAGCAGTTGCTTGAGATGCATTCCTACCAGACATTTCATCCTTGTTTGTAGAGTCCCACATTTTGGATTTGGAAGACACTATTGATTGCATTCATCTTCTCTTTGATGGAGTTGATTCTTCTTCATATGTTTCAAGGGCACATTCAGACCCTCCTATTACTTCTTTGCCTATATTTGCTTCTACACTGACAGTTTCTATAGATACTCATGAGTCCACACATCTGACTCAGTCATCATTCATGTTGACATCTTTTGCAGAAGTACTAGCATCTTCTATGGTACCTGATCCATATCAGTATTCATCATAGTTTGGCATTGGCTTAGAGATCATTGAGAAACATTTGGAGGAGGCATCCTTATCTTCAGAGGAGATATCTTCATCTTTGGATCCTATTCTATTTTAGTTTCCACTTGGTTAGGGTTTGTCACTTTCTCTTGATTTGGTCATGGCATCCTTTAGCATCGCAATGGAGACACATGAATAGTTTTCAAAGATTTCATACATCTTGAGCTTTCTTCCTTCATATTCCTTTCAAGAATGGGAAGACATTCTTCATACACCTTTGGTTTTGTTTCTTACCAAAGGGAGAAATGTTGTTCGGCAAGCGTGGATCATCTTCTCCATCCAGTTCCGAGCATCCACCATTGGCACATTTG
Source organism: Cunninghamia lanceolata (assembly GCA_027924645.1). Taxonomy (NCBI): domain Eukaryota; kingdom Viridiplantae; phylum Streptophyta; class Pinopsida; order Cupressales; family Cupressaceae; genus Cunninghamia; species Cunninghamia lanceolata. The sequence continues at coordinate 2,634,428 of BSBN01000484.1, forward strand.
CTTCTTTTTGGGGGGGCTTCTTAGTCCATCTATTCTCTCTCTCTCTATTCTGGGGGGTGTGTTCTCTCTCTATTTGTGGGAGGGGACTTCTATTCCTTTGTTTTGGGGGGTGCTTCTTCTCTTTTGCGGGATATCATTGTACATGGGTACCTCATCAGGCTTCATTTGTTGGGACCCATCTTTTCACCCACCTAAGCTACGCATAAGGGGGGTGTTAGTGTAGGTTTTTTATTCATTTTCATAAGGTTTTTCCTACACATATTATTAAGCTTGCTTAGGTTAATAAAGTGAGTTTAATTAGGTGAGTAGGTTATGAGGTGTCACCTTCCTACAAGTGAGCATCCATTAGCTATCTTGGGAAGATGTTTTTTTCTATATTTAGTCCAATAGATGGTTGCTTCTTATTGGTTGGTGTTGCCACCTCCACCCCTCTCTCTAGTCTATTTAAACTCACTACCTAGCTTGTATTTTGTAATTTCCATGCTATTGTTTTCTATTTTGTGTGTAATCTATTCAGACTATTTTGATATGTTCTCTTTAGCAATCTTCTCTTTGTGCTTGCCTTTAGCTTTCTAGATTTTGGGTTAACAAAATCTAACAAGCTACAATGTCAGTTTTCAGGCAATAGAAGGATTGTCATACTGTAATCATTTTTGAGTTTGTTCTTAGTTTAGGGAGTAGTTGTTTCTTTGGGAGTGACCGTAAAACAAAGTCTTCAGGGAGTTGTATCTTCCTTGTAAGTGACCCTAATCAAAGTTTTTAGGGAGTAGTAACTTCCTTGGTTTGTAGCCCTAAAACAAAGTTAGCAGGGAGTAGTTGCTTCCTTGGGTTGTAGCCCTAAAACAAAGTTGTAATTTTGATCTTCATATATTGTGAGTTAATCCTCACCGTGGTTTTTCCCTTCTTGGGTTTTCCACATATATCTGGTGTTATGTGTTGATGTGCATTGTGTTGATCTTTCATGCTTATGTTGATACTGTAATGTTTAAGTTTTAATCTGCTCCAAGGGACTTGAAATTTGTTTAGATACTAATTCACCCCCCTTTTAGTATTTTGGTGTGTTCAACACAAACTTTCTTCTTGATTCGTAGGACCATTTGACGTCTCAGAAGTGATCAATCATGTTGGTCATAGACTTGCCCTACTGCCTACTCTTGCGAGAATCCATAATATTTTTTATGTGTATTTATTTAAGCTTTATCATTCTGATTCTTTGCACATTATTGATTGGCATTCTTTACAAGTACAATATCTAGAAGAGGTGCTGGTGGAGCCCACTTGAATTTTGGAGAGGCACAATGTTAAGTTGTGTACAATAGGGATATTGTGCAGTATAAGGTCCAGTGGGACCAATATTCTATGGATAGTACCACATGGGAGGATGCATAGGAGATTGAGAGATCTTTTCCTCATTTGAAGATTTAGCATAGTTTCTTTCATTTATGCATAGTTGAGATACTATTATTGATTTGATGATACTTTATTGATACATTGATTTTTATAGTGAGATACTTTTATTGTTTCAATATGTGTGTAATAGGACATCGAGATGATGTCTCTTCCTAGTGGGGAAGGATGTCACATCTCATTTTTTAGACTTTATTATTAATTTAGAACATTGCACATTTTACTATGATTGTTTTACTATGAGTGATTCCACATATGTGAAAGTAATTATCGTTAATGTTATAAATACGTGATGTTAAAAGTTGATTTAATAATTAAATATTATTGGTACGATTATGGATGTATATTTTGTTTTGCTTCGGCTATGATTATAAGGACTAACTTATTAATGGAAATCTAAGTGTGACTGAGTGAAGGAAGAATGTCGAAGACAAGAACATGGTTGAGGTAGAAATATTCTAGCTACCAGGACAGAGTTGGCATGATGGATAAACCTACTGCATGCACACACTCACATAGCTTCATGACATATTGCATTATTGAGTGGCTTTATTATGCATCATAATATGGTTACCAGTCTTGTTTGAGCATTTTAGACGGTTAATGGATGTTATTTTTGTTGTTAATGTAATTCTAATGTTTATTTGAATTACATTGTTAGCCATGTATTTTACCTTCTTTCATCTTATATTAATAGAATTGTATAATATGATTTATTTAATTATAATTAATAAAAGAGATTTTCTATAAAAATATTATATTATTGCTTGAAAACAATATTCTTTGTTAGATTAAAATAAATATGTATTATTAAAAGATAAATATATAAAAATTAAGAATGTATTATAATGAGAAAATCTAAAATTATAAAAATAATCTAACGACATGCAAAAATGGGAGCAACAGTAATAAAGGAGTTTAATTATTTTTAATTGCTCAAACCTATCGTAAGGGACACCAAGTGCATGCAAAACAACAGATAACAAAAGTTTAAACAAAAAGGGGGATCTAAAAAAATATGAATGCTATGATTAGAGGACAGAGAATTCATAAAGAAAAGGAAATGCATGGCAGAAGGATCACTGACATTCAGCGAGAGAAGGATACTACTAGCGACAGAAAGGAGAAAGGAGAGATAATCAATGTGAAGAGGCGGAGATTAAATTTGCCAACTAAAGTCTGAACCAACTGGGTATTCTTTTTGAAAAATCTTTCTTGAGTCTGCAAGTATTGTTGTGTATAAATTATTTAATCAATTGTTTATGAAAGACTTTGCAGTATGCTTTTTAAACTTGTTATTGGCTTTACTGGTTTTAAATCAACCCCTTCTTTATGCTGTCGACCTGAAGTATTTCCAAATGGCCTGAAATAACCTCCTTGGAGGTTTTAACCACCTGTTAGTGGTCGACTTGCTTATGTTCACCCTATGTTTTCTTCCTCTGGGTCTGATGAACAATTTCCAACCTTTAAACTATGTCCAAACTGATTTATTTTGGTCTGTTATCCATTTTATCTACCTCTGTAATTACTATTAAAACATCCTAAAGACCTTGTTTTACCTCTTTATTATTCTTTTTTATAAAAATTTGATCATTCCAGATCGACCTGTTATGGTTTCTTGTCTATTCCTCCATGGATTTAACGAATTTCTTGTATACTGGCGGCCTTTTCTTGATGCTATCGGCCTGTTTTGAAATCCTAATGGCCTACATAGTGTTGGATGCTTTCAACTTTCAACTTGCATTTTAGATTGGGTTGTTTATGGTTCTTGATGGCTTGATTCCCTATTGGTAGTGGTCTTTCTCTTACTCTCTCAGCATGAGTATTCTTCTTATCGGTCTTCTTTGTTAGACCCTTTTCTATGGGTATTCTTGTAGTAATTTGTAAACCTCTATTACAAACTATTTTAAATCCTGTAGCTGTTACTTTATTCATGACGCATCTATGACTTTAAAATCCCTGTTGTAGCCTTTATTTTTATTCATGTCACAGTTCTATTTAATCCCTGTTGCCACTTATCTATTCCTGTCACCGTTTTATTTATTCCTATCACTGCAAATATTTTATCCTATCATAATAGACTCTGTGTACCTGTAGTGAACTATGTCCTATGTTTCTGTAGCAGATTTAATGTGATTCCTATAGTAGAAAATAGGAATTCATGTTGTATATTTTAGGATATTTAATCAACTTTTCTTCTTATGCTTTGATGTAAATGAAATTTTAAATGACAAACTTAATGATGTTAAACAATTGTATTTCATTTTAATCCCTGTTACAACCTTATTTGAGTGGAATTATAAACTTTCTACAGATAGAAAATCATAGTTTAGATTCATATGGGATATTTATGAATGATATATGGGATAAAGAATTTACCTAGTTTTATAGTTTCCATGCATAACTTGAATTAATAAATGAAGCTCTTCTTGTGAATAATTGTTGAAAGGGTATTTCTGTTGATTGTGCAAAAGAAAGGGATTGGAAATAATTATTAGGAAAACATGTGATGCTATTTGCTTTGAAAAAAAGGTACAGTTTAGCTTTTGTGTGTGTTTGGGTTCCTTTTGGGCTAGGATGTCAAATGTGGGCAAGCAGAGAAGGCTTTTCCTCTTTTTCAGGATTTGATCATAACTATTTTAAGTGCTTGAGCCAAGTCATGTTTATTGAAATAGATGAAATATTGTCTAGAAAAACTTGATTTATATATTTCTTTGTCACATCTTGTTGTAAGATATTTGCACATCATTATTTAGATTGCTTCAAGTTTTCCCTCATGCCAGTTGTTTCTAAGTTGCTAGGTGTTTCATGCAGGACTGGGTTTCCTTCGTGTTATGAAGGGATCTGGGGAAGTGTAATTGCTTCGTGGTTGGGTGGAAAAAGTGCCTGAGCCATGTTCTCGCCTCTTGGCTTGCAGATGACCATGTGGGTTAGTGGCGGCTAGAGATAGTGTTGATTTATTATGAACATTTTTGTAGTGTATTTGATTATTATACTCTGTTATTATTTGAGATGATTTATGGCATGAGAGCCAAAATAGACATTATATATTATTTTATAGTGCTTACACCTTGTTATGGAATGTGGATTTGTAAGATGTAATGTCATTATTGTTGATTTATAGAAGATTTATCCTTTTTACTTGATATTATGTAACTAAGTGGATTATTTTCTTTAGTAACTTTTGTGATGGAATGCTTCCTTTACACATAGACCCTAAAAAAAATCATTTATACGTCTGCCTTAAATCAAATTGAGGCATATATATATATATATATATATATATATATATATAGTACATTAACATACATGCTTGAATCAATTGAATGAAGCTGCTCATTAGGCAAACAATACGAATAGATTAGAAAAGTTAAGATTTGATGTATTGTTTTTAAACATAAATGCAAGAATAATCAGTGATAGAAGTAGATTGTAGAGATGATGACATCCAATGTGCAATGACATGGTGCTGACAAATAGGTGGACTAAAATTCCCTAAAAAATTTGAAGATAGATGTATGCAATTGTCAAATGCTGAAATGTTAACTACCAACTTGAAGGTTGTGTGAAAGTCTTGAACTTGCTGTACAAATCAGGTGAAATAAGGAATTTGCAGCGTTCTTAGATAAAATTGATACAACATTGTCTATAATCTCCCTCTTATTAATCAATTTAAATTTGAAAAAGGAATGCATTGAATTTGGTTGTTGAGTTTGAATTTGAATAAATGCATAGAAGCTATTGTATTCGATGATATAATTTTGATAATTGATGTATGTTGTAAGAATTCTATATTAAACATGATTTAATTATGATTTTTATTTAATTTGATGTCTAGTTGGGGAGCCTTATGGCATTTACTATTTGTGCATGTACTTTTTAGGAGTAGTGAAAGTTTACAATACTACATGGATATATATATGGCTATATATATTGATGGGTAAGCTGGTACAAGTAGGGGTTGTAACAAAAAATATGAACCCATTTATATATAGAAAATGAAACCCTGATTATAAAACAACATATTCATGTGTACAATGAAATAATCCTAATTAAAGGGTTGTCTCACACAAAACAGACAAGAATCCCACTATAAAATGATTGCGGAGACAATGTTGTAGGAATGAAAAGATTCAAATGAAACCAACACTAAAATCAAAAGGGAAAATGATGTATTCGTTACCTACATCATTGTTGGAGAACGAGTGTGAACATATCATGGAGAAGGGTGGCCGCCATGATGAAGCGGACCAGAAAATGATGAAACCCTCAAATGTTGAGAATGCACATTCAAAAATGGATGAATAATGATGAGGTTTTGGATAGTCGATGATATGTAGTTAGACCCAAAACCCTAAATATATGCATTAAAAAAAATGAACCCATTTATATATAGTTAATGAAACCCTCAATATATGCATAAAAATATACAAAATTGTTTATAGATATAAAATGTAATCCTGATTATAAAACAATATATTCATGTGTATAGTGAAATACTCCCAATTCACGGGTTGTCTCAGACAAAATAGACAAAAATTTGACTATAAAATGATTACGGAGACAATGCCATAAGAATGAAAAGATTTGAGTGAAACCAATACTCAAATCAAGGGAGAAATAATGTTTGTGTTACCTGGAGAACGAGTGTCAACATAGCATGGAGGAGGGCGGCCACCATGATGAACCATACTACAAAATGATGAAACCCTTAAACGTTGACAATGCACCCTCGAAAATGTATGAATAATTACTAGGTTTTGGAGAGTTGACGATATGTAGTTAGACCCGAAACCCTCAATATATGCATTAAAAAAATGAACCCTTTAATATATAGAAAATGAAACCCTCAATATATGCAAAAATATACGAACCCATTTATATATAGAAAATGAAACCCTCATTATAAAACAATATATTCATGTGTACAACAAAATAATCCCAATTCACGGGTTGTCTCAGACAAAACAAGCAAGAATACAACTGTAAAATGATTCTGGAGTCAATGTCGTATGAATGGAAAGTTTCGAATGAAACCAATACTCAAATCAAAAGGAGAAATGATGTATTTGTTACCTACATGGAGAACGAGCATGAACGGAGGAAGGCGACAACCATGATTGACCAGACGAGAAAGTGATGAAACCCTCAAACTATGAAAACACACCGTTGAGAATGTATGAAAAATGATTAGGTTTTGGAGAGTCAACGATATGCAGTCGGAGCCTAAACATTATAAATTTAAGTCCCCGTTGTGATGATTTAAGGTGGTGCAAAATGATTTATTTTTAGGGTCCCTAAGTATATATAGGACCAAGTGTAAAAGTTAATTAGAGGAGTGAATTTTTTTTGTGGTCATAGTACGTGGCGTCCTTGCATGTGTACAGGACAACATGTTGAAATCACCATTTTTGGATCCCTATGCACATAACGCGTCCTCCAATGATAATGTATAAGTACCCACGTGCTAAAAGAATAACTTTAAACTCTTAAGTCGCATACAGGGAAACCTCTAGTGGCCCCTCTCCCCTATATTCTTCGTCTGACTTTGTTAAAATGTTACATGTTACAGAAGGCAAATCAATGACCAAAATTAATTTACATCCTTTATTACTGCTTCTACCATCAATCCTTTTATTTCACAAGCCTTTCTCATAAAAAGAATGCCTTCATAATTATGCCTCTTGATGCAATCAAATGTTTCAAACTGGATTGAACTTCCTTGAGTAGGTTGGTTTTCCTCTACACCGAACATTGTATCTTCATGTTTTCTTCCATGCATCACACAAAAAAATGACAGCGACGTAACAAGAAAGCAACTATTTAAAAAATCCTATAAAATAAATAAAAATTCCTGGGCAACGGCTATCCAGTCCCATAAAAAGCATGGGGCATGGATGCCGCTTCCTTCCCTTCTTCATGCATCCATATGGCAAGTGACAATATATTGTTACTCGTACTCAACAGTTGGCATGACTACCACGGTACGCCATGTTTTCTTTCGCAGCCTTACCGTTTTTACCTCATTTATTACGAGGTTTCTTTCGTAGCTTTTATCATTTTTATTTCATTTTTTACTAGGCATGTCATATTTTTAAATTGCATCGGTACATTTTATTCATTTATTTAATATAATATATTTAACCTAAATATAATATTAAATTTTAATATGGTTGTTAGAAATAACACATAAAAAAATAAAAAACATTATATAAATGACTAGCAGGGTCATAAGTTTTTAATTTAATCAATGTTATACATAGACATATAATTATATATTAATTTTATTAGCACCTCTTCTGTAGTAACATTGCATGGGCTAGTTATTAATCTATTAACAGTAAATCAATCAAGACACAAGATTAAATTTGATATAAATTTGAACTTTTCCTAAATGATAAAATTTTAATAAAATCATTGCAAAATTGATTGGCTCAAAAAAAATGACCTATTTTCTATGGATTGTGGGAGAGTGCAACAAATACTTATAGGGAGGATGTGGCAAGTAAACAAATTATGAACACTAATCTTACCTCCCATGAGTTAAGTCATGCCTAAACGGATGGCAAAAATCATCATTTTTTTAGAATTTAATTTTTTACTTCATTAGCTAAACTTCAAAATTACTTTTTGTCAAAGGTACAAAATCGTTATTATTTGTAATTACAAATTAATAATATTATTAATATCCATTATTAACACTTCTTCATATATTATCTTAATTGATATTATCATATTATAATAATATTGTATAATAATATAATAATAAGCATAAACATTAATATAATATAATATAACAATATAAAAAAATAAAAATATAATATAATACTATATAAAATATTAGAATATTAGAATAATGTAATAATATAAATATATTATTATCATATTTAAAATATAAACATTGTTTATTATCAATAAATAATTAATTATACTATTTCATTAATATTTAAACTAAAAAGATTTATAAATTATACTATAAATATTAGAATATTTATAATGGATTTAAAAAAAATTATTTGTTTAACATTATTGGAATCCAATTTGTGTATACAACAAATATTTATTGTAAGAAGAAAATTAAGTCAAATATTATATCAATAGTATTATACTATATTATATTACTATAATATCAATTAAGATAATATATCAAGTGTTATAATAAATATTAATAATATAATTAACATTATTATTAATATTATAATTATCAATAATAAGGATTTTGTTGGTTTGACAAAAAGTAAACAACACTACAAGGCAGGAACTCGCCACTAGTGGCACTTGTTAACTTTTTATAATAATGTAATAATAATATGAATTTAATTATTATATCTAATGTTTTAAAAATTATAAACCCTAACTATTTTAGAGTAATACTTATTAAAAACCCTAATTATTTTAAATCAAAATTATATAGTATAACATTATTAAATATAATAATTAAATTCATATTATTATTTACATTATTATAAAAAGTTAATAAAATTAATATATAATTATATGTATATGTATAACATTGATTTTTATATGTGTTATTTCTCACAAGCATATATAGTTGTAATTAATTATAAGAATAAATAGTTGTAACTTCTCGTGGGTTCATCTTGTTCTAAATATAGGAATAAATATATTTTAATATTATATTTATGTTAAATATATTATATTAAATATTTGTATATATTTATGATTTAATTATATTTATTTTATATATAAAATATATGATATAATTGTATTTATTATTATAATCTATATTTTATATAATATAATTATTAAATCTATTTCTATATTTTATAATATTTATTATTATATTTTATATTTTATATAATAAACGTTATTAAATATAAACATATAATAATAGATAATATATATATATATATATATATAATAAGGTCATATAGGTACACGAGAAAAAATGTGGGAGTGAGGATCACACGTGGGAGCAGGAAGACAAGTCACAGGAGGAGGATGAGTAGAGAGAGGCAATGACTATTGGAGATTTGCTTGTGGGAGCATAGGAAGAGCACAAAAAAGAGAAAGCAAAAAACAACCGTATGGCAGTTGGAAATGCCAATTTATTTCAAAGGAAATATTGAACGTAAACATCCTGAAGGCGATGCTCAACTCCAAAGTGGAGAAAATTAAACGAAGAGCTGTCATCGATAAATCCATAGGAAGTTGGCCATCAATTAAAAGGATCAAGGAATGGATGGAGCACAAATGGTCAGGGACGAAACCAGAGATCAACTTTTTGGCATTAGAGTTTTTACAAATTACTTTTGAATCTAAGCTGGAGCCTTGGTTCATGGGCAATGTTAGATTGTATATCAGGGCTTGGTCTCCAGGTTTTGATCCTCACAAAGAATTGATTCGAGAGGCCCCTTTATGGGTTAGGATGTACAAGCTACCTCAAGAGATATGGATGGAGGAGATTTTCAAGATGATCACTGGAGCTCTAGGGGAGTATGTATGCAGTTTTGAGGCTTCGCAGAAAGGTAAGTTGGCTACTTATGCAAGAATTTGTATTAAGATATATTTAAGCATACTGATCTGACTTGCGATTAGGTTTTCATCCATCTTGGGGAAGTGGATTCAAGAGCTAGACTATGAGTGTCTTCTGATCCAGTGCTTCAGATGTTGGAAGGTAGGGCATTTGGCTTTCTCCCAAATCTCTTAGGAGACTTTCTATAACATCCCACACCCTATCCTCACATCTTTCTTGCCCTTGAAAAACTCTCTTGTTCCTCTCCAACCACAAGTTCCACATCAAGAGGGTAGGGAAAACCTCCCAGATCAGCTTCAACCCTTGGCTTTTACATCTATACTTCCAGATTTGCATCAAATTTGAGAGGCTGTAAGGCATGACCCAGCTAAGGTTCCATTTGCTTAGAAATCTATTCCACAAGGCTGCTGCAAATTTATAGTGTAGGAATAAATGAGCATTAGCTTCATTATCCACCTTACAAAAGACACATTGAGAAGGGCCCAGCCTACCTAAGCACATAAGTCTGTCCCAAGTGAGAGCCCTTCCCTTACAAGCTAGCCAAAAGAAAGCATTGGCCTTAGGCAACCCCAGATGGTTCCAGATTGTGCCTGCAATCTGCTGCCAGCCTCCCCTCATGGTAGGAAGAAGCCTATTATATACATCTCTAACTGTTGCCTAACCATTGCCATTCTAGATCAACCTATCCTCGTCCTTAGTTATTGGCTTCCTCTTAAGCATGGATTTGACTTCTTTCCATCTTGTATCCAGTTCCTCATTCAAGAGATTATGTTTTCACCACCTTTTCTTTCCTTCCTCCTCAATGATGTAATCCTAAGTTATGGGCCCAAAATGATTTTCCATTGTCAAACCAACCTATGAGAAGTGGTCAAGTTAAAGGAGGAGTTTGTCTATGAGCCACGGGTGTCTCTAGAATCTAGTTTTATTCTTCTTGCCCACCCTCCAAATTAAGTCTAGTTTTAGAATCTAGCTACACATCCTCAAGAAGTTCCAGACACTAGAGCCTTTTGGTAGAGTTACCTCCTCATTAAAGAGGTTATCAACATTATTTTGGAGATATTTGGCTTGAAGTCCCTTGCTCCATAGATGATATTTTTCCTCATATATCCTCCAAGCTAATTTTACCCCCAAAACTTTATTGACCCTCTTGAGATTCTAGAACCCCAGGCTGCCTTTGGCTTTGGGTTTACACACCTCCTCTCACTTAACCAGACTATATTTGAATCTCTCCTCCATTCCTCTCCACAAAAAAATCCTCTAGGTTTTCTCCAGGGTCAAGGTAACCTTGCTAGGCAAGTGGAACACTGACATTATATATATTAGGACAGCAGCCAGAGAGGCCTTGATTAGCATCATCCTACTTGCCAAAGTCAACCACTTCCCCTTCCAGAAATCCATCTTCTTTTGCATACTATCCACTACCTTCTTCCATTATAGCTCAGAGGTTCTTCCTTCCACTAACAACATGCCTAGATAGCTACTTGGGAGAGACCTCACATTAAAGCCCAAGATTCTTTGATATGTCATAGCTTCTGAATAGTGATCTTTAAGAAAATAGATACAAGACTTACATGAGTTGACCCTTTGACCTGCGGCCTGCTCATAGAGTTAGGTGATTTTCCTATATCTCCTTGCCTCCCTAGCTATCGCCTCTCTAAGAAGAAGTGTGTCATCTACAAATAGTAGCTGGGTTAGATTGGGGAAACCTCTTGTAACTTTGAGACCTTTGATAAAACCTTTCCCCACCTCTTCTTTGATCGCATAGCTCAAAGCTTTAGCCACAATAAGAAAGAGGAAGGGAGAAAGTGGATCCCCATGCCTGAGCCCTCTTTTAGATGGGAAAAGTCTATGGTGCTTCCAACTTGATCAGTACTGCATAAGTGGCCAAGGAGATACAGCTAAGGACCCATTCACACCAACCCACACTAAAGCCCATCTTTTTCATGATTTGGATCAAGAAATCCCATGATACCTGGTCATATGCTTTATTCATATCCAGCTTCAGGATCATACCCTCTTTGTTTCTCTCCTTTATAGAGTGAATGGTTTCATGGGCTAAAATGATTCCATCAAGGATCTGTCTATTCTTCAAAAAGCCACTCTACTCCTCCCCCACCTTTTCCTCTAAGCATTGCTTAGGTCTTGATGTCATCACTTTAGTTACTATCTTATAAATAACATTGCATAGAGCAATCAGTCTATACTCATCAAAATACTTGGGATCCTTAACTTTGGGAATTAAGGCCAGGAAAGTAGTATTACATGCTCCCATCATTGTTCTTCTCTACCTACTTTCTTCTGTCACCTGCCAAACATCTTCTCCCACTATATCCCAAAACTTCTAAAAGAAGGGTAAGTGCAAGAAACTGGGTCCACATGTAGGGGAAGTCGCACAAGGAAAAAAATGTCGATAGTAATGGGTACCCGTTTAGGAACGGGTGCCTGAAGCTAAACGGGTACTGGTTTATAACGAGTACCCGTTTAGGTTCGGGTGCCCATTCCTAAACGGGTACCCGTTTGCAAAAAAAAATATATTTTTAAAAAAGAGCCCTGTGGGCTCATTTTCTTCCACTCCAGCCGGCGGTGACAGAGACAGCGGACGCCTCAAAATAGGTACGCGTTGTTGAAGACTACACAAGCACAACACCACAGATTTTTTTGCCCTCTGACCTCCTCCCGCCACCTCGTCACTACTGAGCACCTCCAGGTCAGTTCTTTGCTAGTTTTTAGCTTGTTTTAGATTTTTTTTGTGATTGTAGGATTAAAATGAAAACTAGGGTTTTACTTGTTATTAGAGTTTTATGATTTTTTTGTGATGTATGTTATTGCAAACCCTAAAACTATGTTACTGCAAACCCTAAAACCATGTTATTGCAAACCCTAAAAAACCTAAACTATAAACCCTAAAACCATGTTGTACTGCAAACCCTAAAAACCTAAACTATAAACCCTAAAAAACCAAATTATAAACCCTAAAACCATGTTGTACTACAAACTCTAAAAACCTAAACTATGAACCCTAAAAAACCAAATTATAAACCCTAAAACCATGTTGTACTACAAACCCTAAAAACCTAAACTATAAACCCTAAAAAACCAAATTATAAAGATTTAATTTTGTGTGAGTATGATTCAAATGCATTTGACTTTTCAATGACTTCTAATGGGAACATAATAGCATTCAAAAGAAGCTTTATGAATTGAATTGTTGTGGTAAAACAAAATTTTATATTGAATTGACTTGAAATTCCAAACAAGCCACTATTCCATCAGGTCCTAAAAATGCAAACCTTATGTATTTATTACCTTATGCTAGCATGTAGAATTCCATGATTTGTCCATACCCCATCTTATGTGAAAAAGCCACTTTTGTCCTTCCTAAATCTTTCCTTCACAAGATTATCATGGTTGTTCAAATTGTGAAGGTAAAGTAATCACTTAGGAAAATGGTGGTGCGATTGAATGGAAGAGATAGAGGGTTAAACCATGCATTAGAACTCTTACATCTCATGAAATATCAATCTCATTATGTTTAATTTGATTTAAAGTGATAAATGATCAAAGGGTTAGATAAATAATGCGATAAATGATCAAAAGAAATAATCAATGATAGTTAAACAAACTTGAGACAATGGAAATAGAAATTCACACTGGATTAGGAAATAGTAAACTATAAATACAAGAGTTTAGATGCACTTGTAGGAGATGGTTACCACTACTTGAATGGACTCAAAATAAACATTTTAACTAATAAATTTTTGGGTGTGTTTAGAATAGTTTACTAATAATTTCTCTATCTAGAAACCAATCAAGACAAAAAATAGAAGATGGTGCAAAATAGTAAAATATGTCACAATTGAGCTTAACTAAGCTAGAAGTAGGATAATAGATAAATGGGAAGAATACACTTGGCATGGGCTATTGAATGCACTTTTAAATTTGGACTATATAAGGTGTCAAAATGTTTCCATTATAATTTTGAGAAAAATGATGATAGGATAAGGTTGTTAGGTAGAGTGACACATTAGACCCTATGCTTATTACCCAATACTATTCATATGTGTCACATTTCTATACATTAAACTTATCCACTTGATCATCCTACTAATCAATGCACTTATCCCTAGTATCCTTCATGATCCAATGTGTATTTTTGATCCTAGGTCAAGTATGTGGTTGCAAGGTCATCCACATGACTTGACAAGCTTGACCTATTCTAGTTTAAAATTAAAAATTCAAATTTTGACCAACTACCCCCTTTATGTATCCCACCCAACATAGACTAAACACACATTTTTGTGAATTGATGTCATGTGTTAGTATTTAAAAACATTTATAGAATTCATTTTCATCATCACGCATTGAATAAAAAATATTTGAATTCATTGGCATATTAATCAAATGTTCACACTTCAATTAGAGCTCTAAAATTAATCTAGGTTTGCACAATCATTTTAGTGATCATATGTATGTTTTTAAAATCATTTTTCAAATTCTTTGAATCACCATCCTTACATGGTTTGACATAGGAATATTGGAAACCTCTTGAGCAAACCAATAGGAAAAACCAACACTTTTCATGCATGAGGCAACTTGCTATCAAGCCTAATAGAGAACAATAATATAAAAGCATCCAAGGAACTATGTTTGCTACTATAGATCAAGTTCATGATCATAAACTATACCTTGATAATCAAACTTGACCAAGAGCAAAGACAAGAAGAATAATTTATGTTGATATGCACATACAACCATTATAGATCTTCTCAAATCTTAAGACGTGCATTGATTCCAAAGTCTTCATCTATACATAGCATTCATTCTTTACTCATTGAGCTAAATTCCTTGTATCTCTTATTTCCTTTCTAAAAATAGTAAACATGTGTCTATCAATGACATATCTAGCTCCAACTATTAGTATAGGTAATTTTATGCTTATATGTATGCACTTTATTGGATTAGCCTAAACTAATCCTAAAGGATCCTATTTTCCATTTCAAGGCATGGGAATAGTAATTTTCATGTAAATGCAATTGTTCATGGAGTGTTGGTTTGTTAATGCACTTAGTTAAAGTTTTGTAGAATAATTTCAAAATAGGGGTTGAGGTGGGAAATCTCTAAGTTAAAGTATTACTTGCTCTCTAAATTCATGGATATTTTAAACTTTCATTTATAGATCTATTAGATTAAGTTTAAATTTATAGATCATATTTGTTTGTAAGTTTTTGAAATATGTATATATTTGTGAAATTATACATTTGTAAGTTTTTTATATTGATACATATTTGGAAATTTGTAGGAGACATCTAATGGATGACCAGAGTCTAGATGAATTTTTAATAGATGACATTCTTTATGAAAACTCCCCATCCCGTGATCCACCTCAAAACCCCCCACCCCCTCCACCCCCTCCACCTCAAAACCCCCCACCCCCTCCACTTGATGAGGCCCAATTGCGGCAAAACATTAATGAAAATATTAATGCAATTGAGGAGAACATTAATTTGATTAATAATCAACCTCACTTGATGCCTCCTCATGTGATTCGGTTTGCATCTTCGATGCAAACCATTATTGATTCTGTTAGGTCTATCGATGCAAACCTAAATAGATTTCAGCTTTGGCGAGAGGAGAGGAGGCAATTCTATGCGGATGGTCTTTCATATAAAGACATCCATGACCTCCACATAACAAAACAAACATTAGCCCTATTTTTTTGTCACCCAAAAACTAATCAACCTATAGCTGCAACAAAAAAAAGAATATCAATTAAGTGGTGTACACATGAGGCAATCTCGAGACATTTTTGGGATCGGTGGTGGATGGTGTTTGATCACCCACCTCATGCTAATTGTGAGGTACTGCTATATTTTTTGAGAAAATTATGGGTGGAGTTTCAATTGGGTCAAAAACCCAATTATTTTGATATGAGAGAATTTCAGGGTGTTGGTCATGGTATGCCACAACACAGACTAGGGGCACGAGTTGACCCCAATCGACCCGTTCCTCCTGCTCCTATGGTTGCTCCTATTTTGCCCACTATTCCTGCACCTATTCAGCACCAGGCAGTGTTGTCGACATTAGGAGCATTGAGTAGACTCTCAGGCAATCTCACTGAACAAGCTGCCCACATGGCAGATGAATTCAGTGGTGGAGAGCATCATGGAGGAGTCGATGCATCTCATCATAGAGCCTCAGGCATGTCAGGGGCACATTTGTGTACAAATTGCAATCAACCGTGTTATGGTCCTGCTCCTACATCCACATCAGATGCAGCTACTGTAGAAGTGGAGTCATACTTGGATCTACTATATTCGGATGATAATTCTACATAGGTACATTGACCACATTTTATTAAATATTTCAAGTGCATAATTTGAACGTATCAAAATTTATATAAATAATTTAATGAATTAATATATAATTTTGTGAACTATTTGTTGTACAGATCTCAAGTCACTCTAGGGCCACATCATGATTTGATACATTGAGTTTTGCATCGACAGCTGTAGAGATTGGCACACCTTACAGGGTAAACTAATATATCTTAACCCTAAAAACCATATGTATCTAATTCTAGTTTAAATTTTCTTCTAGAAACTTATCAATATTATATTTTAAATTAACAAGTGTATAAATAAATAAATAACTATATACATACATGTTGTGAAACACTACTATTGCAATGAGGCTCAGGTCATGTGGCAGTTCTCATGCCTGACTGACCACGCGACTCAGGTGTTTCTTTCACTGATCCTCCATCATCAGCTGTTATGCCTACTCATTCCCTGGTGTGTGTTTTAAAAAATTATACTAAATTTGTACTAAGTTTCTTTTTTGAGTTTATATATATTTTTATATATGCACCCATATATATGTAAGTGCAGGATGATAGGAGTGAGACTATTGGTCAGGTTGCTAGTCAGGGAGAATTTCATGAGCCATCTACACATTTTGAGGTCCTAAACTATACTAAATTTTCTATGTGCAATTTCTAGGTCTTTATATGCTAAATAAATTCTAACTTATTTCAAACTTGCTTTATTTGAAATTCTAGCAATTAGCAGGTCAAACTTTTGGTGAAGAAGATGAAACAACTATACCACCTGCACAACAAAATGTGAGAGTAGATGAGCATGATTGCACGGTAATTTAAATGCACACTTTAAAGCCTACATTTAAATATTTAATTTCATATGTCATTTTTTAATTTTTTAAATCTGATTGCAAGTTTTTTTCTCTTGTGTACAGCATGAGGTAGATCCATCTATTTCACGAGGAAGAAAGAGGCCTCTTTCAGATTTGAACTTGAGTGATGATCATACCTGATATAGATGTTTATTTCATAGACTGAGTTTTGTATGATGTGCACATTATTTTTGATATATGCCGTGCCAGGACTTTGACTATATATGTCGAACTTGCTATTACATGTACTTCTAGATATATTTCAGTATTTCATGAACTATGATTTATATTATTTATATGATGATGATGAGTAGATGTTTTAGTACACATTTCATGGGTCCTACCTATATTTTATAGTATTTCATGGACTTATCTAGATAGAGATCTACATGTATATATTATTGAGTATATGCTTGAATGTATTATGCATTATGGTTCAATAGTTCTTCTTGAAATAGTGAACAATCTAAATTAACTACCTCACAAACCTAAATTAAGTCAATTTACATAGTGGAATAGATAGGTAAATGGTGTTACAATTATCTTAGAATAGATAAGTTTGGTGTTACAATTATCCAATTTAGATAAGTTTTGTGTTACAATTATCTATTAGATAAATTTAGGGCACTTTATAACAAGGTAATTTACCTAGGATAAACATACAAAATCATGATAAAATGATAAGGATGTTAGACTCACTTTGATAGTGTCCAAACAAAATCTTCCTTAAAAAAACATTCAAAACATGATTCAAATGAAGCATTATGGTTCAATAGTTCTTCTTGAAATAGTGAACAATCTATTAACTGCCAAAAAAATTATTAAATGTTTTCATTTATATTTATATTCAAAATTCTAATACATCACCTCACAAACCTAAATTAAGTTAAAATTTACATAGTGGAATAGATAGGTTTGGTGTTACAATTCAACTCTTTAGAATAAACTAGATAGGTTTTTCAAATCTTATCCACACAATATAAGCTACAAAATTTTTTATCACAATTTGAAATTATTCAAGAAACTTAGCATTCAATTCTTGTAGAGAAACTAACTCTTTAGAATAAACTAGAAGGAAATTCAAATCTTATCCACACAATATAAGCTACAAAAAAATTTATCACAATTTGAAATTATTCAAGAATTAGCATTCAATTCTTGTAGACAAACTAACTCTTTAGAATCAACTAGATAGGTTTTTCAAATCTTATCCACACAATATAAGCTACAAAAAAATTTATCACAATTTGAAATTATTCAAGAATTAGCATTCAATTCGTGTAGACAAACTAACTCTTTAGAATAAACTAGATAGGTTTTTCAAATCTTATCCACACAATATAAGCTACAAAATTTTTTATCACAATTTGAAATTATTCAAGAATTAGCATTCAATTCTTGTAGACAAACTAACCCTTTAGAATAAACTAGATAGGTGATATTAAACCATGTTTCAAATATGCAATTCGTGAAAATTGAATACATAAATCATAAAAAAAGTCTCAAAACAAAAAAATAGGTCCATTATTAAACATATGAGTATATCTATATGTAATTAGCTTATAGGTCCATGTTATTAGTTTGACATGATTACAAAATTGATCTACCATACACATTATGATGAAATCTTGTAGTGGCAATCATGGAAAAATCTACTTGTAGGATACACCTACAAGAAATAATGAATGTAAATGAGAATGAATTAATCAGTGATTAAAACACAAAATATTAATGCAAGATGTAACTAAATAACACAAAAGAGGATGTAAGACAGTGGCTTAAGGGGAGTTAAGAGGATGTCTTAAGGGGATACAAAAGAGGATAGCTTACTTGGAGAGATGTACACGAGTTAATTTACAAAGTATAAGGTAAAACTTGATGGCTTAAGGGGATGTAAAAGGATGGCTTAAGGGGAGTTAGGAGGATGGATGAGAAATATATGAGTATATATATATATATATATATATATATATATATATATATATATATATATATATATATATATATATATATATACCTAATTTGCATTCACTTTTAGTTGAAGACTACAAAAATGACCTCACATACTTGTATGGTGAAAACTTCTATTGACAATCATGCAAATTTGACTACTTGTCTAGGGTACACCTGCAAAAGGTATGATCATCACATAAATTTGTGCATGCACAAGGGGAATAATATAGAAGCTGAAATGAGAATGAAAGACTTTATATACCAAAAAGACAAAACATTGATGCATTACATGTAACTAGATAACATTATAGGATACATTTAAGAGGATGGATTTAGGGGATATAAGAGTATGGTTTACATACCTGGAAATTTATTCTATTGTACCATCTGCATCCTCATTTTTTTGTAATACATCTATAATTGACTCATGTTCTTCCATCGAAAGTGTCCATAACTGTTTATTAGAAGGTTTGCCTTGATATCTAACTAGTTTTATATTTGTTGCCACAATCAAATGTGAGTAGTGTATGATCTTCTTATGTGTTTCATAATCTTCAAATGCAGGCAAACCATTCCTTCTTATTAGATATTTTCGTAGCCAAGTGCCAACAACAACCACAGAACCTGTTGGATACTCCATGGTATCATCATCTACTCTAGGATGTAACAACTTTTGTTTTGTCTCAACACATCAAGCCAACCAATACTTGGTTTCCTCTTTATTGCCCTCAGGTGCAACAACAGCATACACAAGTCCTATAAAAAAATTATGTAATTCAATAAAGTGTGACATGTATCTAAATCACATAAATTTGTACATGCATACATATATAATTAATTATATATAGATGTACAAAAAAAGGACAATAAAAAATAATGGAAATAAAAGTACCTTCTTGTACAAGGTCTGAAACACGATCATAGTCATCTGATGCAAACATTTGATTATCATCTTCAATTGTTGTTTCAAGTTGATCTTGTGTTTCTGTAGGTGTCAAGGATCTTTGTTTCCATTCTTCAACCCATTCTATATTTTCACATGCTCCCCAATCCCCTGTAATACAAAATTGACAAAAACATGCAAGCTCCCTAGTCCATATAGTCCATGTGCTTGCATTTGAACTCTTAAATGAATGCCATTTTGTTGATCTAGTTATTGTCTCACAATCAAGTCAAGTAGGAATATTCTCTTCTTCAACTAACCAAAAGAATCGTCGAATTGTAGAGTTCTGACTTGATCCCGTAGATAATTTTTCATTACACCAATCCACAATTGCACGTACATCTCTAAATTTGGCTACATCCTCAAATTTTAGTTGCTCTCTAGCAAGAGCTCTTTTCACACATGATCCAGCGCCATCATGTTCTCCTTTACCATGTCCAGCTTCAAAAAAACTCCACATATGTTGGATATTGATTTCTTTGTGAGCCCTACATAGCCAATAAAACATTCTTGCATTTTTGAATTGCCCTATACAATTATCTGACTATATGAAATGTTGTGCCATCTGGATTCCTCTTTCTTTTAAACTTTCATATAATTTTGTGAAACAATATTGTACAAACTTTGAAAAGTGTAACCGGTTATCACTCAAATAGAAATGATACTCCCTCAAAATTTTTCTATTATCTTCTATACTATCATCTTCATGTATGTATACGATATGAACAAATATGGCCACTTGCACTGAATTATAATACTGAGATTGAATTTCCTCTTGTGGAGCAAGAGTATAGTTTTCTGCAAAGTCAACCATTGATAGGATAGTTCCAATTGGAAAGGTGTTTTTACATGAATGAAATTGTCCATCAAGCCACCGAGCATATTGGGAGTGTTTGACATATTTGGATACAATATTATCCTTAAAATCTTTGATGAATGCATGCACACAAATTTTTTCAGTGATTAACTCACAACGCTTTCCAATTTTTCCATCTTTTAAAGAATATTCAACATTTTTGAATTTTTTCACATCCGCTAATTGTAGTCCAAATTAATGTGAAATATTTTCATGCATACATTCTCCTAACAATGAAAAGTTGCCACATCTATTGCATTGTCCAGAAATACATGCTTTTGAATAAAATAAGTATTCAGTAGATGTTTCACAAAACAAACCTGCTACAAACTCCTTAATTGTTTGAGGTGGTATATTAATACCACATTCTTGCATAATTTCGTCAGTATGCAAAGTAGAACATATATATATCGAAAAACATCATAATAATAACAAAATTGCACATGAGTTTTACAACAACAAGAGATTCGCTGTTTATTAATTTTCACATACCAAGGTTTACATTTCTCAAAAGATCTTTGGCTTATGGTAATATTAAATGGTTCTAACACTAAATCATCTAACATTTTTTTATATAATTTAGTTTGAGTCATGTCTAATAGATGTTTTGGATGAGGATCATGAATTTTAGACCCCACTCGTAATTTTAAAACATCTCTAACATTAGATGATACCCTTGTATTATCATGCCAATATTTTTCAATTAAAGATTTGATTTCACTATTTAATTTCATGTCATACCTTGGGAGTCTACCACTAAAACTCCAACATTGGTTAATTAGATCATTTTCAATAGATTCTCTTCTCTTTGCTACTCTTCTCAAAGTTTTAGGATTTATCGTTAGAATTTCACTTGTCTTACTTATCATTCTTTTATTAGAAGATGATTTATTGACTAAAGCAGTTGTTATAGCTCTTCATGCTGCATTGCTATCTTTAGATCAACTCTTTTTACCAATAGAATCAATAGCATTAGCAACACTAGATAAAACTTGTTTGATTGATTCATCTTTTTTTTTAGGTTTTACAAAGATGCCTAACTTTTTCATTACTTTTCGCAATTTCCACATCTTCATCAATTGCATCATAAGTTGACATTGAAATCCAAGATTTTTTCTATAATTTTTTTTTTATATAATCTATTTGCATGAGTTCTCATTTGCCTCCAAGAAATCTTACCAAGAAGATTATCTAAGACATTTCTTTCAATCTCAAATAAAATATTTTCATTTTCATTCCTAAAAGGGATATCATTCTCATTCATATCATCAATAGGTGAGTTTGAAGACATACCTAGATTTGTTTCTATAGTCATGTTTTTCATATCATTGAAAGTTGGCTCCGAAGACACACTTGGATTTATTTCTATAGTCGTGTTTTCTATATCATTGAAAGTTGGCTCCAAAGACACACCTGGAATTGTTTCTATAGTCGTGTTTTCCATATCATTGAAAGATGGCTCTGAAGACATACTTGGATTTGTTTGTATAGTCACATTTTCCATATCTTTGAAAGTTAGGTTTGAAGACATACATGCATTTATTTCTATAGACACATTTTCTTCCACATTCATCATTTCCACATGTGCATCATCTACATTCATCCCATCATTTACAGTCTCTTGAATATCTTTCTCTTCAATACTCATGGAACTAGATGCTTCAATATTCTTTATCTCTTGAATCCTTGCTCTTCTATCTCTTTGCCTTTTTGCTTCCTTCTCTTTATTTGCTTCAATTTCTTGAGGTGTCATTACCCTCCTTTGTTTTTTTATTTGAAATTTTGAAGTAGAATTAGATGTAGATCCTTTGTTCCATAGATTTTGAAGTAAAACCTGTAAATGTAAAAACAAAAACCTTCTTTCTTTATTCCTCTTGAAAATAGCTCATGCACTTAATTTCACTTCAGAATTGTTCATATGATTGACTCCTTTCAAAATCTGAATAAAATATGACCTGTCAAGGGATTCCACAAAACACTTGTAAGTAAAAAAATACAGAAATTGTCGCTGTCGCATCGTACTAATCAGAGTTGCAAGTTGCAGGGATACAGTAATAGTACATTTTTTCTTAATATAGAAAATAACGGGTATAATAGAAATGGGTATCCGTTATATAACGCATACGCGTTCTTAAAAACATAATGGGTACCCGTTATATAATGCGTACCCATTTTTTAACGGGTAACCGTTATTTGAAATTGGAAATCTCTGCCCACCTTTTCCCTTCCCTTTGCTTGGGTTTTAGGCTCAGGATAGGCATGGTTGGCCGACCTTGAGCCTTGGACCTGCAAGTATTTTTCTAAGTACAAAACAAGAAAAAACACTGAGTTTACCTATATGGCTGAGGACCTTTTTGTCTGAATTTTTTTACGAAATGAAAACCCATTATAGATGACAATGTTTAGTTTTCAAATATATAATTTTTTTTTATTGGACATGTTCTTCTATTTATTATTTAATTTATGAGCAAACTAGTCCAAAAACTTGAAATGACAGGTGTTTGTATTTTTTTGATAACTTTTAAGTTTTTAATTTTTAATTTTTTAAAATTATATGTCATCAATCTACACATCATTCTCTACACAATAAAAATTAATTAATTTTATGATTTTTTTTGCTCAAATTATGTTGGCCGTACATAAGGGGTTTTCAAAAGTAGCAATTAGGCTTAATAAAAAATTAATAAAAAAACAATTATTTGGAAAAAAATTATAAAAAAATATCCTCATCAAACTTCACTGTACTACACATGTTTTCCCACAAGGATTTTGAAAAGTAATTTTATTTAGGTCAAATTATGTTGGCCATACACGTGCATGGTATGGTTAAAAAAAGTGACTTTTAAATAGTGGTTTTTAGAAATGCCTATTGAAAATCAATTTGTATCATCTGGGTATTGAAAAAAATTACATATTTGGAAACTAGATTCCGAGTACTACATTTTATATTTAGTGACTTTTTAAAGATTCCATCTCTAAGTGCTTCAAATTTTAAGGTCAAATGTGATAAATTCTGAAAATCAGGGAAAACACTTCCACTTTTTGGCCAAAAAGTGGACCCAACTTCTTGCACTGACCCAGAAACCAATCTGAAAACCATTTGGGCTAGGGGCCTTCAATGCTCCAAGGGAAAAGGTTGCCTTATGGATTTCTTCCTTCGTGAATGGGGCCATTAATCGGTCATTTTTGGTATCTGTCATCACTTTAGGTATGGGCTCCAAGATTCTTTGTTGGGCTTCAATCAAACTTTCATTTTCCGTTCCCAACATACCTTTAAAGAAACTCAGGCCCTCCTCTCTAATGGAGATGATATCCTCAACTACTGTGCTGTCAAGGAGATAGATTTTGATGATCATGTTAATATTTCTTCTAAAATTCATGGAGATGTGGAAAAACTTTGTGTTCCTATCTCCCTCAAGCCATTTGACCCTAGATTTCTGAAGCCAAAAAATTTCCTCCATCCTCAGCAACTGCTAAGCTGCTCCTCCAAAAGATATTTTTCCCCCTCCCTAAGAGCCTTTGTCATGCCTTCCTTGGATAGGCCCCTTTCCACCACTACTAGGTCCTCCTTTGCTTTGTATTTGGCCTCAAATAGATTTCCCATAACCTTCTTATTCCACAATCTTGCTGCTTTCTTTGTTTCTTGTGATTTCTTGAAAATAACAAATTAAAAGTTGCCCTTGAAGCTCTTATTCCACCACTATTCCAATTCTCTCTTAAAGTCTGGGTGTTCATACCAAAAAGCCTCCATTTTGAAGGGAGGTCACCTTGCTCTTCAGCTTAGGAAAATGAGAAGCCTAATAGGCCAATGATCTAAACCTCCAAACTTAGAAACTTCTAAAATGAAAGTCTTGGATAGGGGACAGAAGCTAGTCTGAATTGACTAGGAACCAATCTAATCTGCAAAGGATATTGTCCTCTCCACTGCACCTATTGGACCAAGTGAATGACCTAGCTCTGGGGGTGATATCAACCAAGGACATTTCTTCACAAAATTTCCTAAAGCTAGCTGAACCTAAACTATCAAGCAATCTTCCCCCTTTCTTGTCTTCAGGGGTGAGAGAGGAATTAAAGTCCCCTCCCAAGACCCAGTTCTCCCTCTCAATAGATTCCCTAAAGCTTCTCAGCTCATTCCAGAATTGTAATCTATCTTTCTCTAGGTTGGGACCATGAATATTCATAATGATAATCGGGTCTCCACCCTGAAAGGACTTAATTCTAATGGTTAGGGCATTCTCTAATATGTGAACTACCTCTCCCAAAAACTCCAACTTATTCCACAGAATCCCTAGATTACTAGCTGTACCTACGGCCTCCACTACAACCCCTTTTCCTAATTTCCATAGCCTACTGACCAAACTTTCCATAGAGTCACGTTCTAACTTCATTTCCTACAAAAGACAAACATCTGACCCTTCCACCTTAATCAACCACCACACCAGACGATGTTTCTCTAGGTCGTTGGGGCCTCACACATTCCAATTGACAATCTTCATTTACCTCCCTTACCATGGAGGTGCTCACCTCCTTGCTTCACAAATTTGTGTAGAGTGTCTTGAGTGCCCTTCCCTACCTTCACTAAGGCTATATGTTTGGCTTTGCTAGCCTCTGACTTCCTACCTCTTAACATTGGACCCCCTGCATCCATCAGGATATTATTTTTGTCCTTCTTACCACTCCTTGTAACTATTTTCTAGTTGTTCTCCTTTTCTCTCACAGTTCCTTTGTCATCCGACAACCCTTTTGAAGACTTGAGCTCCCTCGAATCATCCCCCCGCGACATAGTTAAAACCTAAACTTGAGGTGAAAATTTGTCTCAAAGCCACCCTGGGGCTTTTTTCCTCAAAAGACTAGAAGCCCCCTACCAAGATCCTCCAGTCTTTCAATAACTATCTCAAGATTGTCCTATGCCTGGGTATTTGTTTGTCTCCTCCTTATCCTTGAGAAAGGAAATTGCTATCTTGGATGGATTCTCATCATTTACCAATTGGGAAGGGCCATGACTTCCTTTCTTCGTGACTTTGGGCTCCGAGATTTGATTAGGGCATTGCCTCACCAAATGCCCTACCTTCCAACATCTGAAGCACCAGATTGGAAGACACTCATAGTCTAGCTCTTGAATCCACTCCCCCAAGATGGATGAAAACCTAATCACATGTCAAATCGATCTGCTTAAATCTATCTTAACACAGATTCCTGCATAAGTAGCCAACTTACCTTTTTGCAAAGCCTTAGAATTGCATACATACTCCTCTAGAGCTCCATCAATCATATTGAAAATCTCCTTCATCCACAGCTCTTGAGGTAGCTTGTACATCCTAACCCATAAGGGGGCCTCTCGAATCATTTCTTAGTGAGGATCAAAACCCAGAGACCAAGCCCTGATATATAATCTAGCATTTCCCTTGAACCAGGGACCTCCCTTCAGGATGTTGTCTCACTCCAACTCAGATTCAAAAGTAATTTGTAAAAACCCTAATGCCAAAAAGTTGATCTCTAGTTTTGCCCCCGACCATTTGTGCTCCATCCATTCCTTGATCCTTTTGATTGATGACCAAATTCCTATGAATTTAGTGATGACGACTCTTCGTTTAAGTTTCTCCACTTTGGAGTTGAGCATCACCTCTGGGATGTTTAAGTTCAATATTTCCTTCAAAATGTGCAAATTGACATTTCTAACTGCCATACAATTGTTTTCTATTTCCTCCTTTTTGCGCTCTTCCTTTGCTCCCACAAGCAAATCTCCAATAATTGTTGCCTCTCTCTACTCATCCTCCTCATACAACCTGTCGACCTTCTGCTCTATATTGCCTGCGATCCTTGCTTTTGACATTTTTTCATATGTACCTATATAATCTATTATTAAATGTTTATATTTAATAACATTTATTTATATAAAATATTTAAAATATAATAATAAATATTACAAAATATAGAAATAGATTTAATAATTATATTATATAAAATATAGATAATAATAATAAATAGATTTATATCATATATTTTATATATAAAATAAATATAATAAATTCATAAATATATACAAATATTTAATATAATATATTTAACCTAAATATATTTATTCCTATATTTAGAACAAGATGAACCCATGAGAAGTTACAACTATTTATTCTTATATTTAAATACAACTATATATGCTTGTGAGAAATGACACATAAAAAAATAAAAAAACATTATGTAAGTAATTGTTTTTAATTTTTATCAATGTTATACATATACATATAATTATATATTAACTTTATTAACTTTTTATAATAATAATAATATGAATTTAACTATTATATTTAATAATGTTATGCTATATAATTTTGATTTAAAATAACTAGGGTTTTTTATAATTATTACTCTAAAATAGTTAAGTTTATAATTTTTAAATCAAAATTAGCATAACATTATTAAATACATTATTATAAAAAGTTAACAACTAGTGGCAAATACTTGCCTTGTAGTGTTGTAATTATAGTATGTGTTTTACTTGTAATTATAGTTGTGTTTTAATTTTAATTTTTTAATTCATTAGGTAAACTTTAAATTTATTTTGTGTCAAACCAACAAAATAATTGTTATTGATAGTTATAATATTAATAATAATATTAATTATATTATTAATATGATAGTTATAATATTAATAATAATATTAATTATATTATTAATATTTATGCCAAGAGGCGTTCTACACTCACCCCTAATCAATTAAGATTCATTAAACAAAATTCATAAATGTGTAAATAAATAAATTCGTGGAAGCCAAATGGACACAAAAATTAAAAAAATAAAAAATAAACTCATGGATAGCATGGATGGGAGTTGAAAGATATAAAAAAATATAAAAATATAAAAAAAAAAAGGTGAAAGGAATAAAAACTAAAATAAAATAAAATACAAATCACTATCCATTAAAATCAAAGAAAGAAATGTTATAGCCAATGGACATTCATCTCTATTTATATTGTCTCCTTCCTTAAGTTTTTTTTAATATCAAATTGTTCGCAGATATTTTATCATTGTACATCACACAGAGACTTAATATCTTCTACCAAATATTTTGCAAAGTTATCTTGTCATAGGGTACTGAGTTTAAGTTAAATTCAATTTGGTGGAAGACTTCAATTTCTTTTATATATTTTCTTGTAAATCATGAATTAAAATTAAAAAAAATCAAAATAAAGAATTAGTGATTAAAAAATATATTTGAAAAGAAAGACAATTTAAAAGGGGAAATTATTTTGCACAATGGTGCTCCTTGAGCATCAGGCCAGATAATATGATTTTGAAATGGGGTCGGGAGTAGTTGAGTTATTGTAAAAACAATAAAGTTCTTTTTTTTATGCATCTAATTAATTTTGGTAATATTTAAAAGTAAAAAAGAAATTTTACAATTTGTGCTTTAGATACACTATAATTTAGCTAATTAAACTTGTGGCATGTATTAATTTATTTAAGTTAAAAAATACATTTAGTTTTATGTTTTGAATTATTGTGATCATTGTTTACTTAAATTTAAAAATTTGTCTTTTATAGAGTAAGGATTTAAATAAGATTAAATTAAAGATTTATATAAGATTTTATTGATAGGTTTTACAATTTATCAAGTTTCTTTCTAATAAAACAATAAATTTTTTTAATTTGTGTTAAATTTGATTTATTAAATTTTTGCATACAATAATTTATTTTATTTTATTTTAAATTTAAGAATATAAATATTTAGATATCACTTATTAATGGTTAAAATATTAGTTGTAGAAACCTTACAATTATCTTAGGTTTAAAGAGAGACAATAAAATAAAACAAAAAGATATTTTGTTTTACTTTCTTTGGACGCATTTATTTTGCTTTCCTTTCTACAACAAGTTCACATTATAATCAATCTGAACTTGGAGAAAATAAATTAATTAGAAATTCTAAAAAATAATAATTAAAATTGCAAACCAAATAAAAACAAACAAGAGAAATTACAAATACAAGCATGAAGGTGGACTAAAGGTGGACTATGGCTTCTTCGAAAGAGTCTCCTCTAGATTTATCATACAATAAAATAAACTAAAATTAAGAAAACTAAATGAATAATTTCTTTGAATGAAATGTATTTTAAGTTTTAAATATTTACAAGTTTTCAAAATAGAAAAAGATAATTATTGCTTTATTTATTATTTGTAGCACGGGATTGCTTTATTATTAGTTTAAAAATATGATTGTGTTTTTTTAAATTTATGAAGTTTATAATTAAATTATTAGGTTAGTTTTAAGTAAGGGATTGTTTTATTATTTGTAACTTTTATATTTCAATTATTTCAAAATGGATGTTTTTTATATGCCTTTTGTCATTTGGCAAGTTTGTTTTAATATTTTTGTAAAATTAGTGCTCTACCACTTCCTAAATTATAGCCTAATTTAATTTTATATGATGTTAACTTAAATTTAAAAATCAAAATCTAAGATTATTTTAATACATATATATATTTTTAAAAATGAAATCTTTTTTTTTTTAAATGGAGTTGCTCAAGCCAATCTATGAGGCTCTCCTTTGAAGAGGCAACTGCCTTCATATGGCTGGTACCCCTCTCATTTTCTTCATTATTGAAACTATATCTTTGCCAAGTAAAATATGCATTCAAAATTTATATCATTCATTTAATCTGACAAAATATACTAATAAATAAATTGTATCCTAGAATCGTTGTTTAATCAAATAAATAATTTTAGATATAAATCAAGAAAATAATTTATGCATGTATTTCATAATTTTCTTGAGTTTGATTTCCATTCTTCACTTCTACACAAAATGTACTCTTACAATAGAAATAAACCATAGGAATTAGAATTATGAGTTGAATCAAATAAATAATTTTAGATATAAATGAAGAAAATAATTTATGCATGTATTTCATAATTTTCTTGAGTTTGATTTCCATTCTTCACTTCTACACAAAATGTACTCTTACAATAGAAATAAACCATAGGAATTAGAATTATGAGTTGAGTTTTTAAATAGGGAAAGAATTTTTTTTTCTTGAGTAAGATAATGTACTTTTCTATTTTAAGTGCCCAATAAATCCTATGTTTTAGTTGTTCAATTCTATTGTTAGAGTGTCTTTTTTAAATTGTTGTTTCTATCTAATAAAATAAATGTTTTTAAATGATGAGTCATAGCTCTTTTTATAGGACTTCATTTAAGTCCTCATAATTAAATGTATTTTTCTTAAAATTATCTAAGTTGTATTTTATTTATTTTAGAAAAAAACTTCACTTATGTCTCATTATATTTAAAAAAAATGCTATTTAAATTTACATTTAATTTGTTCCTTTTAATTACTTATGCACATTTAAAAAATAAAAAATAATTTTATGATATATTGTAAGAGTGTGTTTTTATATGCTTTTGTCATTTGGCAAGTTTTAATATTTTTCTAAAATTAGTGCTCTACCACCTCCTAAATTATAGCCTAATTTAATTTTATATAAAATAATCTTATACTTATGTTTTGTAGTGTTATTTCTTATCTTAGTGTTATTTTCAATTAAGAGTTTAATTGATTTTACCATAGAATTTTATTAAATTAAGAGTTATTCTAGATTTAATTTGTTTTCAAATGTTTATTTTTAACAAATATTTGAAAATATATGTTGTTATTTATTTATCTTTAAACAAAATTCAAAACATTTTTTCTTCCAAAACTAAAACAATTACAACGTATGGTAATCGTGGTACCTCTGGTTCACATTTACAGGTCAAGCCGTCGTGATTGAACTACTATACCCACTACTTAAAATAGCTGCAACAACGACGTCTATGGCATCGTCCCTATAAATCGCCGGGGAGAAATAAGGACAGTATCATTTTTACTTCCTTCTATTTCCCATTTGTTACTATTGTAAGACATAAATCCTGACTGAATGAAATTTCATTTCTTTTTGAGCAGGTGTCATTAAGGAGTAGTACGAATCCTTTTCACGTATTTCCTATGTGCCACGTTCCACTCTCCTCTCATGTGCTTTAATGTTTCTTTCAAGTACTGACGGGTATAAAGAAAGGATGAGCTTCTTCCACATACCGACGGGTATAATGGAAGAGTGAGAATACATAGATGTTTGGTATATTGGTCTGGTGATATATAGAAAAGGCAACCTTTTGAAGTGATAAGGAACCAATCCATGAAAACCATAATGTGTTGAAAATTGTTTAATCTCTTAGCATTATTATTTGATCTAAACTTGAAAGTGTGTAATCATTCTAATTTTGCAAATTAATAGACTTATAAATATTTGTTTTATACTATTATACAAGTATGGATTCACTTAGATTGAATGTTGAATCTGACGAGGGAAGAAGACAATACCGAAGGGAATATCAAAGAATATATATGAGGGAATATCGAAGATGACATTGCCAACAAATGAGAGAAGCAGAAAGAGAACAACAAAGGACACAACAAAATGAGGTTGTCATAGAAAGATATCATAAATGTAGAGTAGACATAGCACTTGAAGAATTGGAATTACAAAATCAGAAACAAGCAAACATGATGAGAATAAGTCATCTACAAACATCTCAACAACTCAATGTCCCTGAAAGAGAAGAAAGACAAGAACCTAATGGGTCAAATACTAATATCAATTTTAATGTTGAAGATGAAAATTCAAGATCAATAGATTTTGTACTTGAAACATTAGAAAATGCACCTGGACATGACATGAATCTATTTGTTCAAAGTAATGTACTAAATTTATAATTTTTGTATTCATATCAATGTTAAACACCAATGGCATGAAAATTTTCCAAAGTAATGTGAATGTTGTAACTTTACACTTATAAATATTTGTTTTCAAATATTATGTAGGTATGGATCCACCTAGGTTGAGCATTGAATCTGAGTAGGAACAAAGACATGATGAGGAACAAAGACAACACCGAAGGGAATATCAAAGAGCATATCAGAGGGAATATCGAAGACATCAATGCCAACTAATGAGGTGCGGAAAGACAAGAACTTGATCAGTTAAATGCTAATATAGATTTTATTGTTGAAAGACCAGAAAATGTACCAAATCCTAATGGAATTCTTAACACTAATTTCAATACTTTCCAAATGTATTTTCGAAATGGAATTAATAGTTTTGTTTCACCAAACATGTGCTATATTTGTCAAGAATGTTATCTTGGAATAAGGGTTTTTTGGACACCTCAAGGTTCTATATGCAATAGGTGCCAACAAGAAAGAGACAATAATCAATTTTCAGCATCAAATAATATGGATCTTGGCCCACAACCACAAGATCTTGCAAACCTAATGTAGGTAGAAGAAATGTTGATAGCACGTGTCAATTCAATTCTACAAGTGAGACATGCAACTGGTGGTCAATATAAATACAAAGGACACACAATAAGTTTTCCATGGGATGTAAAAGAGATTTCAAAGGTTTTGCCACATGGAATAAAAGATTTTCCAATCATTATTGTTCGAAGGAGGGATCAATGTGGCACAAATTACAACTTTACAGTAAATAGAGAGAGTAGATAAGGTACTCATATAAAAAATTGAACATGACAAGTTCTACTCTGATGTTCAAATTGATGAAAGTGCTCTCAATGCTCTTCCATCAAATTCAGATGAAAATATCTTTGACCAACTAAATACAATGCATATATGGAGTTTGATTCAGATGCAAATGAAGTTGTATTTGTGGGCCCATTGATGGAAATAGATGAAGGAAATATCATTCATCACACAACATTAATGGCTTCTAGGCCGCCTAATGTTAGAAGAGAGATGGAATTGATCCATGCATGGGTGAACAACCCTGATGCAGATCTAGGGTCATTGATCGATTGGCCAATGATTGGTTCATCTCCTATCAATTTGAGTATGTGACATTAGGCTTATTTGATATGGCATTTCCAACATTGTTTCCTGATGGTAGATGAGATTGGCTGGAGCCATGCATGAGATGAGTACATTTGCATGAACATGTCAAACATCTCTTTCAGTATAGGGATCATCATTTGTAATGTCCCCATTTTAGCTCACTATGGTTTGTGATGGGATTAGCCTATTATTGGCCCTTGTAGGCTAATACTCTTGGTTAGAGGGTCATGTGTAGTAGTTACTTGGTCTTTTTGGTGGCGCTATTCTTCTCTATAGGGTATTGTTTAGGTTTGGCCTTTGTTTGATGTTCCTAGACTCAGTTATACACACTTACTATTTATAGTAATTCACCATTTCAGGAGAATCAGTGTTTTTATATATAGCAAGGCACTTGGACAGGTCTTGATTGTAGTATCGATCCCTTACTCAATTGGTTTGGTCAGATAATGAGGGATTTACTATTTATAGTAAATCTATGGTTGTAGAGAGGGACCCCTAGTATTTTTAGTAAGGTGGTTGGATATACAGAGGGTATCATGGCGAACCTCCTTGTTCAGACAGAATTGGAAAATCATAAGTATTTAAGAAGTTATTAATTGTTAAAGTGGCCTAAATGATATTTAATTATAAAAGGTATATTATAAAGTTATAATGTAACTTTATAAAAGGTGGGGCCATTTTAAGTTAATGAGTAATTAATTCCTCATTGAAAAAGCGTGCCATTATGAGTTTATATTATAAAGTTCTATTAAAAACCTAAAAAGTGGACTTCAAAGGCAAATTAAATACACTTCATTTGGAGAAGTTATTAAAGGGCCTCAAAAAGCAAATCAACCTTATTATTGAATGGGCATTTGATATTGTCTTTGTGATTTTCTTGTGGTGGAGAAGAGGAAGCCTAGGGTTTCTACAATTTCTACATTTGTGATCATTGAGAACGAAAAAACTCTCATTGATTTGCATAACTGAGGTAGTGAGAGATCTACTGAAGGGTTGTAGCCATTTGAGTGGGTGATATTTCAGTCATTCACATTGCTACAATTTGTGGCCAAGGGCCAAATCTAGATAATTCAATTTTGAGGAGATTGGAGATTTTGCATTGCTGGTTTACATTCATTGGAGAAGGAGTATTTGGCATTGCGGGAAATTGATTTATGGACATTGCTAATAATACCTTTTAGTCACCAATTT
Source organism: Cunninghamia lanceolata (assembly GCA_027924645.1). Taxonomy (NCBI): domain Eukaryota; kingdom Viridiplantae; phylum Streptophyta; class Pinopsida; order Cupressales; family Cupressaceae; genus Cunninghamia; species Cunninghamia lanceolata. The sequence continues at coordinate 2,668,349 of BSBN01000484.1, forward strand.
TAGATTGGAAGATCCAGGATTTTCATCATAGTTTGGCATGATGGTAGCAATTTCATATCAGAATAGGGTGGCTGCTGTAGGTGAAGACTGGAAGACATTAAGAGTTGTTGGAGTGTCATCTCTTCATTGATTCCCTTTAGCTTATTCCAAGTTTTCTATGCATTGTAAACATCTAATTTAGAATCCTCCTTTCATTGTTGTAATCACTGTTATGACAACAAACTGTAGCATCAAATTGTAAGTTAAAAATATTTGATTGCATTCATGATTTGAGTCTACATTTAATCCCCAGGTCTAGAAGGTTTTGATTCATCATTGTAATAAGAGAATTCAGTCACTTTGTGAACATTGTAATATCTGATTGCAATGACATAGAAGTTTGGCTATCAATTGTTTTCTAAAATGACTTGCAGTTGTAGATGATTGATGGCATACAAAGATTGCATAAGAACTATTTGCCTAAATGTCAATGGCCTATAGCTATTCCTTTGAAAGTATTTTCAGTCACTTAGAGTTCATGCCAAGTGTTTGTAAAAATGTCTCCTTATTGTAGGTGATCATTGCATGGATAGGTTGCATGCTAAATGTTTGTTAAAATTCCCAAAGTGTTGTAGTTGCATACTTGTAATTAGTTTCAATCATAACATTGCATAGAAAAGTCTAAATATACTTGCATTTCATCTTTAATACATTAGAAGATATATGGTATTGTTAGAGAAGTAGATCATGCATCATCCCTTTATTTAAAAACAAGAAACACAAACAGAAAATTCATATCAACATGTTCAGACTTTGCAAGACAACTATTTGACAAAATTACCAAGGGAAAAAATCAAAAAATTTGGGTTAGAACCAGCAGGGTTCTTTACAGTGGTATTAGAGCATTCAAAATTTTAGAGGATATCCTAAACTAGATATTACAGTGGTATCAGAGTGGTTTCCTGCCATCCTATTGGGTTATTCAAAAATATTCAGTTGACTGTCACGGACTTCATGTTGCATGTTAGATATTTTCACTTGCATGTTATTTTTGAGACTACCTAGATGTTTGCATGTCGATTCTAAGGGTTGCATGTTAGTGATAAGCACTTGCATGTCAGTTTTAATGGTTGCATGTGTAGTTTTTTAAAAAAAATATATTCAGTTGAATCAGCTAGTTAATCATGGTTACTTCAAGTTCCTAGAAGCTGTGGAACAAGAATATGGAGAAGCTTAAACAAAGTTTGAATAAGTTGGATGAAAAATAGAAGAGGATGAATGAATTGATTTCACACCCTGCAAACATAGACAAAGTAGCTTGGTTTATGGCATCCATTTTTAAGGGGTCTACATCACAAAACAAAAAGGAGGAACAAGAGGTCTCTACAAGTGAAGTATCTAGAAACCTCTATAATAAATTTTCAGTAGTTAGTGACTAGGATTCAGCTGATCCTATGGAGAACAGAATGGACAAAGATGATGAGTCCCTTAATGATTCCTTAGGGGCTGATGTTAAATGTACTCACGAAAATCTAGAGGGAAAGGTAATAGGTGAAGTGTGGACCAACAGTATTGAGACCGGTTCTATTTCAATTGATCTTCACCCAGTTGATGTTATAGAAGGTAGAGAGGAAAAAATAGTGGATCCTACAGGATAGGGTTGAACAAGTCTCTTAGTTGGTGACATGGAGGTTATGATTGAGGACTCTTTTGATAGTCCTATTAGTGATCTTACCTCTCTGCATGAGGTTAGCAATTCATCATCCATTGAGTCTATTTTTTTGGAGTGATGATGAGGAGTTTGGGTTGGGAACTACTACTACTCTAGTTCCAAACCAGCATGAGGACACTTCAGAAGAATATTTTGATGAGAGTCAAGCTCTCCATTGGCAGCCCACAACTTCAACTAATGAATTTTCCTTGGTCCCTAATTCTAATTTGGAGAACCAACTAAAGGTTGGTGAAGTTAAGATTGTTACAGCGTTGTCCCATTTTGATCATTCCCACAAGATGGTGGAAATTCATCTATGTAAGGTCCAACTTGAGGGGAGACATAGATGTGTTGAAGAAGCTTCATCAATCTATGATTTGCAAGCATTTAAGACAACCATGGAGATTATGAAAAATAACTATTTAACTCTTCTTTCCGATAGAGATAACCTACTTGAATTGGGTATCATATATTCAGATGCATTGAAGAGGAAAGAGGAAGAGGTTGATAAACTCACCACAGAGCTAGTGAAGACTAGAAAATCTTTGGAAGACTCTCAAATGGCTCTCCTTATGGCAAAAAATCAGATTGAGGAGTTGAATGTGGAGTTGAGTTTGGCTCATGCTTCACCAAAGAAATTAGAAAATCAGTCTTCTATTGCAGCCTCTTTGGATGGGTAAGAATCTTGTGTTGTGCATGTGATTGAGGGACAAGGAAATGAGGGAAAAGAAGATCTACATGATGAGGTTCAGGAAGGCAATGATGCATGCTCACATTGTGATGTTGATAGCAGCCATGTGCATGATTTAAAATCAGTTTTAGGAAATGAGCATGTTGATGATTTGGAATCAGATTTTGATGAGGAGTTACTCCTCATTAATGATCCCAAACTTGATGTTGTAGAGGCAAAAAATCCACACAATGATGCCACTTGCAGCCATGTAATCCAAGCTTTGGTAGAGAACATGCATGAATTGCAACAAGCTATGCCTCTTGGCTTATTCCTTAGGGATAAGTATTCAATAGAGGAGGAGGTGGCACAAGTCTTAGGCTGATATGGTAAGGTAGATAGATGGATGTGTGTATTATTTGCATTGGGAACCAGGTGGTGACAGAGTTAGCATTGTAGTTTGGATGGGTTCCGCTGGATGGCTTCACCACTTTAGTCATGGTGAAGTGGGAATTAGTATTGAGCAACAGAAGTCTGAAGATGTTCTACTTAGAAGGCTTCTATTCTAGATTTGGGATCCAAGTATTTTTGCTTGGACACTCTTCAGAACACTATGGGATCCTTCGTGTGCATCGGGGCTCTAGTTTGGGTTCACTAGGGAGTATTGTTGCATGTACATGGTGTGGTTCTTCTGTAGTTTCACTCCAGGTTCTCATGTACATGATATGTTTCAGATGCACAGTCTAGTTGTGTAGGAGTTAGATGATATGTATGACAACTTATCTTGCACAATTTTGGGAAGCAAACATTGTCAGTCTTCAGAGTTGCTTCCACTTGATGTTCACGTACTTGCAACACCTACTGTTGAGATTGATTTAGTTTGGCAAGTTTTGTCAGTTGTACTGGTGATGGTGTTGAAGGAATTGGTTAGTGATAGCAGTGACATTACATAGTTCTACCCCTGGGATCCTGGTGGAGTTGTGGTTCCTCTTCAGGCAGAGTACAGTGAGCTTCCAAACGAGAGATTGTTTGGGGACAAGCAATTTTGGGAGGACGGACGATAATGTCCCCATTTTAAGCTCACCATGGTTTGTGATAGGATTAGCCTATTATTGGACCTTGTAGGCTAGTACTCTTGGTTAGAGGGTCCTATGTGGCAGTTACTTGGTCTTTTTGGTGGCGCTATTCTTCTCTAGAGCAGGGTATTGTTTAGGTTTGGCCTTCGTTTGATGTTCCTAGACTCAGTTATACACACTTACTATTTATAGTAATTCACCATTTTAGGAGAGTCAGTGTTTCTATATATAGCAGGGTACCTGGATAGGTCTTGATTGCAGTATCGATCCCTTACTCAATTGGTTTGGTCAGATAATGAGGGATTTACTATTTATAGTAAATTTGTGGTTGTAGAGAGGGACCCTTGCTATTTTTAGAAAGGTTGTTGGATATATAGAGGGTATCATGGCGAACCTCCTTGTTCAGACGGAATTGAAAAATCATAAGTATTTAAGGAGTTATTAATTTTTAAAGTGGCCTAAATGATATTTAATTATAAAAGGTATATTATAAAGTTATAATGTAACTTTATAAAGGGTGGGGCCATTTTAGGTTAATGAGTAATTAATGCCTCATTGGAAAAGCATGCCATTATGAGTTTATATTATAAAGTTGTATTAAAAACCTAAAAAGTTGACTTCAAACGCAAATTAAATACACTTCATTTGGAGAAGTTATAAAAGGGACTCAAAAAGAAAATCAAGCTCATTATTGAATGAGCATTTGATATTGTCTTTGTGATTTTCTTGTGGTTGAGAAGAGGAAGCCTAGGCTTTATGCAATTTCTACATTTGTGATCATTGAGAACGAAAAAACTCTCATTGATTTGCGTAACTGATGTAGTGAGAGATCTACTGAAGGGTTGCAGCCATTTGAGTGGGTGATATTTTAGTCATTCACATTGCTACAATTTGTGGCCAAGGGCCAAATCTAGATAATTTGATTTTGAGGAGAATGGAGATTTTGCATTGCTGGTTTATATTCATTGGAGAAGGAGGATTTTGCATTGTGGGAAATTGATTTATGCACATTGCTAATAATACCTTTCAGTCACCAATTTTAGACTAGTAGATCCACGATTTTCATCAGAGTTTGGCATGATGGCAGCAATTTCATATCAGAACAGGGTGGCTGCTGTAGGTGAAGACTAGAAGACATTAAGAGTTGTTGGAGTGTCATCTCTTCATTGATTCCCTTCATCTTATTCCAAGTTTTCTATGCATTGTACACATATGATTTAGAATCCTCCTTGCATTGTTGTAATCACTGTTATGACAACAGACTGTAGCATGAAATTGTAAGTTCAAAATATCTAATTGCATTCATGATTTGAGTCTGCATTTAATCACTGGGTCTAGAAGGTTTTGATCCATCATTGTAATAAGAGAATTCAGTCACTTTGTGAACATTGTAATATCTGATTGCAATGACATAGAAGTTTGGCTGTCAATTCTTTGCTAAAATGACTTGCATCTGTAGATGATTGATGACATAAGAAGATTGCATAAGAACTATTTGCTTAAATGTCAGTGGCCTATAGCTATTCCTTTGAAAGTATTTTCAATCACTTAGAGTTCATGCCAAGTGTTTGTAAAAATGTCTCCTTGTTGTAGGTGATCATTGCATGGATAGGTTGCATGCTAAGTGTTTGTTAAAATTCCCAAAGTCTTGTAGCTACATACTTGCAATTAGTTTCAGTCATAACATGAAAAGTCTAAACATACTTGCATTTCATCTTTAATAAATTAGAATTTATATGGTATTGTTAGAGAAGTAGTTCATGCATCATACCTTCATTCAAAAACAAGAAACACAAATAGAAAACTCATATCAGCATGTTCAAACTTTGCAAGACAACTATTTGACAAAATTACCAAGGGAAAAAATAAAAAAATTTGGGTTAGAACCAACAGGGTTCTTTACATCGTTTTGGTCAACACCCACGATTTAGATATTATGTGATGAACATGACCATGAGACTACGTGCACAAAATTCATCTGCAGTGTTTGTCAAGAGAAATCTTCAAGATATGCCAATCACCATCAACGAGCCACATGAACATATGGAAAATGTACCCCACTCCCATCTAGCTGATTGTTTGATGAGGTTGGGAACAACCTTAAGGGGTACAAGATCATATTGGGAAAAATGTCATACAGAGTTAACTGATATGCTTCATCAAATTGGTTTGCCCACAATATTCTTCACTTTGAGTGCAGCAGATATGTATTGACCTAATTTGCATGTACTGATGCCTGGAACACCACCAATAGATGCATGAGAAGCCCAAAAATGGAGAAGACAGAATGCTATTGATTATCCTCATATAGTGGCACACTACATGCACCTACAACATACAATTTTTAGAAAATAAATTCTAGAAAAAGGAATGAATGTCAAAGATTATTAGTCTAGATATGAATGGCAACATCGAGGTTCACCGCATGTGCATGGATTCATATGGATAGATGGAGCACCAAATATGGATAATCTTGATTGGAAGAATGAGAAGCAATGAAAAAGTGCAGAGAAATATTTCCATTCTATTATTCATGCATGGAATCCTAGAGAAGATGCACATCAACAAAGCATACAAGTATGTTCAATGACTATAAATTAAAATATTTTATATATTATGTAAGAAATTTATGTTTCAATGTAACTAATAAATTCATACATTTTTAAATCATAGGTAATGCAAAATTTTGTCCAGCATCCACGTCTTCGAAATACAAGGCAGCTTACAAAAGTACATATGGAACATGACTATGAAGAGATTTTAAATTGTGTAGAATGACATACAATGTGTAGAGAGGGTGCATGTCTACGCAAGAAAAGAGGACAAATGGTTTGTAGGTAAGATTCAAAATCTTCCAAATTATTAGTTACAAACTTAATATAATATGAGTACAGAGAATAAAAACTATTATTATTGACTATATAGGTATAATGCTCCATGGTCGTTAAATCTTGAGGGATCATACTTATATGAAGACTCAGAGATAGGAGAAAAAAAGTTTGAACTTGCAAGAAATGATGACGGAGTAAATACACACAATCGGTACATACTACAATTATGGAGAGCAAATATAGATTGGTAACCTATTCTTTCCAAACATGCTATAATAAAGTACATTGCCAAGTATGCAGCTAAAGCATAAAAGAGTTCAGAAACTTATCATCAAATGTTGATGCAGCTTGTAAACATTGAAAACCCTGATGATTTAGCATCAAGAGTATACAGAAGGCTTCTCACCAAAACACTTATAGAAAGAGACATTAGGGCACAAGAAATATGCCACATGCTATTGGAACTTCCATTAATGTAGAGTAGTAGAAAATTTGTCAATTTGAATGTCTCACGTGAGGTTTTCAAACATGTAGCTACAAATGACGAAGATGACTTTGAAGAACATACACAATCTTTCATTGATGGATATAAGAATAGGCCCTTTTGCATGGAAGGTGTTTCTCTTATTGATGCAGCTAGATCATGGACATATAATCCAAAGCGAACAAGAGATAACATATGGGAGGCAAGGGGAATGGAATCTATTGTGAGAGTATTTCCAAGGTTTGTATCCACCCCTCAACGTCAATCAGATAAATGGGTTAATTTTTGTTGGTCTGTGTTGTTACTTTATAAGCCATTTCGTCATATAGAAAGAGATATTGGTCTTCAAGATGATGCAATAATATCAAATTGGGAGTCATTCAATTATAATCCTTGGCATGTGCAAAGAAGAACTACTCCAAAAGATGTTGTCAATAGTAGTGATTCTAAAATTGAAGATAATCAACCTCTTTAGGAAAACACAACAAAGCATGAATGGGAAATCATATCGAGGCTACATCATAATCAGATTATGCAGGTTTTTGAAATAGATATGTTGGGAAGAAGAGATATTGATAGGCAAGCAGTGCCATGGTCTAATGAATATCAAGGTGAACACTACACAGATCAAGAAATAAAATTCATAAGCACCATGAAAGATAGTGGATTTTTCATGTGGGATGATATAACAAAAAATATACATTATGCATCATTGGGTGCCAAACAGAAAAATGCACTTGATATAATTATGACACATTATCATGGATCTCAAAATGCATTGCCATTATTCATGATAATTCAAGGAACATTAGTGACTGGAAAATCATATCTAATTGGTGCTATCAGTCAAGCTCTTCAAAATGCAGCATTCCCAAGGCATACTCCACTTCTATTGCTTGCACCAACAGGAGTTGTAGCATTCAATATTGGAGCCTCAACAATCCATTCAGTACTTCAAATCCTAGCAGTCACAGATTTTGGTCAATTAGAAGGGGGAAGACTCACAAGTTTCCAAGAGCAGTTACGACACATAAAATACATTGTGATTGATGAAATGAGCTTCATTGGAAAAAAATTGCTAGAGAAGGTAGATTGTCGATGTCGTCAGGCATTCCCTGAAAAAGCAGACATGAGTTTTGGAGGTATACATATGTTTTTTAATGAAGACATATAATTTTTGCCTATTTTAAAACATATACTTGATTATTATTAAATCTAACAATTGATACTAGACACTAATGAAGGCCATCATTTTCTAATATTTTGCAAGTGTATCTATGATTCTCTTTGGAGATTTAGGTCAGTTACCTCATGTTAATGATAGACCACCATATGATAGCAATAGATGTGGTAAACTATTATGGGAAGAATTCAAAATCGTTGTTACTTTGGATAAAATATTTAGACAAGAAGGGGAAAGCATTTAACAACAAATATTTCGTCAACTTCTGACAAATCTAAGAGATGCAAAACTAACTATTGATGACTGAAAGTTGCTCATGACAAGAACCAATGTTTGCATAGATGCACCAACCAATGAAGAATTTGATAGTACTATTCATTTGTTTGCCACAAATGATAATGTGCATAGTCACAACAAAAAAAAAATTATTCTCATTAAGGCATCTAGTTGCACGTAGCATTGTAACAAGAGTGGGTAGTGTTAATGCACCAGAAGCTGGTTAGATTGATGAAATTGATATGGAGTTATTACTTGCTAAGGATGCAAGAGTGATGTTAACTTCTAATCTTTGGATAGAAGCATGCCTTGTAAATAGATCTCTAGGGTATGTTTGAAAAATAATATACAAACCTGGAAGTGCACAACCTAAACCACCGTTATGGTGGAGTTTGATAAATACATAGGGATACCATTTGAAGATCAATCTCCATGTATGATTCCAATTACACCAATACAAAAGGGTTGAACAATCCAGATACCCTTAAGATTGGCTTGGGCATTAACAATACACAAATCACAAGGTTTGACTCTCTCAAAAGCCACAATTGACATAGGGAAAAAAAGAAAGAACAAGATTAACATTTGTGGCTATATCTCGTGTAAAGTCATTACAAGGTCTCAGAATAATTCCACCGTTTACATATGATCATTATGAAAAAATGAAAAAGGGAAAACAACTTGGTAAGAGAAAAGTTGAAGAAGAAAGACTAAAATTATTAGAACACAATAGAGTAGAACATAGTGGAGTAGAGTAGACCAGACTAGAGTAGAAGAGAGCAGAGCAGAGTAGAACAAAGCAGAGTATAGTAGAACAGATTAGAGCAGAGTAGAACAAATCAGAGTATAGTAGAACAGAGAAAAGTAGAGAAGAATAGAGCAGAGAAGAGTAGAGAAAAGAATAGCAGAGTAGAACAGAGCAAAGTATAGTAGAACAAAGCAGAGTAGAGCATATCAGAGCATAGTAGAGTAGAGTAGAACATAATAGAGCAAAGTAGAACAGAGTAGAGTAGAGCAGAGTGGAGAAAACTCAACAGAGCAGAGCATAGTAAAGCAGAGAAAAGTAGAGAAAACTGAATAGAGCAGAGCATAGTAGAGCAAAGCAGAGTAGAGAAAACATAGAAGAACAGAGCAGAATAGAAAAAATTCAACAGAGCATAGTAGAGCAGAGAAAATAAAGCAAAGTAGAGTAGAGCAAATAGAGTAGACCAAAGCATTGTACAATAGGGCATAAAAATAATATCTTGTATATTTAAAACATTATTTACACACATGAATATATACTTGGTGCTCTTTGCTCATGTTGTTTTCCCCAAAAGCTTTCTCCATGTATATTTTTGTTACTAAACTTTGTTGATTTTATTTGTTATTTGTACAAAGATAATATAACACACTTACCATAACCCTTAGTTACTCAAATCAAACAACCATGATATGAATGATTTATGTGGACAAATACTATTCTTATGTGTACAAGTACTAGGGTGGCAATGTACATGCATTGGAATACTTCATATTATATGTTTGTCTTATGATGTGTTGATTTATGCATATTCTAAGAAATTAACTTCATTAAACTAATAATAAAACATGAAATTATGCTTCACTAAACTAAATAATTATAAAGTAAAATAAAAAATAAATCTTAATTCTAAAATATTTAAATTTATTTAAATTAATTCCACAACACATAATTATTATGATAATTAATATATTCTATATTTAATGAATTTCCAAAAATTATAAATTAAAAAATAATTTTTTCACAACTATAACTCTAAATAGATTAAAACCTTATTGTAACCCTAATTTTAAGCATTACCCTAATTATCACCCTAACCCTCAATCTAATCCTAATTCTAATCTAACCTTGACTCTTAACTTAACTGAAACCCTATTTCTAAATCTAACCCTAATTCTAACCATAACCGTAAGATCACACTTACCATTGTTTTATAAGACTAACACTATATCTATCCCTATTTATAAGTCCATTCCTAACTCAATACCTAAACAAAACCCTAATTCTAAACCTTACCTTCATTCAAATCCTAACTCTAAACCTAACACTAACCTTAACCATTATTTGGTACATGAACAAAACATTAAATGTAACAAGATTTATAAACACAACTATAACCCTAATTAGATTAAAACTTTATTCTAACCCTGATTTTATGCATAACCTTAAATAAAACCCTAATTCTAAACCTTACCTTCATTCAAATCCTAACTCTAAACTAATTGTAATTATAACCCTAATTCTAGTCCTAACTCTAATCCTAATAGTGACCTTAATTCTAACTTGAATACTAACCCTAACCCTAATATAATATAATATTTATTTTTAATTATTATATTAGAATTATAATAATATATTATATAATAATGTTATTAAATATTATATTATAATAATATATTTAATCTATATTATAATATTATATTAATTTATATTATATAATTATATTATATAGTTATAATTAGGCTTGTCGGATGCTACTAGTATACCTATATTTAAAAAATATATTTAAAGTACACCGAGAAATATTTTTTAATCAATTTACCACACATAGGTGGAATAGTCTCTCGGCGTACTTTATATATATTTTTCAAATATAGGTATGCTAGTTATTTTAACACTTGATATATTATCTTAAATGATATATTATCTTAAATGATATTATAGTATTATAATATAGTATAATATTAATTGATATAATATTTGACTTAATTTTCTTCTTAGAATAAATATTTGTTATATAGACAAATTGGATTCCAATGATGATAAACAAATTTTTTTTTAAAGCCAATATAAATATTATAACAAAATTGTAATATTTATAATATAATTTATAAATTTTTTTAGTTTAAATATTAATGAAATAATATAATTAATTATTTATTGATAATAAATAATGTTTATATTATTAATATGATAATAATATATTTATATTATTACATTATTCTAATATTATAATATTTTTAAATAGTATTATATTATATTTTTGTTTTTTTATTATATTGTTATATTATATTATATTTATGTTTATGCTTATTATTATATTATCATACAATATTATTATAATATTATAATATCGATTAAGATAATATATGAAGAAGTGTTAATAATGGATATTATTAATATTATAACTATAAATAATAACTATTTTGTTGACAAAAAGTAATTTTAAAGTTTAGGTAATGAATTAAAAAATTAAATTCTAAAGAACTGATGATTTTTCACTCTGAGAATTATGCCATCCCAAACATGACTTAATTTGTGGGAGGTAAAATTAGTGTTCATAATTTGTTTATTTGCCACATCCTCCCCTCAAACTGAATTTCTCTCCACATTTATAGGTGTTTGTTGCACTCTCCCACAATATGTGTGGAGAAGAGGTCAATTTTTTTGAGCCAATCAATTTTTCAATGATTTTTTATTAAAATTTTATCATGTTGACATAAGAAAAGCTAAAATTTATATAAAATTTGCCCCACAAGAAAAATAATCCTATGTCTTGATTAGATAAGCCTTAGCCCAATACTGTCCAAGAGACTAATAAAATTAGTATATAATTATATGTATATATATAACATTGATTAAATTAAAAACTTTTTATTTTATTATGTGTTATTTCTCACAAGCATATAAGTTATATAGTTGTAATTAAATATAAGAATAAATAGTTGTAACTTCTCATGGGTTCATCTTATTCTAAATATAGGAATAAGTATATTTTAATATTATATTTAGGTTAAATATATTATATTAAATATTTTTATATATATTTATGATATAATTGTATTTATTATTATAATTTATATTTTATATAATATATTATTAAATCTATTTCTATATAATTAATAAATGAGTAAAATGTGTGCCCATGAAATTTAAAAAAATGACATGTAAACATGTAAAAAAAAAAAGAAGATGAAATAAAAACGACAGTCATGCCAACTATTGAGTGGGGAAGGGAAGGGAAGCGGCATCCATGCCCCCTGCTTTTTCTGGGCCTAGAGAGCCGTTGCCGAATTCCTGAACTTTCCTTCCTTAAAGATATTTTCACCTGAACTTTCCTTGGTTAAAGATATTTCTTACCTGGCCACTGCACCTATTCTTTCACCTAAGCTCTCATTCTCTATTTCATCAGGCAAGCAGAGTTGTGCATGGTACAATTGAAATGAACCCTTCGTCGTCTTATGGCGTCATACGGCCCAGTTGTTGAACGTCGTTGTAAACACATAAAACCCACACAAACCCACAACCTCTCCATTAAAGCCTTGTGGTTATTCATCTAACAATAAATTGGAAATTAGTGATATAGTGCAATAAGTTGTATTTATATTTTATATGAGAAGTTTCAGTAGTTGAAAATTAGTGACTATTAATGTAATTTCTTGCCAACTATAGTGACTAAGTCACTAATTTCCAACTACTATTTTCATCTAATAATAAATTCTACATAATTTCCTATCATATCAGGGAAATCAAATAGTTGTTGGAAATTAGTGATATAGTGCAATAAATTGCATTTATATTTTATGTGAGAAGTTTCAGTCAGAGAAATCAAAATAGTACCTGGCAATTAGTGAGTACTATCTTCTCACATAGAATGCCAATGCAACTTCTTGCCAACCATAATAACTAGTCCACTAATTTCCAACAACCTTTTTGATTTCTATGACATACTTTTCACATAGAATGCAAATTTACAACAACTAAGTCACTAATTTCCAACTACTTTGGTAAATGCAACTTGTTACTAACTCCAACAACCAGATAACTAATTTCCAAATACTGTGATTTCTCTGACTGAATATATAATAAGAAATTACACAGACATTTATTATTAGATGAATAGCAAGGCTTTAATGGAGAGAGGCTGCAGGTGTGTACGCTGCAAGTTGGGCCAAATGACAAGAGGGTTCGTTTCAGCTGTTTGGTACAAAATTCTACTTCAGGTGAGGCAGAGAATAAGTACAGCAGCATATTTTGTTCAGAACGGGTGGTAGTGGGGAACAAACCGTGCTGGTACCCGATGGTTGGCATAGAGGTGCAGCAATGAATAGCACCATGATGGAATGGATTGGAAAACCCATGTTGAAACCTAGGAGTTGCACGTATTTGGTAGGGAAAGGGAAAGAGATGTGGAAATAACTCACAACCTAAATTTAGCAGTTGTTATTGGTGTAGGAATAATTTTATGGATTGATACAGTAATGCATGTCTAGCAATTAGGGATGTGGATGTATGTCTAGCAATTAGGGATGTGGATGTATTTGGAAGGGAAAGAGAGATGGAAATAACTCAAAATTTAAATTCCGAAAGCTTTTTGGACATTGCCACGACCAAGTTACCAACCTCATTTCTTATGACAACTCCCACACCGGACGGCCCGGGATTACCTTTAGCTACGCCATCAAAATTTAATTTCAGCCTCCCCTTTGGTGGGCAGTCCATTTCGTGAGAGCCCTTGCTCTTTTTCTTTCCTCGACCGCTTTGGGATGGAAGCTCTGAGGAGGAAGGACAAGAGACGGCCAGCTTTTCATTACTTCCCCGTCGTAGCTTGCAAATGGTATCGGGGGAGAGTTGGCCAGCCTTACATTGACCACTTCACTGATGCATGCCTCAACTTTCCTTAGGACAGATTCAAGGCTTGACTCTTTGTCTAAAAAAATCTAGTTGTTCCTTTCACGCCAAATATGCCAAATCAAGAGAGAGGGACCCGCCACCCACAAGCCTTGCCAAGTTGTTTTCTTTCCTTTGGGCCATCCTTTAAAAAGATCCTCAATTTTATTAGGGAGGGCACTGACCCAACCTAATTTTTGTCTTAGCCAATCCCAGCAATTGGACACAAAGGGGCAGGAGAGCAAGAGATGATCGATTGTTTCTTTCGCATTTCCGCATAGCACACATCTTGATGGTCTTGCGATACCCAAAGATTTGAGCCTGTCACTTGTCAAGATCCGTCTGTGAATAGCTATCCATGCGAAGGCCCCCACTTTGGGAAGCGTCCATCTGCTCCAACAAAGGAAGGAGGGCCAGTCACTCTTTTCCTGTGGGTTTTGCATGGCATAACCAAACTTAACTTTGTAATGTCCTGATTTTGAACCTGTCCAAAAGATCTCATCTTCTTTGCCTGAGGGAATAATTCTTCTAGCTTTGAGAACCTTCATTAGTTCCTGTTTTGCTTCTGCACTGATTTGAAAGGATGCGATCAAATCCTAATTCCAATCTGAGTCTTTGATGTAGCACGAAGCCGTTCTGCCATGGGCTGAGGACAAATCTCTCCATAGGTCGTTCAATCCTGGGAGCTCAGCCAACGGGGGTAGACCTTTCAAAGAGTTTTCCCAAAAAGTGCACGAGAGCCATTGTGTAGAGACTAGGAGATGTGGTCCGTTATTAGCCATCTGCATTGTTGCATAAAATTCCATATATGCGAGCCTCTTGGAGGGTTGGGCATAGTCAAAATACGGAGAGGGTCATCTGAATCAAGATACTTTTTCCTCAGAATGTGGCACCATCTTGCTGAGGGATCTTTGAACATCATCCAGACTAACTTACCACCCAATGCTATGTTTTGCTTTTCCATGCTGCGAAACCCACCGCCCCCATCCTTTTTGCTTTACATGCCACCGGCCAACCAACAAGGGGAATCCTTTTGATATCATTGGCTCCTTCCCAAAGGAATTTCTTGGAAATTCCTTCCACCAGTGAGCAAGCTTTCCTAGTCACCTGGTTGCAGTTCATTTGAAATATAGGGATGGCTGACAGAACTGCCTTAATCATCTGAATTTTGCCTAAAAGCGTGAGCCATTTCCCTTGCCAAGAAGCCGCCTTAGAGCTACATTTTTGGATAGTGTCGTCCCAAAGTGAGGAGCGGATTGCCCCTTTGAACAAAGGAACTCCTAGATACTTGCCTGGGATTTCTGCCTTTCTAAACTTGAGGATGGACATAATTTGCTTTTGTGTTCTGATACCTGTATTGAAGAAAAAGATGCTGGATTTTTCTTGGTTGATAACTTGCCCCGACGCTTCCTCATAGAGCTGTAGAAGCGAGGAGATTTCGAGTGCTGAGTTTTTTTGGGAGGACGCAAAGAGAAGTGTGTCATCCGCGAACTGCTGATGGGTGACCAGGGGGAAGTCATCAGTAACTCTGACACCATTCCACCTACCAAAGGATGCCAAATGTTGAATGCTTCTGCCCAGAGCTTCGGCCATAATGACAAAGAGGAAAGGCAATAGGGGGTCACCTTGCCTGAGTCCCCGTGTGGGTTCAAAGAACCCACACGAGGTCCCGTTGATAAGAATGGAGTAACGAACCGAAGAAATGCATTGAAAGATCCATTCGATCCATCTTTGGTCAAACCCAAATTTTTCCATAATCTTCAAAAGAAATCTCCAGTTGACACTGTCATAAGCCTTACTTATGTCTAATTTTAAAGTCATACAGCTTTGATTCGACGAAGTGATAGAATGTAAGGTCTCATGAGCTAAAATGATATTGTCAATAATATTCCTGCCTGGTGTGAAGCCACTTTTTTCTTCAGAGATGATGCAAGGGAGAATACCTTTCATCCTGTTAGCCATTGCTTTAGAGACCACTTTGTAGATAGTGTTGCATAGGGAAATGGGCCAAAAATCCTTCAAAGACATTGAAGCTGCTTTTTTGGGAATGAGGGCAATGAAAGTATTATTGATTTCCTTGATCATCTTTCTAGATTTCCTCAAGTCTTCCACTACCTTCCAAATGTTGTTTTCCAAAAAGTTCCAAAATTCCTGGAAGAATCTTGCCGAAAAGCCATCCGGCCTAGGGGCTTTATCAGGCGCCAACTGGAAGACCGCAACCTTGATCTCCTCCTTGGTAAAGGGCATCAGGAGAAATTCATTTTTCTCCCTAGAGACCACTTCAGGGATAAGGTCCAGGAAAGGTTGATGTTTATGAACAGTGAAGGCTTCCTTAGAGGCCAAAAGTTTGCGGAAGTAGGAAACCGCTTCTTGTTGGATAAGCCCTTCGTCTGATACCTCTATACCACCTTCAGTTCGTAGCACAGAGATTCGATTATTGATGCACCTTTGTTTCACAGAGTTGTGGAAAAACTTAGTGTTCAGATCACCCTCCGCCAGCCAAGTTTCCCTTGACTTGGACCTCTAGAAGATTTCTTCCCTGGCAAGGAGTTCCTGGTGGATTTTCATGAGCTCTTGTTCCCTGTCAAATTCAAAGTTGGTCATGCCATTACATAGAACCTCCTGATTTAAAAGTTCCAGCTCGGTCAATCAGATCTTTCTCTTTGAAGATGTTTTTAAAAGTTCCTTCATTCCAAACTTTCAGGTTTTCTTTGATTGCCTTCAATTTTTTTGCAATAATAAACATCTTTGAACCTTTCTGAACTTCTGAGGTGGACCACCACTGATAAATTAAATCCCTGAGGGAGCTATCTCTAAGCCACATCTTTTCAAATTTGAAAGGGTTTATAGCTGGTGGTCTGTCTTCCTTTAGAGCTACCAAAATTGGAAAATGGTCAGAGCCAGAAATTGGAAGAATATGCGACTCAATTGCAATAGGAAGCTCGACCCAGTTTGCAGAGAATAAGAACCTGTCCAATCTTTCAGCTATATTGGTGAAGCCTTTGCGCCTGTTAGTCCAGGTAAACTCTCCATTTTTGGGCACAAAATTCAAAAGGTTAGAGTCTTCTACAAAGCACTTGAAGTCCTCCTAGCTTTGACTGGCTCTGCAAGACCCCCCTTTTTTCCCTTGCTAGACAGGATTGTATTGAAGTCCCCCCAAGGATTAAAAGGTCATTTTTATGGTGACGAATTAAATCTGAGATTGAGTTCCATACCTCCAGCTTTTCATGTGTCTTAATCGGCCCATAAACATTCCACAGTAAAAATTGTAGGTGTGTTTGGGCATCTTCCACAGTCATTGCCATCCAGTTGTTGGAGTCGGCCAAGATCTTGATATCTGTAGTCCTGCTTTTCCGTAGTGCACACAGTCCCCCTGATGCTCCTAAAGAGGGTCTGGAGACACCTTCCCAACCTTTACAGCTATTACAGAGGTATTCCTCATCCTTTGCTGAAAGCTTGGTTTCCTGAAGGAGAACTATATTGGCATCCATCACATGGAGATGATGCTTCAATAAGCGTCGTTTGTCAGGGGCATTGAGGCCCCTGACATTCCAACTGACAATCTTCATTGGTTCCCAAGGGAGGCATTCCCTCCCTTGGTACTATTTACAAATTTCTTTAGGGTGGCTTGCCCACCTTTGGAGACCTCTTCCTCCCTTCAGACTTTATTTGATTTCCTACCCTTCTTTCCTTTTTTTCAGCTTAAATTAGGTTTTGAATTTTTAGTCACTTCTTGGCTTATGAATCTTGCCTCAACTTCTCCAAATTCGTCCTCATCCATGGATTCGCACTCAGTCCATTCAGACTCATATCCTCCCTCACTGAAATCTGCCTCATTCGTGACTAATTTGTTATTCTTGGAGTCAGCTTGTGGTGTCGGTTTCTTGGCTATTTCTGGATGATCAGGAACAATTTCTGGAACCCTAGATACTGAATCAGAAGAAGGGCCACACTTGGGGGACGCATCTTCCAGAGGGGGCATTGGAGGCGATGCCTCCGCACTAGGTTTCGTTAGAACGCGATTATCCAGATCAGGGGCCGCATTCTACCTCTTTTCTTTCCAAGTCTAGTGGGCTCTGTTAGGGCAACTGGCTAAGTAGTGATCCCTCCGACCACAATTGAGGCAAAAGAATTTAAATTCTTCCAATTCAACATTGACAATGCACGCACCTTGTTTAGTGTTGATTTTAACAGACTTTGGAGGGGCCTGGATTACTGCCACCTTTAGTCTTGCATAGATGTAGGAATTTTCGTTTAAAATATCTTCATCTAGCTCAATTAGCATGCCAAATGACTTACCAATTTTCTTTAGGCATGCCTGCGACCAGCATTCAAGCGGTAGGTTATACAGGCGGATCCATCTAGGAGAAGCGAAAGGATTTGTTTTGCACGGATTGAATAGCGGAGTCCATTCCTAGAGGAAGAGGGAAAAGCCCTCGATGTCCCATTTGCTGAAAGATAGGATGAGGTCCCGTTCTTCCTGACTCCAAAAAAGCACCATAAAGAAGCCTTTGGGGAGGAACTTGATGCATCCCGGCCATTTCCAATTTTCCAGAATCCAATCTGTAATGGTCTTCCTTGCAAAATTTCTCCCCAGTATTTTCCCAATTACAGCAAACTTGCAGAGATTTTCCAGATCCTGCTCCACTTCTGTAGAAAGGTCAAGCTCAATTTGATCGATTGCGCCAAACCCTGGGTGAATTGTCCAGTCTGTATCCCGCCGAATTGCAGTCTTCCGTTTGTGTGCCATAAAAAAAAAATTAGTTATTTTATTTACTTAAGAGTTATTTTATAATTTTATTTTTAAAAATATATGTCTATTATATAGTCACAACATGATGGTCCATGCCTTGTTGTCACCCTCCACATAATTGATACTTTAAATCATTTCATAAATATGTAAATATGATTAATTGTATATAAATAATATAATATTATTATTTTATTATTCATGAGTAATTGATAAATATGTTATAAGATCTTGATATACTTGGTTAAGACTTTTGATTAGGTTTCAAAATTGAATTTTAATGGCACTACTAAAGGTAATCTTGATGAGGCAAGGGCAAGTTGTGTCTTGAGAGACAATAAGGGTTTTTTTGTGACAAGTGCCTTCTTCTTTCTTGGTTGTAAGTTTATTAATGAAGCAAAATGGAAAGCAATGGTTGAAGTCTTGAAGCTAGTGGTCTTTGTTAATTGTAAGAAGTTGATTGTGGAAGCGGATTTGATGTTGGTTGTGTCTAGTTTGTACAAAATGTTTGCTAGATGTTGGAAATTAAAATCGTTCCTAGAAGAAGCTATGGATTTGAGTAAGGATTTTAAGGAATTTTATTTACTCACTGTTAGAAAGAATATAATAAGGTGAAGGATTGCTTGGCTAAGTAAGGAATTGATCTCCCTCTAGCAATGGAAATAAATGATTAGGTGGATATATATATATGGGTTTAAGTGATCTCATTGGTTCACCTTGTGGCCTCAAGGTTGTCAAGATTTGAGTTGTTGACCTTGTTTCATTTTGTGTTTTGGAGGTTTAGTGATTAGTTGTTGAGGGGGTGAGGCCTCATTATGAGGGGTGAATTGGAACTTTCTTCATGCATGTGAAGTGGTTACCCAATTGTATCCTCATGCTCTATTTATTTTTGCCTCCATTTGATGCAGGGGCATCGACGGTTTGTCCCATCAAATATTTTTTTTGATTAGTTTCGTTTAGTTTATTTGCTTTCGGTGTTGGTTCAAGATTTCTATTCCAATCAGTTAAAAATTTGTTCTCACTAGTTTTGGGACATGGAGTCCTATTCTAAAACAGTTATAATCTAGTTCTTATCGTCAGTTTTGAGAAGTTGATTCCTCTTTTCATAACAATTTGAGAAACGACTAGAGTAATGAGAGTCTAAGGGTGGCCTGTCTCACAGTAGAGGGTAAAAAGAGAATAGTGAGTTTGAAGGAGGATGGACAAGAGGTTGATGCCTTTAGGAGAATAAAAGAAGGTTGAAAAGTCATCAATTTTGTATCAGGAAGAATGACCCCATGTGAAGAGAGAGAACGTAGGGAAGGAAGGAAGTTGTGGGCCTGAGAAGATGAATGGAGAATCCTAGAAGAAGGAGATCTAAACTAAGGGGATCAACTATATGTGAAGAGAGGATTATGATAGGAAAATTTAGGCTGAGTGATTGATGGTCTGGATATCAATGAAGAAATGAATCGTTAAATGAAAGTTGATAGTCTCATTATGTAAGTCTCCGAACTGAGGAATGTGTAACCTGTATGCATGGCAATCAAGTTGAATGTTGAATAAAAGTTCTTGTAAAACAAGGTTCTTGGAATCCTTTTACTGTCATTTGAATGTTGAGTTGATTTTTCATCGAACTGTATTTCATTTATTTTGCTTGAGTTCCTGTCACTAGAATGTTCCTGTCAATGTAATTAATTTCATGGGTGGTTTATGTCATGATTATATCCTGGAAAGTTCCTGACGTCTAAAATGTTTTGTTATAGAATTGTTTATTTTGCTATTTTGGTTCCTATTGCTTTTAGGACAGAAAGTCTGTAGAAGTTTAAATGGGATGTCCAAGGTGTAAGAGACCAAGTGTCAAGATATCAGAGGGTATGTTTGAATATGTATGTCATCATTTTGGTATCAGAGACAGAAGATCGTGGGCATGGCGAGAAGTATTCTTGAGGATTTAGGTATGAGAGAGTTGAAAAGGAGAGAGTTGTGAAAGAGTTTGTTTGTCGCAGGTATGAGAGAATTTGTTGTTGCAGGCATGAGAGAGGGTCTGTAACTACTATCCTCTAGTAGAGATAAAGCTGGGTAGAAGGTGTACAACTTCCTCCACTAAGAGAGAGTGGGTAGAGGGGGTTTTGAGAGGTGCATCTTCCAAAGTCTTTGTTGGGTAGAGGGTAGTTGTTGAATGCGAGAGATTCTATTGTAGAAGGTTGCAACAGTGAGCAAGATGTATTTGGAAAAGAGAAGGAAAATTGTCTTGAAGAAGCCAATTGTGTGGGAAACTATGGAACAATATTGGGAAGAAAAACACAATAGAAGGCTCTATGAAGAGTTGAAGAAAATAGAAGCAAGATTGGATGCCCTTGAAAATGGGTTGAAAAAGAAAGATACATATATGAGAAAGAGAAGGATGAAGAAAATAAAAAAAGGGTGAAATTGAGCCCCATTGTTCTTTTTATGATAACAAGTTTGCAAGTGATGTTTTGTGTGTAGGAAATGAAGATGAAAAAGTTTAGAAAATGGATATTGAAAATTCAAAATTTGACAAGGAAATAGATGATAAGGAAGATCTCCTATTGGAAGAGGATAGGAAAGTGTCCATAAATGAGGCACTTAAGGTGACATCTTGGTCTCTTGATTTATTTGCTAATGATATGTTTGAGAATGTGAATACAGGTAAGAGGAAGGGTGAGAAGAAGACCTTGAAGATGATAAGAGTAGGGGCAAGAAGAGTGCCATAGACAAAGATAAAGATGAGAAAGAAAGAAAATAGGTTGCAGATGATTTGTGGGCACAATTTCCTGAGATAGAACAAAAGTTGAGGGAGAAGATTGCTAATGAAGGTATGAATACAAGTAGGATAGTGAAGGATACATAAAGGAAGGTTGCAACTGTTAAGAAAAATGTTGGGGCAATGATTAAAACAAAGGTAAATATGAGTGTCTTCCATAAGAATGTTGTTATGTATTTGTTTGCTATGTTGTATGATAAGGAGTTGGGGCAAGAGTCTGGAATAGTGTTTACAGATTTTAGTGAAGACATTAGAAGTTATGTTGAGAATGGAGAAGTCATCAATGATTTGTTGTTGTGTAGTTTGGTTATTGCAAAAGAAGAATATAAAATGTTCAATGTAGGTTTACATAGGGGTATGAATGGCTTTGATGAAGTTGACAGACAGTTCGGCAAGGTAGAAATGTTTGAAGAAGTAAATGTGGAGATCTTTCATTTTAGTACATTTGGACATATTGAATTGTATGTGATTGTGAAGGCAAGGAAAATTTGGTAAAAGATGATGACAAACACATAGAAGTATAGTGCACAACAATATTGGAGAAATAAGGTAGTTGTTCTAGAGTGATGTTGGAAGAAGAAGAAAAAGAAAATCACAATTTGAGATGGAACTCAAATTTCTCCCACTTAGAAAGCCTAATGTAGGGCATCGATGGTTCGTCCCATTAAATATTGTTTTGATTAGTTTCGTTTCATTTATTTGCTTTCGGTGTTGGTTTGATTTCTATTCCAACTAGTTATAAATTGGTTATCACCAGTTTTGGGACATGGAGTCCTGTTCTAAAATAGTTATAATCAAGTTCTTATAGCTGGTTTTGAGAAGTTGATTCCTATTTTCATAATAGTTTGAGAAATGACCAGAATAATGAGAGTCTAAGGGTAGCATGTCTCAAGGCAGAGGATAAAAAGAGAATAGTGAGTTCGAAGGAGGAAGATGGATAGGAGGTCGATGCCTCCAGGAGAATAAAAGATGGTTGAAAAGTCATCAATTTGGTATCAGGAAGAACGACCCTGAATTGATGAGAGAGAACGCAGGGAAGGAAGGAAGTCGCGGTCCTAAGCAGACGAATGGAGAATCCTCTCAGAAGGAGATCTAAACCAAGGGGATTGACTATATGTGAAGAGAGGATTATGACAGGAAAATTTGAGCTGAGTGATTGATAGTTCAGATATCAATGAAGAAATGAATCATTAAATGAAAGTTGAGAGTCTCAATATGTAAGTCTCCAAATTGAGGAATGTGTAGCATATATGCATGGCAATCGGGTTGAATGTTGAATAAATTTTCTTGTAAAATAGAGTTCTTGGATTCCTTTTATTGTCATTTAAATGTTGAGTTGATTTTCTCTCAGACTATATTTCATTTATTTTTCTTGAGTTCCTGTCACTGGAATATTCCTGTCAATGTAATTAATTTCATGGGAGGTTTCTATTAATGATTATAGCTTGGAAAATTCTTGACACCTAAAATGTTTTGTTATAGAATTGTTTATTTTGCTGTTCTGGTTCCCGTTGCTTTTAGGACAGGAAGTCTATAGAAGTTTAAATGGGCTATCCAAGGTGTAAGAGACTGAGTGTCAAGATATCAGAGCGTGTGTTTGAAAATGTGTTTCATCACCATTTTACGATGATATCATTTCCTTGTGAGGCTTGGATGGTTTGTCCTTCAAAGCAATTCTTAGCTTTCTCTTTCTAGCTTTCCAATTTAGCACAATATATCACTTGTGGTAGGGATCACCATTGGAAGGGTGCACTCTTGGACCGTCGTCTCAGGGCCATTTTCACTCTTCTAAATTCTTCATTGTGATGATTGAGTAGTTCTTGGGCCCAAATGGTTTGGTGCATAATGGAGATTCTTGGCCATGGAGCTCTATTGAGCTAAAGATCTCATGGTTAAGTTGAGTGTTTTGATAACGAACACTCTGCTGCAAGAATGGATTATCTCACTAGTTTTTCCTAGTTTAGAGGTTTTGGATGCAACTATAAAGGATTTAGATGGGAAGTCAAATGTTTGTGAGAATTACCAAGTTGTTTTCATGATGCCCTATGTAATTTGAGAGAGATCTAGGTAATCTTTAAGCACGTGATGGAGGTGACATGACTCTCTAGAAGGATCTCTATAGTGCTTAAAACCTTCCTAATCATTCATGGGTATAGTACTTTGGTCTTGTAGACACCTAAAATTGACAATGTCTTGTGACATCACCTTTGACATCACTTGAGACACCTTATGACACATTTTGTCCTAGGACCCTTACATAACCCTTTCATCATCCAATTAGTTAAAAAATTATATTTGTTTAACTAATCCCATTTTAATCTCATTTATCCTCTCTAGCCAAGTAATTAAATAAAGTATATTTATTTAATTAATTTACACCTTTCCTCCATCATCCAATTAAAATAAATTAAATATTTATTTAAATTAACCCTCACCACATAATTTAAATAATTTTGTTATTTAAATTATCCTCACACACGTCTCTTATAATTTAAATAATTTTATTATTTAAATTATTTGTCACACTATCCCCATCCTCAACCACTTGACACTTTCATTTAATGAGTGTCTCCTAAATTAAATCACCTTTTAATCCTAGCCATCCACATCTTCTAATCTCAACCATTCATCCTTGATCCATGTCTCACTTAATCCTAGACATCCATTCCTATCCTTCACTTCCTATAAATGAAGCCTCAACCAAGCCATTTGGGGGATGCACACTTAAAGTATCATCATGCTATCCAAATCATTCTAGATCCTCATATCAATCATCTTCATACTAGTTGTTATGCTACAAAAATTATGAGCAACCAACACATCATATCATTCTATCCATCTTGCATATGATAGAGGACATAGCTAGTAGAATTAGGGTGCATTCTACTCCATTATATCAAGTGTGCAGGACTTGGTTCGAAGGTGAAGGTATTGGGTTATTTCATTTATCTTCTTAGTTACCTTTGATCAATTTTTCATCTACAAGTCCCAACAAGCCCCTACTCTCTATGTTACCCTAATATATGTCATAGTTAAATGTTAGGATTAATTAGAATTTTGATATGATTGAATACATTTATATGAATTTTGGCAAACATTTGAACAATTCATGAACATTATGTTTGATGATATGAACTAGGTTATGGTTATTTTGAGTTAGTTCATCTTACAATTAATTTGATTTATTTCTAGGTGTGATCAATCTAATTTAGTCTTACTATTGGGTATGTGCACAAATATGATGGACCAAAAAGTGGCTAAAAATGTCTTTTTGGTCCAAATGAGTCATAACGTGATTGTGTTATAAATAACATGATCATATTAGGATTTGGTAGTGACCAACCTTGTTCGGAAAAGGTGTGTTGTACACATTGCATAAAATGTATTATTTAGTTATGTAAAATAAATATTTATTTTTTGTGCATCTTAATTGATGTGTTTATCCACATTAAATAATTATTTGGAGCCACTTGTAAAAGTTGTATGTAACATTGGGTTAGTTATTTTATGTGTGAGAGACATAGAATAATTAATTAATTAATTAGAGCATAAAGTGAAAACTTAGTTGCAAATATTAAATCAGGGGTCAATGGTTTTGTGTACTAATGGTTTTACTCAATACCACAAATTGTAAATGTGTGAGCTTAAGTCTATAAAAGAAAGCACATGGTTAGTGGTTTGGGTTGGTTGGTTGAGTGGGTTGTCATTGTATTGAGTTTATCTTGTGAGTGCATATGTGAAGCATGGCATGGTATGTGTAGTTACATGCTTGGACACATGGAGGATGCATTGGAGGAGCTTGAAGTTTTAGGAGTGTCCATGAGACTCTACAAGTGTATTGTAGTGTTTTCATTGTTGAATTTAATACATTGAGTGTGGATGCTTTTGGAGGTTGGGGTTTTCCCTCTTGAGAGTTTTCCCAGGATATATCTTATGTTATCTTGTGGATTTTCTATTTGATCTTTGCATTAAGGAATTTCTATAAGATCTATGCATCATATTCTCTCATACGGTTATGTCGAAATTGGTTTGATCAACCTAGTAAATTCCTAACAAGTGGTATCAGAGCTATATTGATGGTTGAGGGAGGTGTGAGCTCCCTGGTGTTGTATAACCCCTGTTTGCGTAGATTTGGTGTAAATTTGAATTCTTTGGGACATTACAAGAGTTTGTGTAGGTTGTTGTTTTACAGATTTGGGGTATTGGGGTGTGTGGATTTGTTGTGTTTATTATAGATCTGAAGTTGAAAAAATGTTTGGCAGAGAGGGTTTCTTAATGTGTTTCAGGTGAGGGTTTTGGAGGTGAGATTTTGTTGGAAGCCTTCTAGGAAAAAATGAGCCTCGTCATTGGATCTAGGAGGCTTGAGACATGAAGAAAAATATATAATTTGACATATTTGGCCACCAGGGTCTAGAGAAAAACTCCTCCTTTTCCTATTTGGTTGTACGACAGTATGGTTGTTAGGGATGTAAAAATTAAAAAATTAAAAATTCTTACCTAATGTCTATAGTTTGTTTGAAAAATAAATAAAAAAATATAGAAAAAGGAAAATTTAAAATATTTAAAAAAAAACCCATGTGCTAGTAGTGGCAGGACTGACGGCAGTGCCGGATAATCATGGCCACTCATGGATAGGTCAGAGCCTGCAGGCCCCCTGTTTAGTGGTTACTGAGGCTAGAGGGCCTTAGGCCCTTGGTTCTGGTCAACTGCTAGATTGACTAAATCCTAGTCAGCGATCTCACAGTAGCCGACAGGATTAAAATTTTTTAAACCATATTTAAAATTTCTATTAGGTCTATTGACATTTGAGAATTTTAAAAAATTAAATGATTTTAAAAATTGTTTCAAGTTTGTCATACAATGCCAAACCACCTTAGCACCCATGATGACATCACCTTTGCGCCAAGTGCTAGACCATGCCACGTCACCTACCTTGTCAACGTGCCACATCAACAGTATGGTTGATGACTTTAGCATGATGTCAGTCATACTGTCATGCAGAAAGGGTCCCACTAGGGGGCCCCTTCTAGCCCTCAGAGGGTATTTTCTTCTAGGGGCATAACTTTCAGCCATAGTGTTAGATTTTTCACTTTTTATAGGCATCAGAAAGCTCTCTTTGAGAACTATGCAATGGTATAGGTTTGGTCATCGGATTTTGCTATTTGTGTTATAATTTGGTGCCTAAAGCTAGACATTGTTCTAGCATAGTTAAATTCTCATAAATTTTGCATACAAAATAAGATTTTTGATTTCAGATAGGCATTGGAGAGATCTTGTCATGTACTATAGTTTGGATCATGTAGATTTTATGTTTGGTGTGCACAGAGAGATTTATACTTGTTTGAGCACTTCTGGGAGCCTGAGATTCAGGGTGTGATTGTGAGAACATTCGAATAGATTTTTGTGTACAAACTTGTGGGAGTGCATGTTATTATGAGACCATCATCATGGTATAGTAGGTTTTCAGTTTTGGTACTTCTAAATATAGTTTTACAAGTGTTTTCAAAGTTTGGGTTTTGATGGAGACAGATACACAACTTGTCTTTTGGTTTAAGGACATGGTTGATACATGTGTGAGACTAGGAGTCTTCTTTCAGTGGGAATATATCGATGATGATGATTATGGTGTCATGGATATGTAGGTACATTTTGAGAATTGGAAGAACATGATCACATATGTGGTTGACATGTATGGGCTATGATGTTTTATTTGTGATTACAAGTCATGGTGTGGTGTAGTTTTAGGAGGTTGTTCATATCTCTTGGATGCTTATTAGTTCCTTGAATATGGATACTCATTTGTGGACTTTCTTGGAAAATTGAATCTAGTGTTGATTTGGTGTTTGAGTCTTGAAGTCTACAGGTTGTCTTCTTTGATATCTCAGCTTGTAGGTTACTAATGTGATGATGAGTTTGTATGTTAAATTATTTTGGATCTTTGAGTATGTAGTTTTGTGGATTAGCTACCCCTTGGCTATAGTGGGATGACTCAAATGTGGACTATCTATATCCACAGGATTGATTCAATGTTCATACAAAGTTTGTTAGTTGGCCTTGTCTATGATCATTTGTAGATTAGTATGTTGCATTGAGATGAGAGGATAGATGATTAGAGTGCATGTATAGTTAGTTATTGGGACTTGTAGCATGTTTATCACAATTTCATGGATAGCTTGGTTACATGGTTTTTTGTGAGATTTTGATAGTGATGATGGTTTATCTTTTTGGCTTCGAGATCTTGGTTCTACTATGGATTCATTGGTATTATAGTTGTGTGTGTTGGGCATGGATGATCTTCATTTAGGAGGTGGTTACCATGATACCATGGATTGCTCGT
Organism: Cunninghamia lanceolata; assembly: GCA_027924645.1. NCBI lineage: Eukaryota > Viridiplantae > Streptophyta > Pinopsida > Cupressales > Cupressaceae > Cunninghamia > Cunninghamia lanceolata. The sequence continues at coordinate 2,696,045 of BSBN01000484.1, forward strand.
ATCATGGTTCAGTGAAAGCTTTGGTATTGATGTGGATTTGTCACCTAGTGATGGATGATCTTCTATAATGGTTAAATGTCATGGACAAACTCTTGGATTATGATTCTTATGAAGTATGAGTGCTTTGAAAGATTGGGTACTATTGTTAGGATATGGTTATCTTCATGTGATTGGAGAGGCTAATTCATGATTTAGTGGTGATGATATTGTGTCTTGATGGACTCTTGATTCTAGATTAGAGTGTTGAAATTATACAAGTTCTCTTGAGACTAAGATGTGTGCATTGGTGCATGTGATCTCCTAGGAGGATATGTTTAAATATTGTGATGTCATGATGGGTTACTTTATTATGCAGACATGTAGTGGGAGCATTGAAAATTTGATCTCTTTGGTTCTCTTGGTATTGAGTACATTGGTTATTTTTTTGAGAGATTCATGACAGTGCAGTTTTACATTTGGAGTTAGCATTGATTGAGTGGTTGGAGGTGCTCATGCATAATTGGAGACTTGGGTGAGGCTAGAGTTCTCTTGGGATTATAGACGTTTATTGAGATGGTTACTCGTTGGCTCAGTTTTAACAGGAAGATCAAGGAGCCTACACTTAGATATGGATGTGAGTTCATATGCCTTAGAGGAGATTGTTCTTGGAGAGAGTCATTGTGGCTTGGTGTTTCCTGGAGGAGTATTCTCATTCCCACCCTTGGTCTACTCAACAGATTATCTTCTAATAGGTATTACCCATCCTATTTTTAGATGTATTTTATCTTATACTTTATCTTCTCATGCTTATGGATCTTGAGATTTAGTTATTAGTTTTGGAGGGTTCATTTGAGGGATGTTAGCATGGTTATCTCCTTGTGCATTTGAGTTTGGCTTATGATATTATTTATGACGAGTTTAGGAGATGTTGATTGGGCTTATTCCTAATTTATGGGAATGGATATTTGGTTTGATCTTCCTTGGTTAGAGAGGCTTACATCCATGTTGGTTACCCATGATACATTTACTTCGTTTGATCTATTAGATTTAATGGTTGGGGGGTGAGTGTGAGATCATGATGGGCCAAATAGTCGCAATAGTGAAAAAACTTGTTGGATGAAAAAGTGCTAACATTTAGACTAATATTTAGATTTGGATGGAAAGGGTGTTAATATTTCTAGCTCAATATGGATTCCCTCCAAAAATTCCTTTGGATTACCTCATATTTAGGCAAGTGGGAGTCCCAAAACTTGCCAAATAAACTTGCAAAACCATCCATTTAGTGTTATCCTAAAATTTTCCACAATTTCATCCTTGAAGCTAATAAACTTTTTTGTAACTAAATTTAATGAAATGAAAAGGGTTTATAGAGGAAGCTATTAATATTCTAAAAATATAATATATATGCCCAATAATAATTTTAATAGGTAATTATTATTAATTTTCTACATACGCTATGTCTGATTTTCTGATAGATATACATATTGAAAAACATCCATAACTTTCAACATATTAATCCTTTTTAAATCTAAAAGATGCATTACAGTCTAGGATTTATTGGGTATACATTAAAATTTAAATTTTTTGACTTTCATCTGCTTATGTGTCCTTTACTTAAATCCAAATCATGGAGGAAAAATATTATTTTTTTCTCATACTTATGTTGGCCAGAATGACATATTTTTTTATGTTTTTCTAAAAAATTTAGTAGTGCTTCATTGAAATATCCAATTTTCACCAAACTATTTTTTAAATTTTCAAAAAAATGTAGTAGCCCATAAATTACATTCAATTTATTAAAACTTTTATTACTACCTTATTTCTATATTGTGTAGATAACTCATTCAATTTTTGACTTGAAGTTAGTTATGTCCATTTTTCACATTTACATTACCACTTAGGGGTAGTGTTTGGCCCATCATGATCCTGCACTCACCCTAGGTGTTGTTAAGGATTTTCATTTGGGGTTGCAAAGGAGATCATACTTGACACATCTTAGCACTTTGAGGTGTTGGTAGAAGGAAATGATATAATTTATAGGTTTTCTTTCGTTGTCTTATAGCTACTTCCGAGAGGTTCATTTTCATATGATTTGGGAGAGTTATGGTGACATGTTGTGAGGGAGTATGTAGATTTTTATGTTGCATGTGTGGATCATTGTGATTTTTCTTGGTACTACATACTTTTGATCATTTGCCACACCTTAGTTCAAGTGTTGATTGGTAGACTTGATATGCCTTGAGCTATATTTTAGATTTGCCATTACCCATGCAATGGGAGTTCCTGGATATGTATGTTCTTCATTGACATGTTTTATATAAGGAGCTTGTGATTATGGTTTATGGGTTGAACACATATATTGTTGGCATGAGTTTACTGATGTTGCTGATACCTAGGAGGTATGGATGGTTGGATGTACTACATATATTGGGGGTGATATTTCTAGTCATGTGGGTTTTACCTTTGATAGAAGCTTGGAGCCTTTGTTATCACTTAAGGATTTGATGCTTGTGTTCTTTGGATTGGTGCGTCTTCACCTAGGCATGTTCCTTTTCTTTCATAGGTGGCATGTTGAAGGAGGAGAGGATTTCTTGCTTGAGATGGTGGTCACTTTTGTTTTATTACAGGCATATTGATGGAGCACGAGAGCATGCTGGAGATTCATGTGGTTTCATGTATGGCTATTATGATGTATTTCATTGATTGACCCTTATGCAATGTATACAACAAGTGGGAGAATGTTAGGTAAAGGTGTGTTGTACACCTTGCATAAAAATGTATTATTTAATTATGTAAAATAAATATTTATTTGTGGTGCATCTTAATTGATGTGTTTAGCCACATTAAATATTTATTTGGAGCCACTTGTAAAAGTTATATGTAACATGTTGGCAAATGGTCAGCGCTCACCATGGGATTCGTGACATGGACTAACCACCTCTCGTGGATTCATCAACTCTGGCACTTGTATTAGAAATTGATAGGTCGACCTTTTGGTTTAATGATAATCGTGGGCTAACAATTGGTAGCAGAGCAAAAGGTCACAGGTTCAAATCCCCCTGGGTAATGCTGGGGGGAGTTTGTTCACAAATGGTTAGCACTTCCCATGGGATTCGTGACATAGACTAATTTCCCCCCATGGATTCATTAACTCTGGCGCTTGTATCAGAAATTGATAGGTCAAACTTTTGGTTCAACGATAATCATGGGCCAACATAACATTAGGTTAGTTATTGTATGTGTGGGAAACATAGAACAATTAATTAATTATTCAGAGCATAAAGTGAAAACTTAGTTGCAAATAATAAATGAGTGGTCAATGGTTTTGTGTACTCATGGTTTTACCCAATACCACAAGTTGTATTTGTGTGAGCTTGAGTCTTTAAAAGAAAGCACATGGTTAGTGGTTTGGGTTGGCTGTTGAGTAGGTTTTCATTGTATTGAGTTTCTCTTGTGAGTGCATATGTGAAGCATGGCATGGGATGTGTGGTTACATGTTTGGACACATGGAGGATGCATTGGAGGAGCTTGATGTTTCAGGAGTATCCATGAGACTCTGTAAGTGTATTGTAATATTTTCAATGTTGAATAATACATTGAATGTGGATGCTTTTGGAGGCTAGGTTTTTCCCACTTGAGGGATTTCTTAGGATATATCTTGTGTTATCTTATGGCTTGTCTATTTGATCTTTGCATTATGGAATTTCTGTAAGATTGTATGCATCATATTCTCTCATAGGGTTATGTAGGAATTGGTTTGATCAACCTTGTAAATTCCTAACAAACCTTAGGCTTGGTCACTACCAAGCCAAAACATGCCCGTGTTTTGGTTTGTCAAAAGCAAAAAAGGAAACCCATGGGCCTCATTCTACATTTTCCCCAAAATATAATCCCAATATTTTGCAAGCACATTTTCTTCATATTGGAGCTAATTCAAGGAAGAATCCATGTTTCCATGTGTAAGTGGTGAGTTCAATGATTTTTTTAGAAATTAAAATGAAGTTTTTTTTTTATGTTGATTCAATTTTTTTATTTTTATCAAATTGAAACCCACAAACACCTTCAAACTCTAATCCACATGATTAAATGCATGAGAAAACTCCTACTAAAGAGTAGGCACAAACCAATCTTTCTCAAACTCTTCTATCCATTTAGAGGCATCCTAATGAGACCTAAACAACCATATTAAGGCAAATTGAACAAAACAAAAGAGAGCTTCAAACATTGGTTAATACATTAAAAAATCTAGATACAACTTCCACATATTAGAGAGCTCTTGCAACATCCCTTGAATCTATAATTTATCACATAAATTTAGTTAGTGGCCAAATAAAACATGGGTCAATTATAGAGAGAATTATTGACAATACTATTCTTCAAAACTCTCATACAAGCAAGTAAAATACAAGAAAATTACACAATTTTATTTATGTGTATTTTTTCTTAACCCTAGAAATAATTAGCCCTTGCACACAAGTTGCAAATGATTTTCTCTTCATTGGTGCCAACTCCAAGGAATAAAAGATAATTTTTGGGATAGGTCGTGGATGGTTTTTAACCATCCCCATGCAACAACAATGAAGTGCCTCAATATTTCTTGAGTAAAATATATTGTGAGTTTATCCTTGATGAAATTCTAAATTATTTTGATATGTATGATTTCTAAAGGAGAGGCAAAGGCTCTACACATGGTAGAGAGGTGGCATGCCATGCCCATGAATAGCCAGCGAGATCACTTACTCGTCCATATATTCAACATATTATAGTCCCTTTCATTGTGAAGGAGAGTGTTGATGTGGAGACCCTAGAGTCCATCAATTCCCTCACACAAACCTTGTTACAACATAGTAAGTTTTCTTATAGGGTGAAGAGGGTGAGCCTTCTAGGCATCAACTCTCACCACACATTTGTCATGCTTGTTGATTTATGTGTGACTATGGGCTTGAGGATTATTCAAAAAGATATACAACATAGGATGCACATGGTCATGATGTTGGTACACATGTCAAAGAAGATGATCTACACTTTCAGAACTATGCTACATAGGGCTGAGAACATGATGCATCCATTTTATATAATATTATCTTGATAGACCAGTTGCTACATGCAAACTTTGACATTGATTGACAAGTAATTTTCAATAAGGTTGTGTATTTTAATACATTTCCTATTAAAAACTACAACTAACTAGATAATAATCCATTATGAATGAAAAGTAATGTAAAAAATCATGTATTATAAAATTCTAGGGTCAAAGTATGCATCCTGCATTTGTCATCCCTTCATCATATGGTTATGTCAAGTCTATAGGTATGTAATTTGTAACAAAATAGTAAATTTATAATACATGCCTTTTTTTAATCTTATATCATTGGTAATCCTAAAATGACAATTTGATGATGAATAGGTGGATGTTGGACCTCCAATATCAAAACACATGGGTGGCACTAGTTAGATAAAAAATTTCACTAAGGTAAGTTTTATTATTTTTAATCATTATGTATGTAAATAATGTTATGTATATTTTGGTCAAATAAAATTGTTTCTATTTTTAGTTGACATCAATGCAGACTCATGCTAACATTGCTGTAATAGTTTTAGCTTCAATGCCTTTAGTAGAGGTATAAGCCAATAATGTAAATTCCATTATGTATAAATGTTGTTTTATCTCACATCATTTAGTGTGAATAAATGATATTCTTAGTCTAATTTACTTCTTCACACTTGTTACGAGAGGTCACAACTCTACTTCATGCACCTACCCCTCAAGTGGATGAAGAGAAGTAGTGGATGATTAAGAAGGATTATCGACTTGTAGTAAGTGATTATTTACTTATGTCATTACATATCTAACGTTTTCTATATTAATGTGTATATTGTTTAATTATATCAATAAGTGGAGCTACCAAAAAGTCTTGAGAAAAGGTCTTGTCAACACCAAATATAGACCAAACTAAAGATTTCAAACACAATGCAAAAACCCTTAATCTATATCAAATGTGACCTTAGATTAAGCAAGAAACCAAAAAAATGCAAAAATGAATAATCGAAATGGAATTACCCATATTTCGATTCTTGTTTCATTGAAATGGTGGATTTTATCAAAAGGATATGATTGTGGTTACTCAATCCATTAGAATTACGTTGCAAGGTAATTGATTCATGAAAATGACTTCTTGATAGGTTGATTTATAGACCTTCAAAGAAGCTGATCAACAACGCGGATTTCATATCAGATGGATAGTTGAGATTGAGGTGGTTGAGTTGGTTGCATGATCAATGGTGGAGGATAATTTAGATTTTTAATTGAATTTTGATATTTGTGGGAGATGTTTATGAAGTGGTTATAATGTGAGTGGATGATGTTAGTGTAGGTTTTTATTTCCTAGTTGGGTTATTTATTTTCCTATATTCCTAGGTTTTTTCTACACCTTTTATTAGTCTTGCTTAGGTTCATAAAGCATGTTTAATTAAGTGAGTGGGTTATTAGGTGTCACCTTCCTACAAGGGAGCACCCATTAGCTATCTTGGGAAGATACTTTGCTATCTTTAGACCAATAGATGGTTGCTTCCTATTGGTTGGTGTTGCCACCTCCACCCTCTCCCTTTTCTATATAAACATGCTACATAGCTTGTATTAGGCATCTTTTTCTTTTGCATCCTCATAATGCTATTTTACTTCTAGAATTTGCATTACTCTCATGGAGACTTAATCTATGTTGTTATTTTGATCTTGTGTCATTTGCTTTCATAGTTTAATATCTATTCATTTGCACTAGTTTTCTGGGTTATTCATCTTTTTAGATTCTAAAATGGTATTAGAGTTGTTCTAGTGTAGAATAGATTGTAGTTTCCTTATTTGAGAATTTTGGGGGTGGGGGGATAATAAGATTTGTTGTAGGTTTTCAAAAAAACTCAGTATGCTCTTCTCTTGCATCTTCGGATAATCTGGAGAATCAGAAAAGTCTGATGGAAATTTTTTAACCTCTGGGTTTGCATATGTGTTTTGTGAGATCTGGCTAATTGTAGTGTTTTTGGTTATAATGGCAATATTTATGGCTATTCCAACACATTTGGGCAGCTTGAGAAAGTCAGAGTTGGCTTTCATTTCACCGAAATTGGAGATCATGTGACACAGTTGTGGAACAAGGGTTTGAAGCTCAGATCTGGAGGACAACTTTTGTTCAGAGCATTTTCAGGCCAAAAGGACCCTGCCATAGCGTTCGAAAAGCCTTGCAGATAAATTTTCATATATAATATGCCCAGGTTCGATGCCAGGAGTTAGAAAGGAAATTTTTTTGCCAGAAGGCCAATTTGGCACCATAGCAAATAGATCTGTGCAATAGTAATTTCAATATATATATATATATACATACATACATACATATATACATACATATATATATACATACATATATAGATACATATATGTATATATATGTATATATATATCTTTGCCCTCACTACACAACACTGCCTTGGCCTTTCTGCCCATATTTGGTAGGACCAACTACATTTGGCAGTTTTTGTTATATTTAGCCCTGATTTTTCAGTCACAGTTGTCTAAATTTGGTAGAGAGATAAACTATTTGAGGAGTTCTAAATGTGGAGGACCCCTAACTCTAGCAGCAATCTTTCCAAATTTGGCGGTGAATATTTTTTGACATTTGACCCCTCTCTGTTGGTAAGGGCAAAATTGAAGACAATTTTCAAAATCTCTATTCTTACTCATTCTGGCTTCGATTCCTGAGCAATTTTCTTCTATTTCGGGCTAATTTTTCATGCTCTAGGTGCTTGTGTAAATGATTCTTGATTCTAGTACATGGATTTTCCAAAAATTGCAAATTCTCATAGGTGACGAGCACAATTCTTGTTTTTGGAACTTCAAAGACTCATAACATTCACATACGACCTCGGATTGAGGTGCTTATTGTTTTGAAAGTGAATGATTTTTTGAGAAGATCACAATGCAATTGTTAGTTTCACTTGGTTTCATTCCAGTATTGTACTTTCAACATTCACCTAATTTGTGAGGATTTTGTAATGCATTGAGATCAAGACCACTAAGTATTTCTTGCTAGTGGTAGTTGTAAACACACTAATTATAAAGTGCTAAATCATCTTTGCTTGGGGGGTTCTTTGATTGAGTAAAAAGGGGGGTTGTCATGTGTGTGTTCTCTTCTTTCATCATGGATCAAACAACAGTACCCATCTTAACCCCCTACAACTACTTTGAGTGGAAATTACGCTTGACAATCTACTTAAGGAAAGTTGTATTACATAGGATAACAATGGGACTTGAAACACAACCTGCTAAAGATGAAGATAAGCCTAAGTGGTTTAAAAATGTGATGAGGGCCTATGGAACATTGTGTTTGTCTATTTGTCCTAATTTTCTCTTTCACATTGAGTCTTTGAATTCACCAAATAAAATTCGAACAAAGCTAGAAACAACATTTGGCACACAAGATTCAATGAGGGGTCATATGTTGGAAAATGTACTAATTAGTTTAAGTCCAAACAATTTCAACACAATTCAAAAAAATTTCACAAAATTTAAATCACTAAGGCTATAGTTAAAATAATGTGGAATTGAAAAGAAAGATGAATGACTGATTCTTAGTATTCTCTCTAAGCTAAGTTCAGAATATTCTGTATTTGTTTCTACCTTTTATGCTACTAAGGGTGTACTTGGTACTTAGTTCACTATGCTATCTTTGGATGATTTCACTATCTCTCTCACACAAGAGCAGGATAAGCTAATCCAGATGGGTACTGTTAAATCCTCTAAGTCACATTCCCTAGTTGCCAACCAAGGCACAAAAGAATAGAAAGGAAACAAGTAGTAACAATATGGATAAGAAACAAAAGAATAGCGAGGAGAAGAAGGATCAGATACTAGTTGCTTAAAAAGAAACTATTGAGACCCAATTTTCTAAAGGCAACAAGCCTAAGGATGAGAAGGTCCAATGTGCCTATTGTAAAAGACTTGGCCAGGATGAACATAAGTATTTGAAGAAACAAATTGATCACTTGACACACATTCTTGAGAAGAATAATATCAATGTTCATGAGTCTATCAAATAAAATTCAAATGAGGGGTCTAACAAAGTACAAGAAAACAAGGGGAAAAGAAAGGACAATGCCATTTTAGCAGTTGCTTCACAAAAGTCCACTTGGGTTCTTGATTTGGATGATTTTCACCAAATGGAGTCATTTAAGGAAGAACTTGCATCTTTGGAGTCATGTACTATGCCTTCTATTTTTATGGGTGATGACACTCCTGTTGAGGTTTGTGGGAGAGGGTCTGTTGATGTGGGGGATGGCAGATTCCATGATGTTCTTTGTGTGCCTTCATTATCAACTAATCTCATATTAGTATATATTAGATCACTCACACAGGTTCAAGCAAGCGGGTTGAGTTCAATCCTAATTCAGTGGAGATTCGAGAGTTGCACAGTGATTCTATAGTTGTAGTTGGGAGAGTAAATCATCAGTCATGACTCTATCTATTTTCTCACTTTGTTCCTGATCCTCCTTCATCTATTTTTCTCACTCATTCTAATGTTGTGAGTATCTTATAGCATGAGCAGTTTGGCCATCTTAACTTCTACTACTTGCAATAGCTCAACCAACAAAGCATGGTCACAGGGTTGCCTTCAATTCAGTTTTCAGGGGGTGTTTGCCAAGGTTGCATTCTTGGTAAGCATCCTAAGGAAATATTTGACAAAGGTAAGGCATGGAGAGATTCACAAATAATGGAGTTAGTTCATAGTGATTTGTTTGGTTTGTTTCCTCATCCATCCTTCAGCAATGCTAGATTTGTTCTAACTTTCATTGACGACTTTTCTCGATATACTTGGGTGTACTTTCTCAAATAGAAGTCTTAGGTATTTGATCACTTTTAGGACTACAAAACTTTTGTAGAGAAGCAATCCAGGAAAACCATCAAAGTTTTGCACATTGACAATGGTGGTGAATATGTTAACCATCATTTTGAGCGGTTTTACACTTCAGAGAGGATAGATTTGTAGCATTTTGTTCCATACACTCCTTAACAGAACAGAAGAATAGGTCCTTGAAGGAAATGGAGAATTACATGATACACTCCAGATCTCTTGCACCACAGTATTAGGTAGAGGCTATTAAATGTGCTTGTTATATCTAGAACTGTGTTCCTCACCGATCCCTAAAGGGAGTCACTCCTTTTGAAGTTTGGAGCAGTCAAAAACCATTAGTTAAGCACTTTCAATTTTTTGGTTCTCTTGCATGGGCCGATATTCATACAAAGAAATGTAAGGCCTTGGATCTAGAGAGCAGACGTTGCATATTTGTAGGTTATCATGATGGTGTGAAGGGTTATTAGTTTCTCCACCCTACTACACATGAGTTGTTCATTGAGAGGAGTATTGAGTTTGAGGAGGGATCTTTGAGCTCAACTCCTATCAATTCTCCACCTCCTTCTACTTTGACATTGGAGTCACTTGGGCTACATGACAGATCTTCTGATGAGTCTGAATCACTTGAGAAGAGTCTTGATGATGAGGAGTCTTCTTTTGATTCTAAGAGAAATTCATTGGATTCACCTCCTTCCTCTCATTTAGAGGGTGATGATTCTTATCTACATTCTCTAACTTCTGGTGTACTTTGGGCTAGACAGACCTTGTAGTTTGCAGGTGATTGGGTTGAGGATCCATCAGGCACCAAGCATACACATTCACAATTCCAGGATGCTCCACATGTATTCATTTCTACTGCCTCTGATCCATAGTCCTTTTGAGAGGTTTCTAGTATTCCTGAGTGGGATACAACTATGCAGGAGGAGTATAGTTCCTTGATGAGGAGCCACACTTGGGATCTTGTCCCTCTTCCTAAGGGAAGAAAACTTATTTGATGTAAGTGGATCTATTAAAAAAAAATTGTAGTAGATGGGTCAGTTGATGAGCATAAGGCTTGCCTAGTTGCCAAAGGATTCTCCTAGGTTCCTAGGATTGACTACTCTGAGACTTAAATGTACCAATTGCCAGAATGAACTCCATCTGACTTGTTCTTGCCATTACTACAACCAATCATTGGGAAGTACACCATATGGATGTGAAGAGTGGTTTTCTTCATGGTGACCTTTGGGAGATCTACATGGAGCATCCATAGGGTTTCATTTAGGATTATTCACTTGTGTTCCACCTTTAGAAGTCTCTCTATGGCCTCAAATAGGCTCCTCGGGTTTGGTATGCCAAGATGGACTCCTTCCTTTTAATAGTTGGGTTCACTCGGTGCCATTATGATCCCAATGTCTAATTTTGTAGCAGGATGATTCACTCCTATTTCTAGTTCTATATGTTGATGACTTGTTGATCATAGGGAGTTCTTCATCCACCATTGGGATAGTCAAAACTACCCTTGATGATAGGTTTTTGATGACTAACTTGGGATTGTTGCATTACTTTCTCAGGATTGAGATCTCCCAATCTACTTTTTGGATCACCATCAGATAGTCCAAGTCTGCTTTAGATTTTGTCTCATGGTTTCATACGGCTGACTGTAAGCCTACTCAAACTCCCTTTCTTTCTAGAGTCAAACTTTAGGCTCAATGTTCTTCACCATTTTTTATCTGACAACTTTTTGGGAGTCTCAATTATCTGACTCATACGAGACCTAGTATTTCATATGTTGTAGGCATGATTTCTTGATCCATGCAGGAGCCCCATGAGCTACACTAGAAGGCAACCAAGAAGATACTTCACTACATTCAAGGTACTCATAGTTTTGGGATTCATTATGCAATGGGCATTGATCTTGACTTAATACATAGATTCAGATTGGGCAAGCGATTCTCAGGATCACAAGTCTACTTCAGGTTATAGCTTCTCACTTGGTACCAATCTTGTTTGTTGTTCAAGTAAGAAGAAGACTGTTATTGCTCTCTTCTACTAAGGTCGAGTGTTAGCAAGAAATGTAGCGGGGATACCAATCTAGAGATCCGGTCCTCAGTCAAGTCTTTGTAGTCAGTTTATACCCCAATTAGGTAGCTAAAGATTGACAACAAAACATAAAGAATAACAAAAGTGAGCATCACATACACAATAAAATAAGACAACATAGAATTACTCGGTACCGGCAGAACTCCATTTATAAATATTAACAGTTCATCAAATGCATACTACGTCTATCCATCCTCTCAAAGGTCTAAGTCTCTACCTCAATAGTTACACTCATGACTTCTATGTCATTCTTACATCAGAATATATACTCTATTATAGTCCTATTCTCCTATAGCTTATCATCATTTACTATATCTATATATATACTATATCTATGACATATAGGGATGTGTTTCCTATCGGCTCAACCCTCTGCATATTGTGTAGTCTCCATTGGTCGGCTCCCCTTTATGCTCTGTGCCCTACTAACACTGAGTATCAGGGGGTTGTGAATGCTGTAACTGAGGCCATTTGGCTTCAAAATCTTCTAACTGAGTTTGGTATCCAAATCATACGACCATCAGTCATATTTTGTGACAACCAAAGTGCCATTCATATCTTACAGAATCCGGTCCATTATCAATGGACCAAACACATTAAGATCCACATGCACTACATCTGAGAGCTCATCCATGGCCACATCATCTACCTTAGCTACTGTCTAACTTCAAAGAAGGTTGCTAATATCTTCACCAAACCCTCCACTGAGAGCAAGTTCTTTCATTTGTGAGCTTTACTGGGGGTGCAGGAGGCTTCATCCCCTCACTTAGAGTCTTGACTCTCTCTACTCTAGAGGTCTATTCTCTCTCTATTTGGGGGGTCTATTCTCTCATTTTTGGGGGGCTTCTTCTCTTTGAGGAGGATTTTTATGTGCATGGGTACCTCATTAGGCTTGATTTTTTGGGACCCATCTTTTTACCCACCTAAACTGTGCTTAAGAGGGGGTGTTAGTGTAGGTTTTTATTTCCTAGTTGGGTTATTTATTTTCCTATATTCCTAGGTCTTTCCTACACCTTTTATTAATCTTGCAACTTAGGTTCATAATGTTGAACACCCAGAATACTGAAGGGGCGTGAATCAGTATTCCTTGAAACCACTTAAGCATTTAAACATCCATTCCACATAGCATAGTCAATTAGCAATAAGAAAGGAAAGCATGAAAGCAACCATCAAAGCACATAACACATGTACACCAGATTTTTATGTGGAAAACCTAAAAAGGGAAAAAACACGGTGAGGATTAGCTTACAATATATTATAATGCAACCGGTTACAAGTTTGATACAAAAGGTGGACTCACTATCCACAAGAGAAATGTTCACTGTAGGTGGTTCACTGCAAAAGGACTCACTGTCCTAAAAAGAAAGAAATAAAGAAAGGGTGGCTCACTACTAAATATGAATTGTTAACAATGCATCTGCTCTATGATGAAGGTACAGTTCCACTGTGGCTCAAAACTTGACTTAACACACTTCATTTTCACTGAAAATCTTATTTTTCTCTTCTACTTTAGATTTTTCTCACACACTCTTAGCTATATCATTTCCACACCCCCATACAAAAATTCAATCATACAATCATATATATATATATATATATCGCAATCAAATAAAACATCAAATATTTGGGCATAAAAGATGTACCATATGATCTCTTAACCTGTTGGCTTCAAAACACAACCTTATACACTTTGTGGAGAGAACGAAAGCATGTAACACATTGAGATAGGTCAGCTCAACCTATAATTATTCCAATAAAACTACTTCATACATAACTTAACTCCTCACAACCTTAAAACCTTTAGGTCAGTTCCACTGGTGAAGTAATAATAGAATGAACTGCTTGTTTTCTCACAACTCAACATGTGGACTACCAAAATGCTTACCACTTGAAGACTACACATTTTTGACATCTATAAACTTATCTTCAAAACCGGATAGAAAAAGATTCATCTGTGGTGGAATGCGGAGCATTCCAATATACCACTAATACTGTCATTACACTATCATTAAAGAGTCTGATACTCTATCAACTCTAACTTTCACTATGTAGGGCTTCAAGACCTCAAACTTTGGATTTAGACTCTTTTATAATGCACCAAAAATACCTTACAACCACATAGCAAGATTCTTCCTAGCAGAGAAATGCGAACTAAAATACTGTGATCCTGTATTAGGTTCTATATTGCAAATACCTTAGGAAAAACTTCAACAATTTGTGTTTGAGTGCGGAACACCAAAATGGAAGGATATCAATGTAGTCATATAGGGATTCCACAATACACTTAGATATATCATGCTTAGGTGTATTCTCCTCCACATCACACTTAGCAATTAATCTTTATACTTTGTTGCCATCAATGACAACACTACTCACTATCATGTTCATTAGTCTCTTCATAATCATGCTTATGTTGCAAACAATTTCCCCCTTTGTCATTAATGGCAATATACGCCAAAACCTCTCCCCCTTTGTCATCAATGGAAAAGAGACCACTTATATGTCTACAAATAAAAACTTCTCCCCCTATCTTAAAAATAATATTGTTTTTCTATGTACATACTCCCCCTTACTGTTTTACTCCTATACTTTAATAAGTAAATCAAAACCACAAAAATTTTTTTCTTCTATCTTTTTGCATATGTACAAGAAATTAGGATATGAACCTTATTATTTGGTAGGAAGAATCTCCTTGTATATATTCTTCAAATGTAACACTGTAGAGTCCCAATGCTTCTTGTCAGAGTTGAACTCGTATTTGTATCTGCCAAATAATATGCAAAAATAATTCTTCTGCTTCTTCAATTAATGAAGGTGCAGTTGTCATCTGAACAACCTTATCAGCTTCTTTCAACATCCTTGTCAGTACTGGTATCTTGAAACTGACAATCTCCCTCAACTGACTCATCTAATCTGTAATTAGTTCTCTTCGATTCTAAAGTTTCTTGATGATTGCATGAGTCTTTTCAACTTCAGCCCTCAAATTTCCATTTTTATCCTTTAAAGGCTCATATGTTGTGGAGATATTAGCTATCTACATTTCAAGGCCATCAATCTTGTCTTTTATATATTTTGTAGTTATAGGCCATGATAAACAAAATTGATACATTACCTTAGCTTCAACCATGGCATTTTGAATACTCTTTACACTAATACCCAATAGATTGTGTGCCTTGGAACACTTTTCTGATAGATCTATTAGTCTCTTACTGCTAATCTGTTCCATTACTTTCTTCTCAGCTTCCTTCTCTAAAGATGTAGAATGACTGTTAAAGGACAACAATAGTTTCTTCATTTGTTGTACAGGAGTCAAAGAGGCATCCCTCTTGGTTTCTAGTAGGACCTTTTCAAAAACCTATATTGCTTCCTCTAGAAGCTCATTTCCTTCTACTTGTGATTGTAATATTTCTTCTTGTGCAGTAGCCTGAAAAATGGTTCCTAGTTGCAATTTCTTTAGTGGAAAGATATTAGAAAAATTGATTTGTCCATCCATAGATGGCAATTGAAATAGCTGTTGGGATGCAATAGACTTAATTTTTCTCTGTTGAGCCAAGAAGTATCTAATGGAGTCGATTGGAGAGAATCAACAACTCTCACCCTCTGTATTCTTTTTCTTCTCTTCAAAAACAATGACCATGTGTGAACCTGAGATCTTCGAAGGATAATTTTCTTCATGTATCCTTTCACCTTCTTTGTTCTCAGCCTGATACCCAAAGGTTTCCAGAGGAACATAAGCATTATTTACAGTTCTTTCTACTTGTTCATTTTCCTTCAAAACCATCTCACCCTATTCTCCTTTTTCTTTATCTTTCTTTTCCTCTAGATTCTCCTTCTTTTCTTCAACATTCTCTACATTCTCTGGAGGAAGATTAACATGTTCTATATTGATGCCTTTTGGAGGAGATAAGTTTCCAACATTTGGATCCTCTGTATTGGTTGTTTTAGTGTTTACCGGAGGAGATGGCACATTTTTTCTCTTTCTGAGTATCTTGTTATGTACTCATTTCTCTAGTCTTTTCATTTTTCTTAGAATTGTCATCACCCTTTTCATTTTTCTCAAAAGAAGACAATTCTTCAATGATAGTTGTATCAATTTTCATTTCCTTAATGATATTTGTTGTTATCTTCAAGGTCTCCTTCTCTAGCCTCTTTATTTCCTCTTTGTCATTAGACATTAAGGTGTCCAATCTCCTTTTTGTTCTAAATTTTTTGGCTAACCTTTGAATAGCCTTAGTCTTTTCTTGAGTAGAAATTGAAGGAAAAATTTTCTCAATTTCCTTATTTCTCATTTTAGTCTCATTATTCATAGCTTCATCTCTTTTCTTTGTTAACACACTAGCAAGATTTTCAAGTAATTGAACAATAATCTCTATTAAAGCAACATTGAAAGCACCCATGTACCTAATTATTACATTTTTAATGGTTGATTTGTCATTTAAGAATATTTCATCATAAAGATATGCTACTTCTTTTAGATTTCCATACTCTGTTATAGCACTAAGAATAGATTCAAGTTGTAGGGGTGCCAGACTTGATTTCTTTAACTTCTTTATCTTTTCTTTGCCTTTCTCCTTTGAGACTTCTCCTTTTTCAGTAGCTTAATTTTCTCTTTTCTTCTTTTCCTTTTCTTTTCCCTTAGGAGACTTGACTCCTTTACCAGATTTCTCTTCTCTTCTTTTGAAGATGAAGCCTTCCTTTTCCTTCTCACTTTCTTCTTCACTTCTAGTATCAACAATATCAATTTTTTCTTTCTTAGTACAAGGATCTTCTCCGGAGGCTTGAGATGCTCTTTTCTTGCTCTGGACCAACTGAGTTCCTTCTTCTTCTTCCTCTTCTTCCTCATCATCTTCTCCTCTTGGGAGGTTGTTGATATATAGAAGCACTGGATGCTGCTTTCTTCTCTAAACTTGTTGTGTAGGCATGGCTCTAGAGGATTTTGGAGCAGCAGGAGAGGAGGTAGAGATCCCAGTTGACCATCTTATGCTAGGAGACTCTTCTAGTGGGGTAGGTGTATCTTTTGATTTCTCTGCAGAGTTCTTTGGTGATACCATCTCCTCTAATTTAGTCCTCATTTTCTCAACATTTTTCTTTTTTTTCTCCTTGTGCTTCAAATGCACTTTAGTGCATTTCTCTTCATAGGCTCCAAATATATCTTTGGAAGGGTCTCTTGGTTTGCTTAACATTAAGTCTACAAGACCTATAATTATGTCTTCTACAACTTCAAAGCCCATTTCTGGAATCCAAACTATTCCGGGTTCCACTACTTCCATGATACACTTATCTTTACTGACCATAAAAATGATGTCATTCTTATATTTCCCTACAAAATTTTGAGGAATTCTTTCCCTTGCATGAATTTTCTCCTAAAATTCTTAAAGAAACCCCATAATGTAGTATTCTAGGTTTCTAAGTTGCCCATCCTTCTTAAATGATCTTTGATTTGTATTGCAACCAGAATATCTCTCAACCACACTATGTTCTTTGTTCTGGGAATCTCTCTAAGAAAGTAAAATAGCAAGCATATGATTAGGGAACCATATCGCAATGGGTACGAGGATTCTTTGGTTTTCTGAAGGTTCTCCATCAAGTATTGTCTCAGCAGTTCACACAAATCAAAGTCTTTGTTTTCTTTTACCATTTGATATGATGTGTGTATCGCTATGGCAGACATAGAGTTTTCTTTGTTTGTGAAGAAAAACTTGCATCCAATCAGCATTGATTCATACTTCATTGTAGGATCCTCAATATCACTTATAGTTAGGGCTTGCTTGTCAAACTTCACTCTGATGAGCTTCATCACCATATCATTTTTTCACAAATTTTAGTGTCAGAACTATTTCAATAGAGCATAACCCTATTACAACCCTAATAGCCTCTTTGTTGATCATGCGCGGTAGGTCCAACCACATAAAATTATCATGAATGTGACTCAACACATATTTAACCCAAGCATCCTCATAGAAAATAAGGAAGTTATTCCATAATCTAGCTTCTTCTCCGTCAAAGCCTTGTATTCATGCTTTAGCTCAAAATCATCATCGGTTAAGTCATTTACTAATAGTTCTCCCAATTTCACATGATTATATTCTTCTACCTTTGTGTGGATATAGATCCTCACATCCTCTGTATGCAATACACCGTATGGAATTCTTGAAAAAGCACCTATCAGATCCGTCTCCTTGGATTTAAATGGATGTCATTTGAACTTAGGTCAGGGTCGGTCCAGTACCTTTACAACTTGTGGGGTTAACATCTTCAAAATACTACTAAAAAACTTAGGACAATATAGAAATATGTAAATACCTTTCGATTGCTTCTGGTTAGGGTTTCATGCACAAGAATTCTAATTAGCTTCTCCTTGCTCTTTCATTGTTCTTCTCTCTTGGAATGATTGTTTGCAAATGATCTTTTGTTAAGTAAAAATTGTTTATAACCTTTTCACATAACCTAATTCGCATTCAATGCTCAACTTGATAAAGTTGTCAAACTCTAATTGTAATGCATAGACACCTTTAACTGCTCCACAAACTTCCACAATATGACATTTTCCACCAGTGTCTTCTCGAATAGGTCAAGAGTATCAACCTACATCTCATATCCACGAGCTGAAGTTATTAGCATCATATCCTTAGCAAGGGTTTAAAGATTGTTTGTTAAAACCCCCCCTAAGCCAAAGCTTCCTACTTAGTTTTCAAAAGGAAACATTTTCCCCATAGGTTGGTACAAACTCATCCATCACTTCAATTTCTTCTTTCTTTTTCCAGACTTTGCTCATTTCTTGCTTTATCTCTATTGGATCCACATTCTTTACTAAATCACTCCTTTTTACTAGATCAACCTTCACATTCTTGCTTCTACAAAACTTAGCAATGTGTCCTAATTTATTGCATATGTGACATCTAACATTTTGAAAAAGCTTACTTCCATTCATTCAAGAATTGCATTGATTAGCCTTATTCCCAAATCCATTGCATGTATAATAGTAACCTTTGAAAGATTGGAACATCATTTGATTTTTGCATTCAGTAGCTCTATGACCAATTCTTTTGCATGTAAAACACTAAATAGAAAATGATTGAACATTCTAATTCATTCTACTTCTACATTCTATAGCCTTATGTCCAAATCTATTGCAAAAATAACAGTAACTAGAGTACCTTTGTGCAGCCAGTTGTCTAATGAATGGCCTTTTAAAAATTTTCTTTTGGTCCAGACCTGTCTATTGTTACTCTTCTTATCTTCAATCTTCAATTGGTTGTTTTTCTTTTCAATCTTATTTTCCTTTAAACTTTCACCCTTTTCAAATCCTAAACCTTCTTTATCCTTAGGAGCATTTTGATTTGCAATAATTTCATCAATCAGGATGGAGATCTTCTTGAATCTTTACTTTCTCTAGTTTTGTCTTTAAGACCACAATTTCTTGTTCAAGTCTTGAGCATTCTTCAAATTTGTCTATGAATTTTGCATTTAGACATTCTTCAACCTTTTCCCCTTCTTCAACTTGCATTTTTAGACTAGTGATAGTATCATTGTGCTATTCATTTACTTCCTTGTATCCTTCTTTAAACTTCTTATTTTGTTCTCTCAACTTCTTGATGCATTCATCTGCTTCCTTAATCTTTTCTTTTAGATCTCTGTTCTCACATTGAGTTCTTTCTAGATCTTCAAGAGCTAATTTGAGTTCTCCATTCATATCAACCATACAATTTTCTTCAATAAATTCAACATCAGGAATTTCTTCTGGAGGGATAGGATATCTCTTAGGCGCCATGTGTTCACACTTCAAGATCTTCCTTAATCTATTAAGCTTTTTCCAAGGAACCAGCTGCAATACCAATTATTGAACACCTGGAATACTGAGAGGGGGTGAATTAGTATTCCTTGAAACCACTTAAGCATTTAAACATTCATTCCACATAGCATAATCAATTAGTAGTAAGAAAGAAAAGCATGAAAGCAACCATCAAAGCACATAACACACATACACCAATTTTTTATGCAGAAAACTCAAAAAGAGAAAAACCACGATGAGGATTAGCTCACAATATATTATAATGCAACTGGTTACAAGTTTGATACAAAAGGTGGACTTACTGTCCACAAGAGAAATGCTCACTATAGGTGGCTCACTGCCAAAAGACTCACTGTCCTAAAAAAGAAAGAAATAAAGAAAGGGTGGCTCACTGACAAATATGAATTGTTAACAATGCATCTGCTCTATGCTAAAGGTATAGTTCCACTAAGGCTCAAAAACTAACATAACACACTTCATTTTCACTGAAACTCTTATTTTTCTCTTCTACTTCAAATTTCACTCACACACTCTGAGCTATATCACTTCCACACCCCCGTACAAAAAGTCAATCATATATGTTAGCATAAAAGATCAAATAAAACATCAAATATGTCAGTATAAAAGATGTACCATATGATCTCTTAACATGTCAGCTTCAAAACACAACCTTATATATTTTGCTGAGAGAACCAAAGTGTGTAACACATATTGATAGGTCGAATCAACCTATAATTATTCCAATAGAACTACTTCATACATAACATAACTCCACACAACCTCAAAACCTTTAGGTCAACTCCACTGGTGAAGTAACCATAGAATGAACTGCCTGTTTGCTCATAACTCAACATGCAGACTACCAAAATGCTTACCACTTGGAGACTACACATTTTTTACATCTATAAACTTATGCTCAAATCTGTATAGAAAAATATTTATCTATGGTGGAATGTGGAGCATTCCAATATACCACTAATACTATCATTACACTATCATTACAAAGTGCGATACTCTATCAATTCTATCTTTCACTACAGAGGGCTTCAAGGCTTGAAACTTTGGATTTAGACTCCTTTAGTATGGACCAAAAATACCTTACAAATGCATAGCAAGATTCTTCATAGCAGAGCAATGCAGACTAAAATACTGTGATCCTATCTTAGGTTCTATACTGCAAATGCCTTAGGAAAAACTTCAACAAATTGTGTCTAAGTGCAGAACACCAAGATGGAAGGATATCAATGTAGTCATATAGGGATTCTATAATACACTTAGATATATCATTCTTAGGTGTATTCTCTTCCACATCACACTTAACAACTTCTCCTAACCAACAAAATTGTATCTTATACTTTGTTTCCATCAATGACAACACTACTCACTATCACATGCTCATCAGTCTCTTCATTATCATGCTTACGTTGCCAACACATAAAGCATGTTTCCTTAAGTGAGTGGGTTATGAGGTGTCGCCATCCTACAAGGAAGTGCCCATTAGATATCTTGGGAAGATACTTTTCTATATTGAGACTAATAGATGGTTGCTTCCTATTGGTTGGTGTTGCCACCTCCACCCTCTCCCTTTTCTATATAAACATGCTATCTAGCTTGTATTAGGCATCTTTTGCTTTTGCATCTTCATAATGCTATTTTGCTTCTAGCATTTGCATTACTCTGGTGTAGACTAACTTTGTTTTGTTATTTTGATCTTGTATCATTTTCTTTCATAGTTTAATATTTATTCATTTGCACTAATTTTCTGGGTTATTCATCTTTTCAGATTATAACATATGAGAATTAAAAGAAATATTTAATTTCTTTAATTCATTTTAGGTATTTACGAGGGATTAAATTAATAAAATTAATTAAATCAATTGTGGGAAAGTGATTTAGGATTCAGGAAAATGATTTAGGACTTAGGGATAAATGAATTTAGGATTAGGGAAAATTAGGGATAAATTAGGATAATTAGGGAATGATTAGGATAAATAATGGAATCAAGTCTTAGAATTGGGATAATCAAGAAAATGGGATAAATTAGGATGACGAGGGGATAATTGATAAACATTGGGAAAATTGGGATGGTTTAGGGATGATTAGGGGAAATTAGGGATAAAATGGTCGATTTAGGGATAAAATGGGTGATTTAGGGAATTAGGACTTGAGGGTGAGGGTGAGCTAATTAGGTCCTAGCACATTTTTAGATGTCTGTTGACCTATTTTCCCCTTCCCAAAGTCAAATATCCCATTTTGAAAATGTTGAAAATCTTGTCAGTATTGGTTAAGTGCCTAGTGTTATTCAGGTTTGAGGTGTTTTCCTTGTAAAAAATCCCCAAAATCCTAAGTATGAAACCCCAAAAAACCTAAAATGTTCTAAGACTTTGCCTTAGTCTTCTTGCCTTTATCAGCAAATGTTTGAGTTGGCGAACCAAGAAGTTTGCCGATCAGTGAAATTGCTGACTAAGGGAAGGTTGAAGAAAAGCACAAAGAAATAAGTAAAAGAGAAGCCTTTATCAACAATTCTCAAATTTCGTCAAAATAAAGTTTTCCAATCGGTGAAATGGCTGACTAAAGGAAGAAGAGAAAGGTGAAGACAAAGCTAAAGGAAGACAAAAGGGGATGACTCATTGGCTAAGGAAAGAGTTGGTGAACCAAGCGGTTCACCCATCAACAAGTTCACCAATTGGAGAATTTGATGACTAAAGAACACAAAGAGAGAAAATAATGAAAAAAGATAAGGCAAGGAAAGAAAGGATTTATCAAGAAATCAGAAAAAATAGAAACTCATCGAATGGTTTGTGGTTTCTAAACTTCCCTGACAAGGCGATTCACTGAAAAAGGTAAAGGTAAAAGGCAAGATCAAAGGCAAAGCTAAGGAAAAGTTCACAAAATGAAGAAATTGTTGACTGAAGGAAAAGAAAAAGAAAGAATAAAGAAGCCAAGGAAAAGTGATTCACAAAAGTTATATATCACTAACCAAGGAGGAAAATGAGAACACAAGACAAGTTCATGAAAGTGGAATTTCGTCAACTAAAGGGCAGAAAGGTAGATAGAGAAAAAGAGAAGACAAAGATAGTTTGTGAAAGTGGAATTTCACTTACTAAAGGTAGAAGATGATAAGAAAAGAAAAAGCAAAGACAAAATGGTTCGTGATGGACAAATTTTGCTGATAACAAAAAAAAATGTCAAAAATGAAGTGAAGGGAAAATTAATGAAAATAAAGCATGTAATTTAATGTAAAGCTTTAAAATATTTTAAGTTTAAAATATTTTAAAGTGTTGTAAAAGCTTTATGTAGGAAATTTTGGTGGGCAATATATTTGAACTATCTACCTTCTCAAACCGTCATTATTGTAGGATCAAATCAACACTAGATGGAAGTAGTTGTTGTGCATTTATTCAATGCAGATATTTTCTTCAGCTACTTCATTCCTAGATATTTTCATATTTATTGTTGCAGATGAGATCAAGATATTTTCTGCATTTATGTTTTGAAGAACAGATGTACATAGACATTCCTTTTACAAAAATATCTTCTGAAAGGCCCATGGGGCAAATTTATTGCAGTGGGTGACCTACATCAATGTAAAATGCTATATATAGATGAAAAATCAATATAATGAGGGTTGGATGCAAAGACTTATTTTTGTGCTCCAAACATGACCCCATCTTGCTATAACCATGCCTTAATTAATACTATACTAATTTTTCTTGCCTTTTCATGTTGTTTGTTAACTTTGTGTAATCTGGAACTAGTTATTGTTTGTCAATGTTTATTTCCTTGCAATCCTTTTATGTTCTTTACCTTTGTTAAGATCTGCAGGATTTGTGTGATCCTATCAGGTGTGTGAAGTTATTCTTTGTATTTTGGCATTGTGGGTGTTCTTCATTAAACCTGGTGTATCACTTTTCTTTTTCAGTTTCTCCTTCTTCCCCTTTCCCCAGTGGTGTTAGATTAGGTTTAGTCTTATAGTTTTCTCTGAATCTCATATTCAGAAAGAGGAACCAACCTTCTTTGGAGGTTTGATTTCATTTGAAGGGTCCCACACCTTGAAAGCACTCCAATGTTTCACTGGATTGTTATAGTAAATGTGTTTCAACATAGGGTGTAAATCCAAGTGACAACAATTTTTGGCATGCCCGGTGGGACCCTCTGCTCTGACTGCGAGTTGAACTAAGAAGGTTTGGTGTTGTTCTTAGTTCATGTGCAGCTGTGAAAGCATTCAACATGCACCATGGTGACTCTGCTGAGGAAATCCACTGGTGCAACCAGTTCAAGTGCTTAAGGAACTTCAAAAAATAGGATTTGGTGATACTCTTGGTCTCATTTTCTTTCAAAATCTTTTCAATCACATGGTGACTCCTTGGTATCAACCTGTCTCTCAAAAGGGCAGGTCTATTTGCTCTTTTTCCCATATTATTTGAATGATTTCCATTTTTTTTCATGCTATATTACGTCAAACTATTATGGAAGCTCTAAATATCAGCACCATCATGATGTTTATTCCTCTATATCTTGTCAAAATACACATTGTTGGCCTCCATATCAGCCATTTTCAGCCCAAGACACCTCTATCCCTATGCCGATAGCTCTGTAACAATAGAATATCTGGATCCGTATAATGCTTACCTCCCACCCACTCCTACTCAATCTTCTTGGCAATCTAATAATGCTTATTATCAACCCCAAGAAGACTATCTTGATCCTAGCTAGTGTAGCTACCCTTCTAGTCAGTTCCAAGATGTTGACAATGTGAATATTGTTGCATTCAATGACCTTGCGGACATGTTCCTAGAGTTTAATATACTTTTTGATGATAATAGAAGAAAAAGAGGGTATAATCAGCCTTAATGGGACTATAGTCATAACATCAAAAACATTAATGATTTGATGGAGGTGATCCTAGGCTTGCAAAGGGACTATGATGAGTTTCAAGGAGTGATAGAGTATGAACAACATCAAGAAGAGTTTTCTTATCAAGCCCATCTACAACAATAGGAGGCATAGGAAAGGGTTTTTCAAGAAAACCTTGCCATGTGGATTATAGCTCAAGAAGAATAGATGAGGCAAGTGACTCATTCTATGCCCTCTTTTCCCAATTTTAGACCCCCTATTTTACCACTACAAATCAACTTGCAATAGTGCAGCTGAGCGGTGTCACAAATTCCCAAGTTTCAAAAGCTCTCTCCCTTCGCAAGACCCTATTCCTATGCAAAATCAATTTATCACTCCCTAGGAACAAATTTTCTAAGAACCCTCTCACTTCCAGGAAATTCAAGGAAATATTCAGGCCTCTTGCCCTGACACTATTTTGATTTTCAAAGGCGCTGTCTTCTACTGGGCTAGTTGGCAGGATGAGCCAAAGGTGGAGGTGGAAGAGAAAGAAACTAATGAGGAACAGTTTGTTGTTCCTATGCTCATAGAGGTGGAATTGTTTAAACCTCTTACACCTATGAATAATGTCAATTTAAATAATGGGTTGAATCCTCTGAATTTTAGTTCTTTTAAAGCTTTTTCTCATGCATCTAATCAAGCAATTAAGGATTGAATGTAAATATTGCATGGGAGATCCTTTAGCTACAGAGACAACTTGAGCAGAATCTAGTGGAGTTGCAATCAAAGGATGAGGGCATTAAGGATGAAGTTGTTGCAGAGATTGCTCAAGAAGTTGATGACGCCACTCTATTTCATGAACCACCCAGTATCATTGAACATGAAGAGGATAAGAAGATGCTAGCAGTTTTTAAGCAACATGAGGGTAGTGAAAATAATAGCAAAGTGTTGCAGGTTGAGGCCAAGTATGACAATGAGGTCCCATCTCATGAGGAGGAGCATATGAGTAGCTCTATACTAAATAGTGCAGAGGACTTGGAGGAGGCTCATTTCTAGGATGAGCTAGATGTTTTTTGCTCAAATATGGATAGTAAATCAACTCCACTTAGTGAGGCAGATCATGAGTAGTTTGAGTAGATGGAGGAGGTAGTCATCCCTCTAATTAATATGCCAGAGCATTTAGACCAATAGAAGGTTACAAAATTAGAGCATGAACATGAATGCAACAGTGATGGCTTGCATACCATTTTAAGGGGATGCCCTATTAGGCATCTGGTCCAGCTTGAGATATATGAGAAGGAGCCCCTACCTATCATGCTTACTTCAAAGCATGAGGTTGAACATCCAAAAGGGCTAGATCAACCTATTTATCCACTTCTAGATAACCATATTTTCAATCAGTGAAGGTGGACATGTGAGTTTTTCTTCCTTGGAGAAACATTTCACTATCTGGTTGTATGTCCATCCATTCCCCACCTCTTTTTAACTACCCATGGGCATGAGAAACATTGTAAATTGTTAAGAAATGGTAGTTACTTTCAAGAACCTATCAATGGATTTGTTTGAGGTCATTTCCTTGTTGTTAGTTTAGGTTTAGAGTAGTTTTTGTTTCTATTTTAGTTTTACCTTTTCATAAGTGTTGTTGCATAGGCTGCACTCTCACTAGGAGAATGCAGGCATTGTTTTATTTTTGGTGTTGTTTTGTTAAGGCAAGTTTTCAATTGTCCCCAGCATATTGCAGTCCCTTTTGACTCTATGCCGAGTGGATGCTTAAGGCAATTGGTTCTTTTGTTTAGTAGGCAAACGTCCATGAGAATTCACCAAAATGTTGACCTATTTTTCCCTTCCCATAGTCAAATAGCCCAGTTTTGAAAATTTTAAAAATCTTGTCAAATTAGTTAAGTGCCTAGTGTTCTTCAGGTTTGAAATGTTTTCCTTGTAAAAATACCCAAAATCCTAAGTATGAAACCCCCAAAAACCTAAAATTTTTTAAGACTTTGCCTTAGTCTTCTTGCTTTTATCGGCAAATGTTTGAGTTGACAAACCAAGTAGTTCTCCGATTAACGAAATCACTGACTAAGGGAAGGTTGAAGAAAAGCAAAAAGAAACAAGTAAAGGAGAATCCTTTATTGGTAATTTTCAAATTCTTCGAACATAAAGTTCACTAATCGGATAAATCACCGACTAAAGGAAGAAGAGAAAGGCGAAGACAAAGCTAAAGGAGGACAAAAGGTGATGACTCATTAGCTAAGGAAAGAGTTGGTGAACCAAATGGTTTGCAGGTTGGAAAGTTCACCGATCGGAGAATTTGCTGACTAAAGAAGACAAAGAGAAAAGAATGAAAAAAGATAAGGCAAGGAAATAAAGACTCTATTAGGAAATTGAAAAAAACACGAAGTCTCCGAATGGTTCATGGTTTCTAAAGTTTGCAGACAAGGTGATTCACTGAAAAAGATAAAGGTAAAAGGCACAAATCAAAGGCGAAGCAAAGGAGAAGTTCACAAAATGAAGAAATTGTTGATTAAAGGAAAAGAAAATAAAGAAGAAAGAAGCCAAAGCAAAGTGGTTCACAAAAGTGATATTTCACTGACCAAAGATTAAAAAAAGAACACAAGCCAAATTCACAAAAGTGGAATTTTGCTGACTAAATGGAAAAATGGAAGATAACGAAAAAGAGAAGACATAAACATTTTGTGAAAGTGGAACTTTGCTAACTAAAGGCAGAAGTCAATAAGAAAAGAAAAAGCAAAGACTAAAATGCTTCGTGATGAACAAGTTGTGCCGAAAAGGAAAAATAAAGGTCAAAAATGAAGTGAAGGGAAATCAATGAAATAAAGCATGTAATATAATGTAAAACTTTAAAATATTTTAAAGTGTTTTAAAAGATTTATCTAGGAAATTTTGGAGAGAAATATATTTTGAACTATCTACCTTCTAGAGCTACCATTATTGCAGGATCAAATTAGCACCAATTGGAAGTAGTTGTTGTGCATTTATTCATGTAGGTAGATGAATCAGATGCTAACATTTAATGCATATATTTTCTTCAGCTACTTCATTCCTAAGTATTTCATATTTATTGTTGCAGATGAGATCAAGATATTTTCTGCATTTATATTTTGAAGAACAGATGTACACAGACATTCCTTTCGTAGAAATATCTTTTGACAGGCCCATGGAGTGAATTTATTGCAGTGGGTGACCTAGGTCAATGTAAAATGCTATATATAGATAAAAAATTAGTGTAATGAGGGTTGGATATAGAGACTTATTTTTGTGCTCCAAACAAAACCCCATCTTGCTATAACCGTGCCTTTTTAAATAATACAATACTGATTTTTCTTACCTTTTCATGTTATTTATTAACTCTGCGTAATCTAGAACTGTTTATTGGTTGTGAATGTTTATTTCTTTTCAATCCTTTTATATTCTTTACCTTTGTTAAGATCTATAGGACTTGTGTGATCCTATCAGTTCTGTGAAGTTATTAGTGTATTTTGGCTTTGTGCCTATGTTCTTCATTAAACCTGGTGTATCACCTTTCTTTTTCAGTTTCTCCTTCTTCCCCTTTCCCCAGTGGTTTTAGATTAGGTTTAGTCTTATAGTTTTCTTTGAATCTCATATTCATAAAGAGGAACCGGCCTTCTCTAGATGTTTGATTTTATTTGTAGGGTCCCACACTTTTAAATCACTCCAATGTTTCACTAGATTTTTACAGCAAATGGGCTTCAACACATGGTGCAAATCCAAGTGACAATAGTGTCTACATTTTTCCTCTCTTTGAGATGATGATGCAAGAAACAATATCATTTCAAATAAGAATAAAATATAGATGGTGGTGGAAAAAGGATGGGGGATTGTAAAAGGAGGATAAGCTAGGATGCCCCCTCGAGAGGGTAGGCAGGTGTGAAGGACACAGGTAGGATCTTGAAATGGAAAGAAAAGAAGGATGAGGATAGTGGAGTGGATGTAGATGATAATGGAAATGATAGTCATGCTAAATCAATATGAGAAACTTGATGTTTGATATAGCACCTGACATTATGCACCATGATATATATGTAAGACCCCTCTAGGAAGATATAATAAAATAATAATTAAATGAACCGACTTGTCTATTATATTAAACAAAATTTAATTACATATTCTCATAATGTTTTACATTGTTACAAAAAGTTTGTACACATGTTTTGTCAATAGAATCTTTTCCCTTTACAACAAGACCATAGGTTGAATTACATCTTCGACAACGAATATACAATGATTAGGTCAAATATCAACTTTCGACAATGAATATACAATGCTTATACCTATCTCAATTCTTCCTCGTGCAATGTTCATAAGAAAGAGCATCATCATAGCATTTTTCTGTCCAGTCATGAAGCTTTCGCTTCCCTGGTTTCTGTCAATAGAAGAAATCCTTACCCTACGTGAAGGGCCTAGCAAACTAGAATAGGTTGGAGTGATGGGAACTAGTGCAGCATGATATATCTATGATCTCTATAGCATGTGTCAAATGCATATACTAATCTAATATAATGATATGGCAAAGAGAAATAAAACATCAAATAGTATCTATTACTAATTTGACTAACAAGATTTGGCTAAAACATCTTTTTCAGCCGTGTTTGACAGATGGATTGCAAATAAGAATCCACCCTTCTCTATTGACCCATATTCGGCACCCTTCGAAAACTAAGTCTATTTCATTTATATATATCAAATTAAAATAAACATATCACACTTGAAAGGAATGTTTAATCAACTCTTATTAAAAGACGTTAATGAATTTTTAACATAGGAAGCCATTTTATTAAATAAATAAATGACTTGGATATAAGATTTCTTAAAATTCGTAAAATAACTATACACACCCTAGTAAGATTTCATTAAAACTTGGACTCTAATTTTGTAACCTTAATTCTTTCCCTAACATATTATTCATAAATCTATCATAACATTTATAATTTATTTTCTATTATTCAAATACATAATTGCAATTATCCAATAATATAATAAAAAACATATTTTCACTTATTTTAAATTACTAATTTAAAAGAACATATTTTCACTTATTTTAATTTACTGAAAAATAAAAACTTTTTTTGAAAATAAAATAAAGTCATCATTTTGTTTAAAAAAAATTAAAAATAAAAGAAAAGAAATAACTTTCTTAGGCTTAAGGCCTTTAAGAGGCTCTTTCCTTTTAATTAAAAAAACAAAACAAACTTTCTCTTAAATTAAAATACTAAAATCTCATTGTAATATGCCTTTCTTTAAATGACTTAAGATGTTTTTTAGAAACCTTCTAAAAGGAAGGATATTTTGGGCATTAAATCTGCTAGTTGACCATACGACCTCCTTTGGGGCTCTTCAATAATAAAAGAAAATTTATTTAGTTTTAAGCTCCTCAATCAAGAGCTTGGAGGTTCGAAAATAAAACCACACAAAAA
Source organism: Cunninghamia lanceolata (assembly GCA_027924645.1). Lineage (NCBI taxonomy): Eukaryota > Viridiplantae > Streptophyta > Pinopsida > Cupressales > Cupressaceae > Cunninghamia > Cunninghamia lanceolata. The sequence continues at coordinate 2,726,086 of BSBN01000484.1, forward strand.
GTTTTAAGATAATTGAATATTTAAAAGAATAGCCACAATAATGGTGCTCATGAGCTAGGATTCATTGAAGATATAGGTAAGGTTTTACGGTTTACTCATAATGAATCTTCAAAATTCTTCCAATGATGTTGCAGCGGGTTTGTCTCAGATTTCAACCAAGAATAGAATATTGAGTCAAACAAATAGAAAGAGAGGAAGGAATGATAGAAAAACCCCTTTATACTAGGTCAATGGGGCATAATGACCTCTTAAGAAGGATTCATCAAATCCTATATCCCTAAGATGGTTACGATAAAAATATGTATCTTTATATACGGATATAAATAAAACAAACTTCTCATGTTGAATGTAAATATGTGCATAGAGAAATGATTTTTAAAAAATGGTTGTGGTTCCATTCTACATGATACAGGGGATAGAGGGCAAAGCCTAGGCTATAGTTTAAGGGTCAATAAATCTTGAAGAATAGAGAGAGAGAGCCATCTTGAATGGAGATTCACAAAGAGGAAACAAAACTAGATTTTAGTTAAAAATCCCGGATGAGAATGTTATTTTATTTAAAATGCTAAAAGGGTCAAAAAATTTCAATGAAAGGATTTATTTCTTCAAAACAAAGAACTTATATCAAGCAGTATATTCAATAGAATATTTCTACCTCTTTAATTATGAAAAACTAATTTACAGATCAATTCAATTTCAAGTAAAAATCATACCCAGAAATTATGCTACTTCTCAAATCCTTGCTATTTCCCAATGATTCTATTCATCTTCTTCCAATCTTCTTTTTCATGGATCCCCCTCCCATTTTTCTTCTTTTTTTAAAAAAAATTAAATAGTCTATCCCCCTTATTCAAAACTTAGTAAAAATAATAAAATATAATATTTCGTCTCCACTAACATTTATTATTCCCTAATTTTTGTTGCAAGTATGCACCTAATCAGTGTTGTCATTGATGTCAACATATCTGTGTGGTCATTGGTGTCAACTGTATCTTTATCTTTTGATTGATTAGAAGCCTTATATGTTGAGGACATTGAGAAAATTAGCCCCTCCGGAAGAATTAGAAAGCAAACAATGAATCACAGTGAAGACAGTGAGTTGCATATTGAAGAACAGTCCAAAAGATTGCTCCACATTTCTTGTATATTGAAGATCTTCGTCTATAGATTGGAATTTATTTAGAGGAATGTCCGAAGATGTTAAATCCTGAGTTTGAGCCTCCGGTATGAAGAATTGAGTGAGCTGCATTCACTAGAGTAAACCTTGCTTTTTTTTATTATTCACTGGTGATAGGGAGAAAGCATTTTGCTCCGCATTCCTCTGCATTGAAATATTTTTCTTTGCGGTTCTAGAGGGAAGTCTGGGATGATGATAATTGCCTACAACTACAAAGGTTCATGATTTGGCGATACGCAAGCTATCTTTCTTTTATGACAGTTGAAGACAATGAAGTTCATGTGCTCCAATGTGAAGAATCTCATGGATAAATTGGTTAGAGTTTGTGCGGTTGTTCCTGGTGATTACAACCTGCCTATGGAAGTCCCCTGATCATGTTCCTGCCTTTACATTGGTCTACGTTAAGGAATTGAGATCATGTTTGAAGATTATTCCCAGATAACGTAGCGTGTAACCAGTCTTAGCCGACTTGGTTAATTCTAGTGATCACGGAGATCTCTTGAAGATTGTAGAAGCATGTTGTGGCATGGAAGATAGTGTTTGAGTCCCAGCTAAGGCATGGCGTGATTTGTATACATCTTTACTACATTTCCTTAGCATAATTTTGTATTAGGTCAAGACCTATTTTGTAAATGTTTGTAATGCCGACATTGGAGATTGTTCCAATGGTTGATGTACATTCCAAGGTTGATGGATGATATATATACTTGTAATTGAGTCATGAAAAAGTATCCAAGTGTGAAGATACGAAGATAAAGTGAAGTAAGACAATAGAGCAGAGCAGAGGTCTTTTTGTGCTTCAATGGAACTGAACCTTGACATGGAGTAGATGTTATCTCAGTTCAACCTTTTGGCAGTGAGCCATCCTTCAGTAGTGAGCCATCCATAAGCAGTGAGCCTTTCTTTGCAGTGAGAAATTTGGGTAATGAATCTTGTAGGCAGTGAGCCTCTATTTTTCAGTATTGATATAAATTATATATTTCTGTTGGCTAACACCCATTGTGGTTTTTCTCTTTTAGGGTTTTCCACGTAAAAATCTAGTGTCTCCTGTGTTGTTTATGGTTTTGTGTTGAGCTTCTCATTTGATGTTTTCATGGTTGTATCTGAATATAAGTAATTAATAAGTTGATGATCATATTTGGTTAAAAGTTTTAGGACAACTGATTCACCCTCCTCTTAGTTGTCTGGTGTAGTTCAACAATTGGTATCAGAGCAAGGTTCCTCTAAAGAAAGCCTAACAGCTTGAGGAAGATCTAGGATGTCTTATAAGAAGGAAGCTCCACATTTTGATGGGACAAATTATGCTCTTTGGAAGGAACAAATGAAAAGCCATCTTCTTTGTCTTGGTTATAAAGTATGGAAAGCTACAGAAACAAAATATACCATGCCTCCAAATGGCTTGACAAATGAAGATGAAATCAAAGAATATGAGGTGGATGTCAAAGCAAAGGATGCTCTGCTAAGTTCCTTAAGTGACTCTATGCTGACAAAAGTTGTGGACCTTGAAACTGCAAATGAGGTATGGGATAAGATGAAAAATTTGTATGAAGGAGATGATTCTATAAAAGAAGCCAAGCTGCAAAGTCTGAAAGTGAAGTATGAGGGTTTGAAGATGAATGAAGATGAAAACATAATAGCTTTTATGCAAAGAGTTGATGAACTTGTCACTGGAATAAAGGGTATGGAACTCTTAGTGATAAGGAAGTTGTGATGAAAATTCTTAGACTACTATCAAAGTCATCGTGACAAGGTGGTTGCAATTGAAGAATTCATGACTGCGAAAACTATTGACAGAGATCAGTTACTTGGAAAGATTACAGCCTTTGAGATGAGAGAATTTGGTGATGTCTTGCCTAAAGTTGAATCAACTTTTAAAGCTAGTACTTCAGCAGAGATCTCCAGAGCTAAGAAATACAAGGTGGATGATGATTTTGATGAAACTGAAGCCAACTTTGTTGATAGGTTTCAAAGAGGCTCCAGTAAGTTCAAAGGTAAATTACCTTTCAAATGTTTCTCCTATGGTAAAGTAGGTCATTATGCTTCCAGATGTCCTGAAAGAATTGAAAGAAATAAGAAGAAATATGAGAGTAGGCCTAGAGTTACAAAGAAATGCTACTATGTCATAGATTTTGATGATGAAGGGGTAACTGATGATGAATCTGATGATGCTAATACTAGTGCAAATGAATGACTATTTATTTCTATTAAAGAAGATTTTGTGTCTACTAATTTTGCTAGCTGTGTGGAGGATGAAAAACTAGTAGAAGAAAGTGCTTTGGTTGTTCAGGTTGAGAAAGATAAGGATGAATGGATTATTGATAGTGGATGCTCACATCACATGACCGGTGACAAAAGTAAGTTTGTAAGTTTGGAAAAGTATGATGGAGGACTGGTTAGGTTTGGAGATAATGCAACTGGTAAGATTTGTGGAAAAGGATCTATTTCATTTGATGGAAATCATATTACTGACAATGTTCTATATGTGAAAGGTTTGAAGCATAATTTTTTGAGTGTTGGTCAGATGAGATTCAAAGATAATGGGTGCAAGATCATGGAAAGTTCCAGAACTATGATTACTATCAGTAAGAAGACAAAATGTAACATCTATCAATTGAGAGGAACTAATGATTATTGTTTATTGGCTCAGGCAGATGAAAGTTGGTTGTGACATATAAGGATGTGTCATATAAACTTTGATAGTTTGGTAAAGATAAGCTCAAGTCAGGCAGTGACAGATTTACCAAAACTTGTGAAGCCCTCCAACTCAATTTGTAAGGAATGTCAGTTGGGAAAACAAATAAGGACAAGTTTCAAGAGAAAAGAACAATTTTCTACCAGTTTGTTGGATTTAGTGCATACAGATCTCTGTGGTCCTACAAGGGTGAGAATTCTACAAGGTGACAGGTACTTCATGTTGCTTATTGATGATTATTCTAGAATGACTTGGGTTACTTTTCTAAGAGATAAATCAAAAGCCCTAGAGAAGTTCAAATCTTTCAAGGCAATGGTTGAGAATGAAATAGATTTGAAGATCAAATGCTTAAGATCTAATAGAGGAGGTGAATTCACATCAATTGAATTCAACATTTTCTTTGAAGAGCATGGGATAAAGAGACAATTGTCTGCACCTAGGAGTCCTCAGCAGAATGGAGTTGTGGAAAGGAAGACCAGGATAGTTCAGGAAGGCTGCTAGGACAATGATGAAGGAAGAAGGTCTGCCAGAAGTCTTTTGGAAAGAATCTATTCACACTGTTGTCTACATTCAAAACAAAGTTCAAGTGAAAGGTAATGGTACTAAAACTCTCTATGAATTGTGGTATGGAAGAATTCCCATAGTAAAATATTTCAAAGTCTTTGGAAGCAAATGTTATGTCAGGAGAGATGAAGATCTAGGAAAGTTTGATACAAGATGTGATGAAGGAATCTTTCTTGGATACTCTACCAAGAGTAAGGCTTATCGGTGCTACAACAAAAGGCTCAAAAAGATTGTTGAGAGTACAAATGTGAAGGTAGATGAAGGCAAAGAGAGACTATCAGACCTAAGTTTTTATGAACTAGATGAATCTATGACTATAGTAATTAAAGAGAAAGATAAGCAAGGAGACAATCAGGATGAAGAAGAGGCTCTGGAAAATGTTGGCAAGACTCCCAGGTATGTAAGGATCAATCATTCTGAAGATCAGATTATAGGTGACAAGAACAAAGGTGTGCTAACAAGAAGAAGAGCTGCAGAGGAACACATCAATTATTGTTTGCTTTCAAAGATTGAACCAAAAACTGTGAATGAAGCATGCAATGATGAAAATTGGGTAAAGGTAATGGAGGAAGAATTATTGTAGATAGAGAAGAATGAAACTTGGGAATTAGTTCCTACACCTACTGACAAAAATGTTATTGGAACTAAATGGGTCTTCAAGAACAAGCTGAATAAAAATGGAGCAGTTGGTAAGGAATAAAGAAAGACTTGTATGTAAAGGATATTCTCAAATTGAAGGGATAGATTTTGAAGAAACATTTTCCCCAGTAGCTCAAATTGAAGCAACAGAATGTTTATGGCGTTTGCAGCTCACAAAGATTTTAAGGTATATCAGATGGATGTGAAATCTGCCTTCCTAAATTGTGAGTTAGAAGATGAAGTATACATTGAGCAACCAGAGGGATTCCTATTGTCAAATCAAGGTGATATGGTATGCGGGTTGAAGAAATCATTGTATGGACTCAAACAAGCTCCTAGAGCCTAGTATGCAAGGTTAGACAAGTATTCATTGAAATTGGGATTCAATAAAGGTACTACAGATAGCAATATGTACTTCAAAATCAATGATGATCAGATCTTGATTGTTGAGGTCTTTGTTGATGACATTATCTTTGGAGGAAATAAAGGTATGTGCATAAGGTTTGCCGGTGAGATGAAAAGTGAATTTGAAATGTCCATATTTGGTGAAATGAATTTCTTTTTGGGTCTACAAATTAATCAATTAGATAAAAGAATCTTCATATCTCAGTCTAAGTATGTGAAAGAGTTGCTGAAGAAGTTTGGGATGGAAGACTCTAAACTGGTATGTACTCCCATGGTGACTGGTTGCAAGTTGAGCAAAACTGATGAATCACCTAAGGCTGATCAGAAAAAATACAGATCCATGATTGGAGGATTGCTTTATCTAACCCAAACTAGACCTGATGTTATGCATGTAGTTTGTCTTGTTGCAAGGTTTCAAGCTGATCCAAGAGAATCACATGTGATGGCAGTTAAGACAATCCTGAGGTATTTGAAATGTACTCCAGATTATGGCTTATGGTATCCAAAGAACAATGATTTCACTCTTAGTGCCTATATAGATGTAGATTGGGCCAAAGATGTTGATGATAGAAAGAGTACAAGTGGAGGTGCCTTCTTCTTGGGAAATAGATAAGTTTCATGGCTGAGCAAGAAACAAGATTCAATATCATTGTCAACTACAAAAGTAGAGTATATTATAGCAGCATGTTGTTGCACTCAAGTATTATGGATAAAGCAGACTTTGAAGGATATAAGAGTTGTGTATGAAGATCCAATTGCAATCTATTGTGACAATACTATTGGAAATGAAGGTAGAACTGTTGCTATGAACTTGAAAATTTTGTGTAGCAAAGCTGAAATAAAGATTAACTTGTAATAATTTACTCAACAATTTATTTGCACATTCAATTCAATATAGAAGAGAAGAGAAGAGAAGAGAAGAGAAGAACATGCATAGTATTTACGTGGAGAAAACCTTTCGAGAAAAAACTCCACACCCAAAGATATTTCCTGCTTGTATTAAATCTTCTTTTGAAAGGATTACATTTAATACTTGAAATTCCTCTAAGTCCCTAATGCACTTCAAAAACTTCTTGCTTTTTTCTCTAAGTCTTTTTTCCTCAAATCAACTCTCTTGAAAATGTATGGGGTTTTCAATTAAATGAAAAGCACTTCCTTTTCATTCAAGAACTTTTTAATTCAAGAACCCTCTTTTAATTCAAGCACTTCTTAACAAGAACTTGAAACTCAAAATATAATCAATTACATTTGATAACATAGTTTCCAAAGTTCATGCAAAAATCAAGCTCACTTAAATTGAGAAGACTGAACTCAAACATAGTCCAAGCACTGAGTTAACTGATCCTCCAAGATGTGGGCACCCAAGTTGGCTAAAAATAGCTTTCCCATCATCAAACTTATCACCAAGTAAAAGCAACATTGGAAACTCCTCTATTTGGGCGTCCAAACTTGCCCAATGAGTTTTTGTTAACTGAAGTGATCAAATACACATCAAAATCATGCAAACAACATGCAAGATTGATGTCCCCAAGGTTATTCTGAAATATCTTGTTCTATACATGCAAGTGACATGCAAACACCGAATCCAACATGCAACTGATACCCATTACCTGAAATTCTGAGAAGTACCATCCTACAACTTTCAGGAGTTGGAGTGTCTCGCAAGTAATATCTTAAAATTGACATGCAACTTACATGCAAGCATTTTCAACAACATGCAACTGACGTTTCCTGAATCACTGAGATGTACCATCCTGCAAGTTTCTGGAGTTGGAGTGTTCTACAAGTAATCTCACAAAAATGACATGCAACTACATGCAAGGTCATATAACTGACATGCAAGAACATGCAAGGTCATACAAGTCCATAGGAATGACATGCAACAACATGCAAGCACATGTAAGTGACATGCAACAACATGCAAGTCAATATGAACAACATGCATCAACATGCAAGCACATGCAAGTGACATGCAACAACATGGAAGTCAGTATGAACAACATGCATCAACATACAACAACATGCAAGTCCATGCAAACTACTCTGACCACATGTAAGCAATATCCACTTCATGCATTTCTAATACTATAGTTGACTCCAACATTATATCCATGCAAGGTGTCTCAACAATATCCACTCATGTACATAAAAAAGTACAACTCCAAGTCTAAAAATAGGACCCAAGTCAAACTCCCACTGACTAGGAGTTATCAAATTCTATCTTAAGACTTAGGAGAAGTCAACAAGGTCTTCATGGCTCCCATCTCAAAGTGGGCACCCAAGTTTGATATTATCCATTTAGAACATATATGTAAAAGTCAAAGTGTTGTAATTAATAAATAATTAATCTCTCAAAGTCTTAATGTGTTGGGGAACACATTCTAAGAACTTTGGAGACACATGAATTGGTTAGGATTTCATGTTAATGGCAACTTATCCCAACATTCTCCTACTTGACACTATACATTGTAATAACTCTAAATGAATAATTCAAACTCTAAATCAAGTACAATGATCAAGGCCAATGGCCTTCCTGCACCAAGAGAACTTATCTGTAGTAACTGGGTTCGTAAGATAATTTGCAGCATTAACCAAGGTGTCAACCTTTTCAATCAAAACCTTACCATTCTCAACCATTTATCACACAAAGTGATACTAAATATCAACATGCTTAGTATGAGCATGATACATAGGATTTTTGGCTAAACAAATAGCACTCTGACTATCACAATTAATTCTTACTATCTTACAATCAAAACCAATACCTTTCCCAAGTCTCTTTAACTAAACTGCCTCTTTGGAGGCATGTGTAGTAGCCATATACTCTGCTTCTGTAGTAGATAAAGCAACCGTGGGTTGCCTCTTACTCATCCAACTTACTGCAGCTCCAAACAAAGTAAATGCATAGCCACTTGTGGACCTTCAACTATCCAAGTCACCTGCCCAATCAGAATCAACAAAACCCTGTATGTCTAATGATCTGTCAACACTATCAATACCATGATAAACCAAACAATAATCAAAAGTTCCTCGCAGATATCTAAACACCCTCTTAACATGATTCCAATGTTCTTTACCAGGGTTAGACATAAACCTACTTAAAATTCTCATTGCTTGTGCAATATCTGGTCTAGTGCAAACCATTGCATACATTAAACTACCAACAACACTAGCATAAGGAACATTAGACATCTCTTCTAAAGCATCATCAATGGTAGGACACATGTCTAATTTCAGCTTAGTACCAACAGGAAGAGGAATGCTAACTGGTTTGCAATCATGCATATTAAATCTTTGCAAAATTGTATGAACATACTCTGACTTAACTGTAGTTTTCTATGAACATGATCCCTATTGATCTTCATTCCAAGAATGTATTTTGTAGCCCCTAAGTCCTTCATATCAAAATATTTACAAAGTTGAGTTTTAAGCTCTCTAATCATTTCCTTGATGTTCCCAATAAACATGTCATCAGTATACAAGACAATGATTAGAACCTGATAATCAATAATCTTAAGATAAACACAATGATCTTCTTCACTTCTAACAAAACTAACTTTTAATGCAAAAAACATCAAACTTCTAATACCACATTCTAGGTGACTGATTCAAACCATACAAAGATCTTTTCAATTTGCAAACCAAATCTTCCTTCCCTTTAGCAACAAAACCATTAGGTTGCCTCATATAAATCTCCTCTTCAAGATCCCCATGCAAGAAAGTAGTTTTAACATCCATTTGCTCTATCTCATAATCAAAATTTGCAGCAATAGATAAAAGGAATCTAATAGAAGTCAATTTAGCAACTGGAGAGAAAATTTCATTAAAACCAACACCCTCTCTCTAGGAGTGCCCCTTGGCTACCAATCTAGCCTTGTACCTTTCTAGATTACCATCTGCACCAATTTTCTTTTTATAAATCCACTTACAACTAATGGATTTTCTTTCTTTGGGCAAATGTACAAGATCCCAAGTGTCAAAAGTGTACAAAGAATTCATTTCCTCATGCATAGCTTGCAACCAAGACTCACTTTCTTCTGAAGAAAGAGCCTCCCTGAAAGATCTAGGTTCATCATCAGTACATAATAAAGCAAATATACAACGAAAATCAGGAGGGCTATACCTATCAATTGGATTCCATTGCCTTCTGGATTTTTTTACAGTAGGAGTAAGAGGTTCTATGTTTCTCTAAATGCTCATCCTAAACATCATTGTCTAAACTTCCCGAACTCTCTTCTTCTTCTCCATTCCCAAACCCATCTAGTAGTTCTTCAACATGTGCATCTTCTTGCTTATTTGTAATTGTTTCAAAATGCACTATTTTTCCTTGTTCTTGTTCCTTTGGTTGTTCCTCACCTTCATAATTTCTAAACTCTCTAAAAATAACATCTCTTGATAAAATCATTTTCTTGGTTAGAGGGTTCCAGAGTTTGTAACCTTTTACATTCTCACCATAACCTACAAAGATGCATTTTTGAGCTTTTGGATCCAGTTTAGTTCTTTTCTCTTTAGGCACATGAACAAAAGCCTCACAACCAAATATCCTTAAATGTGAAACAAAAGGTTTTCTTTTTAACCACATTTCATAAGGAGTCTTATCTTCAAGAATAGAGAAAGGAGATCTATTAATTAAATAACAAGAAGTACTTACAGCCTCAGCCCAAAAACATTGATCTAGCTTAGCACTGCTTAACATGCTCCTAGCTCTTTCCATTAAGGTTTAGTTCATTCTTTCTGCTACCCCATTTTGTTGAGGTGTATAAGGTGTTGTTTTCTATCTCACAATACCTGCATGCTTACAAAATTCATCAAATTCCTTTGAACAATATTCACCACCATTATCTGATCTCAACACCTTTATTTTACAATCTGTTTCCTTCTCAACTAAGGCCTTAAATTCTTTAAACTTAGTGAAAACTTTAGATTTTGCATTCATAAAATAAATCCAAGTGTATCTTGATACATCATCAATGAATGTGACATAATATCAAGATTTTGCAAAAGATTCAACATCCATAGGTCCAAAAACATCTGAATGTATAATCTCTAATAAACTCTTTACATTATTTGTTCCACTGGGAAATGAAGATCTACTTTGTTTTCCAAACACACAATGCTCACAGAAATCATTTTTGCCAACAAAATAATCTAAAATACCGTCAACCAATTTTTTATTAATAATGGTCCTAAGACCTTTTTCACTGATGTGACCCAATCTATGGTGCCAAGACATACAAGTGTTTTCAGTGTTTGTTACATTGGCTGAATTATTCAAAGTAGATGCATTTAATCTAAACAAGTTTTCCATCCGAGATCCTTTAGCAACCATCCAATTCCCTCTTACCAACCTGCAACCAGACTTATCAAATGTCACATTCATTCTGGAATCATTTAACTTTGATATAGAAAGTAAGTTTCTTTCTAGTCTTGGAATATGCAAAGCATCATGAAGGGTTTTAACCCTTCCATCACTGAAAAACAAGTTTACCTTTCCCTTTCCAATTATCTATTTTATACTATTGTCACCAAGGAAAACTTCACCTCCATCATATTCTAAATATTTTGTGAACCACTCCTTGTTTGGAGTCATATGGAAGGAGCAACCTAAATCAATAAGCCAAGCATCATTACTTACTATGTTAGTTGAAATAATTAATGCATCATTGCCACCATCCTTCAAGGATTTTTCAGTGGAAGAATTTGATCTCTTTTTATTTCTCTTACAATCTTTCTTCACATGTCCCCGTTTGCCACAGTTCCAACATTTTACCTTGCTCTTACCAGATGGGGTTTTAAAATGACCTTTAGACTTGTACCCTTCTTCTTATCCCAATTGGGTGTCTTTTCCTTTGTCCTACCCTTTACATTCAAAGCATCTTGGGATCTACCATTTTTGGATTTTCTTCTCATTTCTTCTGAAAGAAGTGTAGCAATGAGACTATCCATCTTTGGATCTATACCACCACCACTAATAGCAACAATTAGATTTTCCTAAGATTTTGGTAAAGAACATAATAATAAGATACATTTACCATCTTCCTCAAGCTTAACACCTACAGATGCAAGTTGACTTAAAATCAAATTAAATGCATTTAAATGGTTTGCAACAGAATCTCCATTCTTCATTTTTAAAGAATGCAACTATCTTTTGAGATATAACTTGTTAGTTAAACTTTTGGTTTGATAAATATCACCTATCCTCTTCCATAGCTTGAATGCTGTAGCTTCAGAAGAAACATTCAAGAGGACGACATCTACAAGGCACAACCTTATGGTTCCTCATGCTTTTTTATCAATTTTTAACCAATCTTCATCTTTCATAGTTGTAGAGGGATTCTTTTCATTTACAACAGCAACCCATTGTTCTCTTTCTTCCAAGAGATCTTCCATTTTTAATTTCCAGATCTCGTAGCCTAATCCATTGAATTTCTCAACATCCATACGAGAGGTAGAACCCATTGTATACAATCTTCTTCACATATCTGTAAAACCTACAAAAACAAAGCTCCCACTGCAGCCAAAAAACCTTCAAAACTTTGAGAGAAAGGCGTCCCTCACTCTCCACAACCGTTAGCTTTGATACCAAATGTTGGAAATGAAGGTAGAACTACTTCTATGAACTTTAAAATTTTGTTTAGCAAAGCTGAAATAAAGATTAACTTGTAACAATTTACTCAACAATTTATTTGCACATTCAATTCAATATAGAAGAGAAGAGAAGAGAACAACTTGCACAGTATTTACGTCGAGAAACCCTTTTGGGCAAAAACTCCACACCCAAAGATATTTCTTGCCTGTATCAAATCTTCTTTTGAAAGGATTACATTTAATACTTAAAATTTCTCTAAGTCCTTAATGCACTTCAAAAACTTCTTGCTTTTTTCTCTAAGTCTTTTTTCCTCAAATCAACTCTCTGAAAAATGTATGGAGTTTTCAATTAAATGAAAAGCACTTCCTTTTCATTCAAGAACTTATTTTTGATTCAAGAACCCTCTTTTAATTCAAGCACTTCTTAACAAGAACTTGAAACTCAAAATATAATCAATTACATTTGATAACATAGCTTCCAAAGCTCATTCAAAAATCAAGCTCACTTAAATTGAGAAGACTGAACTCAAACATAGTCCAAACACTGAGTTAACTAATCCTCCAAGATGTGGGCACTCAAGTTGGCTAAAAATAGCTTTCCCATCATCAAACTTATCACCAAGTAAAAGCAACATTGGAAACTCCTCTATTTGGGCATCCAAACTTGCCCAATGAGTTTGTGTTAACTGAAGTGATCAAATACACATCAAAATCATGCAAACAACATACAAGATTGATGTCCCCAAGGTTATTCTGAAATATCTTGTTCTGTACATGCAAGTAACATGCAAACACTGAATCCAACATGCAACTGATACCCATTACCTGAAATTTTGAGAAGTACCATCTTGCAACTTTCAGGAGTTGGAGTGTCTTGCAAGTAATATCTTAAAATTGACATGCAACTGACATGCAAGCATTTTCAACAACATGCAACTGATACCCATTTCCTAAATCACTGAGATGTACCATCCTGCAAGTTTTTGGAGTTGGAGTGTTCTGCAAGAAATATCACAAAAATGACATGCAACTACATGCAAGGTCATATAATTGGCATGCAAGAACATGCAAGTTCATACAAGTCCATAGGAATGACATGCAACAACATGCAAGCACATGCAAGTCAATATGAACAACATGCATCAACATGCAACAACATGCAAGTCCATGCAAACTATTCTGACCACATGCAAGCAATATCCGCTTCATGTATTTCTAATACTGTAATTAACTCCAACATTATATCCATACAAGGTGTCTCAACAATATCCACTCATGTACATAAAAAAGCACAACTCCAAGTCTAAAAATAGGACGCAAGTCAAACTCCCACTGACTAGGAGTTATCAAACTCTATCTTAAGACTTAGGAGAAGTCAACAATGTCTTCATCGCTCCCATCTCAAAGTGGGCGCCCAAGTTTGATATTATCCATTTCAAACATATATGCAAAAGTCAAAGTGTTATAATTAATCTCTCAAAGTCTTAATGTGTTGGGGAACACATTCCAAGAACTTTGGAGACACATGAATTGATTAGGATTGCAAGTTAATGGCATCTTATCCCAATAAGTACAATTGCCATAAACATTTCAAAGAATCCAGTGATGCACTCAAGAACAAAGAACATATCAATAAGGTATCACTTTTTGAGAGAGAAGGTGACAAAGATTGAAGTAAAGTTGGAATATGTGTCCACAAAGGATCAAATTGCAGACATTTTCACCAAGCCTTTGCCTAAGGATACTTTTGAGTATCTCACATAACAGTTAGGGGTTATCATCTCTCTTGCTCAAAACTAAGATGCACAAGAGTGCATCAGTCTGGTGGTACTTGGAGTTCCACCTCTAGATCTGGATTGATGCTTGTATGGGCTACTTCTCAGGTGGAGTAGTCAGATGGAGAGAGTTCAGAAGAGAGTTTGGTTCAGAGCAGCAGAGTGCAAGTATGTTCCCTTTGCCATTGAGGTTAAAGGGGGAGAGAAACCATGTGAAAAACTCAGAGAGGAAAGAATGCAGATGTGTGAAGAGTAAGGGGGAGAATCTTGTCTTGATGGTAGTTATAGGTTTTCACATCATTTGTTGCCATCAATGACAAAGGGGGAGATTGTTGCAAGTATGTGCCTAATTGGTGTTGTCATTGATGTCAACATATCTATTTTTTCATTGGTGTCAACTGTATCCTTATCTTTTGATTGATTAGAAGCCTTATATGTTGAGGACATTGAGAAAATTAGCCCCTCTGGAAGAATCAGAAAGGAAACAGTGAAGACAGTGAGTTGCATACTGAACAACGGTCCAGAAGATTGCTCCATAGTTATTGTATATTGAAGATCCTGGTCTACAGATTGGAATTTATTTAGAAGAATGTATGAATATGCTAAATCCCGAGTTTGAGCCTCTGGTATGAAGAATTGAGTGAGCTACATTCACCAGAGTAAAACCTGCTTTTTTCTGATTATTCATTGGTGACAGGAAGAAAGTATTTTGCTCCGCATTGAAGTATTTTTCTCTGTGGTTCTAGAGGGAAGTCTGGAATGATGATAAGTGCCTACAACTACAATGGTTCATGATTTGGTGGTCCACAAGCTATCTTTATTTTATGATAGTTGAAGAGAGTGAAGTTCATGTGCTCTGGTGTGAAGAATTTCATGGATAAAGTGGTTAGAGTTTGTGTGGTTGCTCCTAGTGATTACAATGTGCCTATGGAAGCCTCCTGATCATGTTCATGCCTTTACATTGGTCCGTGTTAAGAAATTGAGAGTGTGTTTGAAGATTATTCGGAGATAACGTAGCGTGTAACAAGTCTTAGCCGACTTGGTTAATTCTAGTGATTGCAAAGATCTCTTGAAGATTGTAGAAGAGTGTTGTGGCACGGAAGATCGTGTTTGAGCCCTAGCTAAGGCATGGCATGAGCCATTTACATCTTTACTACATTTCCTTAGCATAATTTTGTATTAGGTCAAGACCTATTTTGTAAATGTTTGTAATGCCGACCTTGGAGATTGTTCCAACGGTTGATGAATGTAATGCCGACCTTGATGTACATTCCAAGGTTGATGGATGATATGTATACTTGTAGTTGAGTCGTGAAAAAGTATCCAAGTGTAAAGATGCGAAGATGAAGTGAAGTAAGGTAGCAGAGCAGAGTAGAGGTGTTTTTGTGCTTCAATGGAACTAAACCTCGGCATGGAGTAGATGCAGTTATCTCAGTTCAACCTTTCGGCAGTGGGCCTTCTTTTGGTAGTGAGCCACCCTTTGGTAGTGAGCCATCCATAGGCAGTAAGCCTTTCTTTGCAGTGAGCCTTTATTTTCCATGTTAGTACCTTAAATAAAATCAATAATATACTCATCAAAATACTTACATGGTCCATAATAATGTTCTACTTAATTGTTTTCAAACCATCACATCCAAAATTTAGAGTTTTTCTTTTAAAAGTAAATTATAAGTCTAAGGGGATGTGACAATATAAAGACCATGGTGACGATGTGTCAAATGCATAAAGGATTGAAGGCGCAAGAAAGCATATGTTGATGGCACCATGATAAGAAAGACTATGATGACATGTTGTGATAGGTATGTTGTAAGGACCAATGCAAATGCAAGACAAATTGATAACAAACACATAAGCAAAGCAAGCGAGAATGCACAAAGTATACAAAGACAAACATGATGTTGCCCTGGTCAATCTGAAAATTGATGATTTGATTGATTGATTGATTGATGATGATGATAGTGTTGTTGATGTGGGAATGATATATCCCAAGAACAATGTGAGGATTGTGTTGTTGATGTGGGAATGATATATTCTAAGAACAACATGAGGATTGAGAATGATATATCCTAATGATGATTGATTGAATTAAGTAAATAAGGATTTGCAAGAAGAAGATCGATGGATACTTTAGGATGATAGGATAGATTGCTTGGCAAGATGCATGGATTAGGATTGCTTGCAATGGATTAACTACTTTGGACTTGTACTAGATTGCTTGTGGATTAGGATTAGATTGGATCTAGATAAGATTGGGATCACTCTACTTGATTGCTTTGGATGACAATGCATTGGATTGCATTGGTTTGGTATGGATTAGGATTCGATTGCATCGGGATTGGATTGAAGTCCAATGGATAGGATGATTGTCTCCATATGATAACTAGCGACAAGGGAACATGAAAAAGGGATAGGAGATAGGTGATTTAAGATGATGGGCTTATTGGATAAATGGATTAAGGATTGGTGATAATGGATGAAAAGGAAGTTGGATCAATGCTAGATGGATTGGCAAAGGGATTACTGATAGTGGATGGATAGGAAGGATGGATGATAGATGAATGGGAGGGTGAAATATGTGACTACCAAAGACCATGTCACAAAGGAATAACATGCCCCTACTATGTAAATGGTGTTCAAGATGTTGGACTAAATAGATATAGTGGACTACATACGCTATAAAAAGATGGTTTGAATATTCATCACAGAAGGATTTTCTATGTCAAATGTTTATCAAAGCATACATCAAAATTATGCCTTAGTCCTTATCAAGATCAAAGTTGAGGAGGGTCAACGAAGGGGAATGGTAGCAAGGATATATGGATATGATGGATTAGGATGATAAGAGATGGATAGGATGGGATAGATGAGACAACTTGTCCCAAAGTACAAAGTTCATTGACAATCAATTCACACATGACGCCCATGAATATGTTTTCATCATGGTACTGTTACACATATGGTTCATAAGGTTGTCATTGATGTCAACACTGTCATGGATGTGTGATGGTGTTCATGGTTGGATGTCATGTCCTATCCAGTAGAGAAGATATAGTTCATGGTTGGATGTCATGTCCTATTTAGTAGAGAAGATATAGTTTATGGCTAGATGTCATGCCATGATCATTGCGGAGTTGAGTATGAAGTCATATTAATATGGGAATTAGAAGTACTAAAATAAATAATGATACTCAAGATTTGTTGAGGATGAGAAGATGTTGCTGGTAGCCTGAAGCATATTGTATGATCTCTCCTAATGTTCCTAAGAATACATGTGTTGATATAAAGAAGGTTTGGCCTTTGGAAGTTGGTGAAAGTCTCTACTATAGGATGACTGCCTTTGAAGACTATTTGGGAGATTGCTCTACATTCCCCCACATTTTTAGTTATGGCTATATAGTTCTAGAACTATGTTCAGGGTGTTGTGAAGGTGACAATTCTAAAGTTTTAGATCATTTATTCTTCCACTGTGAAAGTTATGCATGATAGAATACTGGCATATGTTATGATAGTATAATGTGATGATAAAAGCTGATTGAAATGCTCCGCATTCCTCCAGATGTGAATGTTTGTCTTTGCGGTTTGTGGTTTTGTGGACATGTTTATGGATGTGCATTACATGTTTCCTTGCTATTTTAAGGTTCTTTTTGGTCTGCAAGCTTAATTTTTCAATGACAATATGTTGCAGTGTGTTCCAGATGACTTGTTGTTCTCAGAATTCATGGTTGAAGATGTATGGCACAAATCTTTGATGTGCAGAGATAAAGGAGTGTTTTGGGATATTTTATGAGTCCTATATACTCATCTGGAAAAGTTTCATGAAGATACTTCTTGTTTCCAATACCGCACAAGGTTTTCAAATTGTTGTGGTTGTTATGCTTCAAGTTTCATATGTCTTTGCTTAAGGCTATCCTATTTTCAAACGAGCGGAGTGTGTGGATGTAATTCCTTGATGTTTGATGTTGTGAAGGATGTTTTGGACCTAGTTAAGCAAGTCTTGATATCTGCAAGGCATGGATCTTCAGCTGGTGTAGTGTGTAGTCTTGTTTAGGACTTGACCTCTACACGTTTCATGTTGTATGTTGTCTGGCCAACTTGTAAATGTATTTTTCATATTGTCTCTATCTAACAAGCAATGTAATCAATGTAATATCATGTATATATAGTGAATCTAGTTGGTCTAGGTGAATTGTGATTGCAAAGTTATTGATAAAGTTCACAAAAGAAAAAGGAGCAGAATGAATGCATTATGATGTGCGATTGAAGGAGAAAGAGAAGAAGTTGTAGATGTTGTCCAGATTCATCTTGAAGACATATATGTGACATTGATCAAGTGTAGAGTGTGTCTAACTAATCCAATCAGTAGAAGGAAGTGTGAAGAGATAGAATTGTAATCATCAAAGGTGTGAGAGCTTCATTGTCAGTTTTCAAGCAGTAGAAAGACTGTCATACTGTAATCTTTTATGAGTGTGTTCTAAGATTAGGTAGCTATTTCTTCCTTGGGTTGTAGCCCTAAAACAAAGTCTGTAGGGAGTTGTGTCTTCCTTTGGAGTGACCCTAAAGTAAAGTCAGCAAGGAGTAGTAGTTTCCTTGGGTTGTATCCCTAAAACAAAGTCAACAGGGTGTAGTAGCTTCCTTTAGTTGTAGCCTTAAAAGAAAGTTGTTATTTTGAGCTTCATATATTGTGAGTTAATCCTCACCATGGTTTTTCCCTTCTTGTATTTTCCATGTATATCTGGTGTTATGTGTTAATGTACATTGTGTTAATCTTTCATGATTATGTTAATATTTTAATGCTTAAGTTTTAATATGCTCTAGAGAAGTTGATGTTTATTTAGATATTGATTCACCCCCCTCTCAGTATCTTGGTGTGTTTAAAAATTGGTATCAGAGCTAAGTTTCTCTGAGGGAAGCTTAACCACTTGAGGAAGGTCTAGGTGGCACACAATGGATCTAGCAAGATACCTAGGTTTGATGGAACAAATTATGCTTTCTAGAAACTAAGGATGGAAGCCTATATCAATTCTCTAGGGTGTGGTGTTTGGGAATCTTTCAACTATGGTTACAATTTTCCTCTTATTATATAGAGACTGATCATGCTACAGGAGTGGCTAGGGGTACCCGCAGCAATGTAAAACATAAATCCTGGTGACTTTGTCAGCCATGGAACCCAAAGTATTTAATAGGGGAGTTGCCTATTATTTAATAAAGGTGTTGGTAGTTAATTATATTTGGCCAACATGTAAAAACCCTACTTTGTGTAACCGAAATAAGGTTTGATAAAAGGCGGTTGGAGAAGGCAAAAATCCAAGAGTCACAGTTGAGTTTGTAATGCATATTGCAGTGGTATTGAGTTGTGTAGATTGCTAGTTGTAATTAGTTTGATGGATAATAATATTGGATGGCTGTGTTTGTGGATGTAGCCCATAATGGGTGAACCACATTAAATATTTGTGTTCATTTGGGCTCATTCTTCATTGTTTATTTCTGTGTTATTTAAATTTGTATATAATTGTTAATGTGTAATTGCTCTAGACTTCCATTAAAACTCTAAAAATTAGTATCAGAGCCTTGTGATTTTTGTGATTTGGCAGGGAATTTTAGATTTGAGTGGGAGCAATGGAAGAAGGTAAATTCAAGGTTGAGAAGTTCAACAACTAGAATTATCAATTATGGAAAATGCAGATGGAAGATTACTTGTATTAGAAAGATCTGTGGTGGCCATTGCAAGGAAAAGTGAAGAAGCCAACTGTGATGCCTGATGAAAAATGGGAGATACTGGATAGAAAGGCTCTGGGAACCATACAGTTTTGCCTGGCACCATTCGTGGCATTTAATATTTCAAAAGCATCAACTAATGATGGATTGATGACAACATTTGATATGAAAAACCCTCATCCTTAAATAAGGTATTTTAATGAAGTGTTTGTTTAATATGAAAATGAATGAAGGAGGATCGGTTACAGACCATTTTAATCAATTTAATACAATCACTAGCCAATTAAATTCTATAAAGGTAAATTCTGATGAAGAGGTGAGGGCTCTCTTTATTTTATGTTCTTTGCCAGAAAGCTAGAATAGCCTGGTCATTATTGTAAGTAACTTTGTCTCTAGTTCAAATACATTAAAGTTTGATGATGTTGTTGGTGTTATCCTTAGAGAGGAAATGAGATAGAAAAACACAAGTGAGACTTCAACATCAGGTAATGTTTTGAATCTAGAGAACATGGGAAGATCAAAGGAGAGAGGAAAAATCCCTGCAAATCGTGGGAAGTCATAAGGGAAGATCTCAATCCAGAGGAAAGAATGATTTTTGGCATTGTAGAAAGCTAGGGCATCTGAGAAAGGATTATTGGTCTTGGAAAAGTAAACAAGGAGATACGCAACAAGATGACAATAAGGAAGCTAATGTTGCAAGTAATAAATTACAAGATTCTTTAATTATGTGTTTAGATAGTGCAATTGACTCTTGGATAATAGATTTAAGGGCTTCATTTCATGCCATACCCCATAGGAAATATTTCGTAGATTATGTTCAAGGTGATTTTGGACGGGTATATTTAGGTGATGATGAACCCTGTTAGATTGTTGGAAAAGGAAAGATTAAAATTAAATTGCAGAATGGAAATCAATGGTTGCTGCAAGAGGTAAGGCATGTTCCAAATTTGAGAAGGAATTTAATTTCTACAGGACAACTAGGCAGTGAAGGCTGCATAGTTACTCTTTCAGACAAACTCTAGAAGATCACTAAAGATGAACTAGTAGTAGCTAAATGTGAGAAAGTAGGCACATTATATTTGTGTACTAGTAATACTTATTCTACCCTTTGCTACTACAGAAATAGTTGCTACAAGAACAACTATAGAAAAAGATGATGTAGGGACAACTACAATAGTTGTCCCAGGAATAGCTACAATAGTTATTGCAAGAACAATAGGGACAACTACAACAGTGGTTGTAGGAACAACAATGGTTGTAGGAACAATAGAGACAACTACAGCAGTGGCTGTAGGAACAACAAAAATTACAATAGTTGCTACATGAACAGATGCAGAATTGTGGCATCATAGACTTGGGCACATGAGTTTGAAAGGGATGAAGATCCTTCACTCCAGAAAATTGTTGTCAGGACTGAAACAAATTGACTTGGAATTTTGTGAAAAATGTGTCTATGGCAAACAAAAGAGAGTCAAATTTCTCAAGGTTGGGAAAGAGAAGAAGAGTGAAAATTTAGAGCTTGTGTATTCTGATGTATGGGGACCAGCTCAGGTATCATCTCTTGGCGGCTCTTGTTATTATGTTACTTTTATTGATGATGTAACCAGGAAAACATGGGTGTATTTCATACAAAGAAAATCAAATGTGTTTGTAACTTTTAAGAAATGGAAAGCCTTGGTTGAGAATGAGACAAGGAAAAAGGTGAAATGTCTCAGATCTGATGATGGAGGTGAGTATTGCAGTAGAGAGTTTGAGAACTATAGTTCATACAATGGAATCTGTAGGCAAAAAATAGTTCCAAGAACTCCACAAGAAAATGGTGTGTCTAAGAGGATGAATAGGACATCATGGAGCGTGAGGTTGCATGTTGGATTGCCTTTACATTTCTGGGCAATTGTTGTACATACTATTGTTTATTAAAAAATAGAGGACCTTCAAATCCTTTGGATGGTGGTATTCCAGAGGAGGCATGGATAGGTAAGAAGGTTAATTATTATTTTCTAAAATTTTTTGGCTGTGAAGCTTTTGTCCATGTTGACATTGAAAATAGAACCAAGCTTGAAGCTAAATCTCTAAAATATACCTTCATTGGATATGGTATAGATGACTTTGATTATCGGTTATGGGATTATAAAAATTAGAAAATTATTAGGAGAAGAGATATTATATTCAATGAGAAGGTCATGTATAAAGATCAGATGCAGGAAAAGAAGCATGAAAAGGCAATAAAGGAATATGTCGTGTTGGATGAGATTCCAGAAAATAAAATGCCATTGGTACCTTATGCTCAACAACAACAAGATATCCCACAAACTCCTACAAGTGTTAGACATTCTACAAGGTTAAGTAGACCTCCAGAAAGATTTTCTTCTTCATTATATTCTATTCTATTAACTGATTCTGGTGAACCTAAAGGTTATGAAGAAGCAATGCAGGTAGATGCAAAATAACTGTGGGA
Source organism: Cunninghamia lanceolata (assembly GCA_027924645.1). Lineage (NCBI taxonomy): Eukaryota > Viridiplantae > Streptophyta > Pinopsida > Cupressales > Cupressaceae > Cunninghamia > Cunninghamia lanceolata. The sequence continues at coordinate 2,748,099 of BSBN01000484.1, forward strand.
GCTAGCCATGAATGAGGAAATGGATTCCTTGCTGTAAAATCATACTTGGGACTTAGTCCAATTGCTTGCAAGTAAAAGAGCTTTGCCAAACAAATGGGTTTATAGGTTGAAGGAAGAGGAAGGAGGAAAGAAAAGGTATAAGGCTAGACTCGTGGTAAATGTTTTGCACATAAAAAAGTATAGATTTTGATGAAATATTTTCTCCAGTTGTAAAAATGACTTCAATTAAGACTATTTTAAGTCTTGTGGTTGTGGAAGACTTGCATATTGGACAACTAGATGTGAAAACAACTTTTCTCCATGGGGATTTGGAAGAAGAGATCTATATGCAACAACCACCAGGATATGAGGTCAAAGGTAAGGAGGATTTTGTGTGCGGCTTAAAAAAGAGTATGTATGGCCTAAAACAAGCACCCCGGCAATGGTATTTGAAATTTGATAATTTTATGGATGAACAAGGTTACAACAGATCTCATTTTGATTACTGTGTTTACTTTAAAAGATTGGACAATGGTAGCTATATTATCCTATTACTTTATGTTGATGACATGCTTGTTGTTGGGTCTAATATGCAAAATATTAGTGAGCTTAACAAGAAATTAGAAAATACATTTTCTATGAAGGATTTGGGTGCAGAAAAACAAATCCTTGGTATGATGATCACTTGGGACAGGAAAAATAGAAAATTCTTTTTGTCACAAAGTGAGTACATAGAGAATGTGTTGACAAGATTTAACATGCTAAATGTAAAAGTAGTTAGTAGACATTTTCCTAGTTATTTTAAATTGACTAAGGAGAAGAGGAGGAAGACAAAATGTCTAAGATACCATATGCATCAGTAGTTGGTAGCTTGATGTATGCAATGGTATGCACAAGGTCAAATATTGTACATGTTATTGGAGTTGTGAGTAGATATATGAGCAATCCAGGAATAGAACATTAGACTATGTTAAATGGATTCTCAGATATTTGAGAGATACTGCTACAAAACAACTCTATTTTGGAGGAACAAACTCTAGTCTAAGAGGATGTGTTGATTCTAATCTAGTGGGTGATATAGATAGTAGGAGGAGCACTACAAGGTATGTTTTTACTATAGGAGGTACAACAGTTAGTTGGATTTCTAGATTGCAAAAGGTTGTTGCATTTTCAACCAATGAAGCTGAGTATGTAGCTGCTACTGAAGCTAGTAAGGAGATGATTTGGCTGTAACATTTTTTGGAGGAATTGGACCAGCAACAGGAAGATAGCCCATTATTTACTAATAGCCAGAGTGTCATTCATCTTGCAAAGAATTTAACTCTTCATTCAAAGACTAAGCACATTCAGCTCAGGTACCACTTCATCTAGTCACTTTTGGAGGATGGGAAGTTAAAGCTTGAGAAGATTCACACAAGTGAAAATCCTGTAGATATGTTCACGAAGGCTGTCATGTGGGAGAAACTGATTTCCTGATCAGCTTTCGTTGGCCTTCTTTACTAATAATGGTGGAAATGAGGAACCAGCTAATCCAGGCATGTAATCCAGTGCGAGTTATAGGTGTACCGGTGATGCTCTAGGATCAGTCTCCAAGTGGGAGGTTGTTTGGTGTGGAGCTTGATCAGTCCCCAAGTGGGAGATTGTTATTATATGGTGACTGATCATGCTACATGAGTGGCTGCGGGTACCCACATCAACGTAAAACATAAATTCTGGTGAATTTGTTAGCCATGGACCCCAGAGTATTTAATAGGAGAGTTGCCTATTATTTAATAAAGTGTTGGTAGTTAATTATTTTTGGCTGACATGTAAAAATCCTACTTTGTGTAACCACCATAAGGTTTGATAAAAGGCGGTTGGAGAAGGCAAAAAACCAAGAGTCACGGTTGAGCTTGTAATGCATATTGCAACATTATTGAGATGTGTAGATTGCTAGTTGTAATTAGTTTCACTGGATAATAATATTGGATGGATGTGTTTGTGGAAGTATCCCGCATTGGGTGAACCATGTTAAATCTCTATATTCATTTGTGTTAATTCTTCATTGTTTATTTCTATGTTATTTAAATCTGCATATTATTATTAATGTGTAATTACTCCTGTCTGCCATTAACTAACATGTTTCTGCTACTATTCATACAAACTTAGATGAAGTTAAGAAGTATGATAACAATGCCAAGGCAAAGTTTTCTATCATGAGTGGGTTAGCTGATTCAGAATTGTCAAAGGTAATGAGTTCCAGCTCTACTAAAGAAGTTTGGAATAAACTTGAAACCATTTATGAAGGAGATAAGAAAGTAAAGCAAGTAAAGATGAAAATTTTCAAAAGCAGATTTGAGATCCTAAAGATGACAAAAGATGAAGACATTGCTGGATATATGCTCCGGGTCAATGAAGTGGTCAATGGCATCACAAGTCTTGGTGGAGAAGTGAAAGGAGATGAGATTGTGAAGAAGGTTTTGAGATCTCTTCCCAAATCTTATAGTCATAAGGTATCTACTATTGAGGAAACTGCTAACTTGGATACATACACTATAGACAAATTGCTTGGTACCCTTACTACTTTTTAAATGAGAGAGTTTAGCAGTGATGCTCCATGGAAATAGGCTACTTTCAAGGTCAGTATGAAGACAAAGGATGAAGTTGTTGATGAAGATGAGAGCTCTGATGAAGTTGAAGCAAATTTGTGAGAAGACTGAAGAAAGGCATTGGTAAATACAAAGGTAAGTTATCTTTCAAATGTTTCAATTATGGAAAGGTTGGTCACTTTGCTTCTAAATGTCCTTTTAAAGAATCAAGGGGTAGCAAAAAGAGAGACGAGTTTAAAAGAAGTTTTTATTCCATTGAGAGCAGTTGTTCTTCAGAAGATGAGGATCATGATGATTCAAATGATGAAACACTTTTCATGGTCTTGAGTGTTGGTGACAAAAAGGGTGATGTTGGAAAATGTGAGAAGATTGGTGCCTTGCAAATAGACCAAAACAATGATAGATCAATGGTTGTATGGATTGCCTTTCATGCAAGACACGAAGCTAAAGCTTGGGTAATTGATAGTGGCTGTTCAAATCGCATGACTCGTGACAAGGAGAAGTTTATCAGCCTTGAGAAGTGGGATGGTGGAGGTGTCAAGTTTGGTGGTGATGACTCAACACAAATCTATGGAAAGGGTGCTATAACTATTGATGGGAAGAATAGGACTGAGGATGTCCTCTATGTCAAAGGGCTAAAGCACAATCTTCTCAGTGTTAGTCAGATGTGCAGTGAAAGTTACAATCTCACTTTTCATGCCAAAGGTTGTGAAATCAGGAAGGCAGGGTTCGGAAAACTAGTTGCAGAAGGTATCAAGTCATATGGTGATATCTATCATATGAAGGAGATAAATGGAAGAACATGTTTGTTGGTGCAATCCAGTGAGTGTTGGTTGTGGCACAAAAGAATGTGACACAATAATTTTGACAATATGGTAAGGATAAACTCTACTCATGTAGTGAGAGCTATGCTCAAGATAATAAAGCCTGCAAAATTAGTATGCAAGGAATGTCAAATGGGAAAGCAGACAAAGGCAAGTTTCAAAAGCAAGGAGTATTCTTCTTCAAATTCATTGGAGCTGATTCACATCGATCTATGTGGCCCTACAAGAGTAAAGAATCAACAAGTTGAGAGGTATTTTATGTTGCTCATTGATGATTATTTTAGAATGATTTGGGTTACTTTTTGAAGAGAAAAATCAGATGCTCTTGATAAATTTAAGGCATTCATAGCTATGGTTGAAAATGAAGTGGATGCTAAGATCGAATGTCTAAGGTCTGATAGAGGAGGTGAGTTTACTTCAAATGAATTTTAAAGGATTGTGAAGATCATGGTATTATGAGACATTTGTAAGCTCCTAGGACCCCTCAACAAATGGGGTAGTGGAAAGGAAGAATAGGACTATGCAAGAGATGGCTAGGGCAATGTTGAAAGATGTAGATTTGCTTGATATCTACTGGAAGGAAGTATTTCACACTGCTCTCTATCTAATTAACATAGTGCAACTAAGGGTCAACAACACTAAGATCCCTTATGAGCTATGGTATGGAAGACCTCCCATTGTTAGGTACTTCAGGATCTTTGGCATCAAATGCTATATTAGAAGAGATGAAGAAGACATAGGAAAGTTTGATTCAAGAAGTGATGAAGTAATCTTTCTTGGTTACTCAACCAGAATCAAGGCCTATAGATGCTACAACAAAAGGTTGGGAAACATGATTAAAAGCACAAATGTCAAAGTAGATGAAGACTTGTATCAAATCTCACAATAATTAGAGGACTCTAGATTTGATATCTTTCCATGCATTGAAGATGAAGAAGAAGAAGTGAAAGAAGAAAAGGAACAAGAACTAGAGAAAATGCCTAATACCCAGCAAGGTATGTTCAAAATAATCAATCAACAGATCAGATTATTGGAGATAAGAATGAAGGTGTGCAGACAAGGAGAAGGGTTACTAAGACACATGAACATGTAAACTCATGTTTGTTATCAAAAGTAGAATGCAAAACCTTTGCTAATGCTAGCAAAGATGATGGATGGATAAAGGCAATGGAAGAAGAATTGGATCAGATTTAGAAGAATCACACATGAGAAATGGTTCCCAAAGCATCCAATAAGAATATTATAGGAACAAAGTGGGTGTTCTGGAAAAATCTAAATGAAGATGGTGAAGTTGTAAGGAACAAAGCAATGTTGGTACGTAAGGGCTACTCTCAAGTTGAAGGCATTTATTTTAAGGAGACTTTTGCTCCAGTAGCCAAGATGGAGGTAATTAGAATGTTCCTTGCCCTTGTTGCTCATAATAATTTCAAGGTATATTAGATGGATGTCAAGTCAGGATTTTTGAATGGTGATCTAGAGGAAGAAGTCTACATTGAGCAACTAGATGGCTTCCAGATATCAAAAGATCCAGACATGGTGTGCAGACTCAAGAAGGCTTTGTGTGGTCTCAAGAAAGCACCTAGGGCTTGGTATGCTAGGTTGGATAAGTACTTACTTCAGCAAGGCTTCAAGAAAGGTACTATAGATAGCAATCTTTACATCAAGGAAGGAGATATGATATTGATAGTTGCAGTGTATGTTGATGACATCATCTTTGATGGAGATGATGATATGTGTAAAAGGTTTGTAGAGGAGATGCAAAAAGGGTTTGAGATGTCTATGATTGGTGAAATGTCTTTCTTCCTTGGACTTCAAATTGCTCATCTAGCTGATGGTATATTTATTTCACAAGCTAAGTATGATAGAGAAATGTTAAACAAGTTTAGTATGGAGGATTCAAAACTAGTAAGTACTCCCATGGTCACTGGATGTCACTTGAGCAAGGATGATGAGTCTCCGGAGGTGGATCAGACTTCCTATAGATCTATGATTGAAGGATTGTTGTACCTAACTACTTATAGACCTAATATTATGCATGTAGTATGTATGGGTTCCAGATATCAAGCCAATCCAAAGCAAACACATGAGAAGGTAGTGAAAAGGATATTCATATATTTGAAAGGAACTCTAGATTATGGCTTATGGTATTCAAGAGGTAATGATTTTGATTTGAGTGCCTACACTGATATTGATTGGGCTAGTTGTGTTGATGATAGAAGGAGTACAAGTGGCAGTGCTTTATTTTTAGGAAGTAGATTAGTTTCATGGCAAAGCAAGAAGCAAGATTCAATGTCCTTATCAACTGCAAAGGTAGAGTATATTGCAGCAGCATCCTGCTGTACACAAGTGTTGTGGATGAAGCAAACCGTAAAGGATATCAAGGTATTGTATGATGAGCCTATTCCTATTTTGTGTGACAATACAAGTGCTATCAACATTTCCAAGAATCCAGTGATGCATTCTAGAACCAAGCATAAAGTAATCAGGTATCACTTTTTGAGGGAGAATATTGCATATAGGGAAGTGAAGTTGGAATATGTTCCAACAAAGGATCAAATTACAGATATTTTCACAAAGGCTCTTGCAAAGGACACTTTTGAGGATCTCCGATAGAGGTTAGGGGTAATTGCCCCTCCCTCTTCTTGCTAGGTGCATAGTGGTGCATCTATCTAGGGGGAGTTGATGTTATATCTTTTTCCTAGACTGATGGTGGCTACCTCTCAAGGGGAGAAGGTAGTGATCATTGATGATAGGGGAAGTCTATTTACTGCAAGAAGAAGTTATGCTCTAAGAAAGAATGTGCAGGTATGTGGTTGCTGATGAGCCCTTTGTCCTTGATGTCAAAGGGGGAGAATGTGCAGGTATGTGTTGCCATCAATGCTAAAGGGAGAGATTGTTACACATATCATTCCTAAGTTTTTCATTGATGTCAACACTGTCATGGATGTGTGATGGTGTTCATGGTTGTATGTCATGTCCTATCCATTAGAGAAGATATAGTTCATGGTGAGTATGAAGTCATATTAATATGGGAATTAGAAGTACTAAGATAAATAATGATACATCAAGATTTGTTGAGGATGAGAAGATGTTGTTGGTAGCCTAAAGCACATTGTATGATCTCTCCTAATGTTCCTAAGAATGAACACTTTGATATAAAGAAGGTTTGGCCTCCAGAAGTTGGTGAAAGTATCTACTATAGGATGACTGCCTTTCAAGACCATCTGGGAGATTGCTCCACATTCCTCTACATTTGTAGTTATGGCTATGTGGTTCTGGAATGTTTAGGGTGCTGTGAAGGTGATAATTCCAAAATTTCAAATCATTTGTCCTTCCACTATGAAATTTATGCACAATAGAATACTGACATGTGTTTGAACAGCATAATGTGATGATAAAAGCTGATTGAAATGCTAGATGCATTCCTCCGAATGTGAATGTTTATCTTTGCAATTTTGTGGACATGTTTATGGTTGTGTATTACATGTTTTCTTGTTGTTTCAAGGTTGTTGGTGGACTGCAAGCTCAGTTTTTCAATGATAGTATGTTGCAGTGTGTTCCAAATGACTTGTTCTTAGAGTTCACGGTTAAAGATGTATGGTACAAATCTTTGATGTACGGAGATAAAGGAGTGTTTGGGGATATTGTATGAGTCCTGTAGACTCATATGGAAAAGTTTCATGAAGCTCCTTCTTGTTTCCAGCATTGCATAGTGTTTTCAAGTTGTTGTGGCCGTTATGCTTCAAGTTTCATATGTCTTTGCTTAAGGCTGCCCTATTTTCAAATGAACGGAGTATGTAGATGTAATTCCTTGATGTTTGATGTTGTCAAGGATCTTTTGGACCTGGTTAGGGAATGGTTGATATCTGCAAGGCATGGATATTCTATTGTTGTAGCCTGTAGTCTTGTTTAGGACTTGTCCTCTACATGTTTCATGTTGTATGTTGTCTGGCTGACTTGTAAATGTATTTTTCATATTGTCTCTGGCCGACAAGCAATGTAGTCGATATAATATCATGTATGTATAATGAATCTAGTTGGTCTAGGTGAAGTGTGATTTCAAAGTGATTGATAAGGTTCACAAAATAAAAGGAGCAGAATGAATGCATTATGATGTGCGACTGAAGGAGAAAGAGTAGAAGTTGTAGATGTTGTCTTGATTCATCTTGAAGACATATCTATGGCAGTGATCAAGTGTAGAGCATGTCTAACTGATCCAATAAATAGAAGGAAGTGTGAAGAGGAAGAATTGTAATCATCAAAGGTGTGAGCTTCATTGTTAGTTTTTAGGCAGTAGAAAGTTGTCATACTGTAATCTTTTTTGAATGTGTTCTTAGATCAAGGAGTTGTTGCTTCCTTGGGTTGTAGTCCTAAAACAAAGTTTATAGGGAGTTGTAGTTTCTTTGGGAGTGACCCTAAAGAAAAGTCAGTAGGGAGTAGTAGCTTCCTTGGGTTGTAGCCCTAAAACAAAGTCAACAGGGAGTAGTAACTTCATTTTGTTGTAGCCCTAAAACAAAGTTGTTATTTTGAGCTTCATATATTGTGAGTATTACCTCACCGTGGTTTTTCCCTTCTTGGGTTTTCCACATATATTTTTTGTTATGTGTTAATGTACATTATGTTAATCTTTCATGGTTATGTTAGTGTTGTAATGCTTAAGTTTTAATCTTCTCCGAAGAAGTTGAAGTTTGTTTAGATACTGATTCACCCCCCTCTCAGTATCCTAGTGTGGTTAGCAGGTACTTATCCAAGGTACCATGAAAATGGTTTTCACCATTGGACGAATGCTTTCTCTTTACTATTATGATTTTTTTGCTCTTTTTGATTTTTTGTTTTGCTATGTTGATTGGATAGTACTAATCATCTGGTACTCAAAGGGTCTTCACATGTCCCTGGTTTCTTAAAATAGTTGATGTAGAGGCTATTGCCATAACATGCCAATAATGTCTTGCCTAAAGTAGTTGCTTTGTCAAGATTAAATCACACTTGTACAATCCTTTGATGTTTGTGTGATCTTTGTCAATAACTAAGTTGGCCTTATCAAAATGTTTACATTTTGATAGGGATCCATAATAGCCCTTATGGTGAAGAATTGTTGCCACAACACGAAGGACTTGCAGGTTGGATTTTTTGGATTTTAGATGTGATTTTGGATTTTGATGGGGGGTATTTAATGTGATATTAGATGATTATGATGTATTTGGTTTGGGTGAATGGGTTGGCGATGTAGATTGGTTTGGAATTTTTTTGACTTTCCAAACTTGAGATGGTGGATTATGGAATGAGGATTTAGAATTATGAAGTTTGGATTTGGGATTAGGATAACAATTAGGACCAACATTCTTGTATAAGTTGTAAGGTGGTGGGCACCTATTATATCCAAGGTGCTTTTGTCAATTTTGATATCTTTTATAGCTCATGGTATTTGGATAGTTTGCTTTATTTGATTTGCTTAGTCCATTTTGTTTTGGCACCCATATTGTTTTTATATGCTTTCCTTGATTTTTGACTTCATATGCTTTTGATGTTTGATTTGAATCTTTTGCTTTGTATTCTCTATGATTTTTTTGATCTTGATCGATGGGTGGAAGATGTGGATGCGAAGTTATAGTGGAAGTGAAAGGATTGTTGGGATTGTTGATAGGAAGCTCATTGCAATGGCTCTAAATGGTCCCTATCTTCATGCTCTTATTGGATGAGGTTGCCTCAATGACTTGTGAAGTATCACCAACAACATTAGATTTCTTAGATAATTCTTTGCCAATGCTTCAACCATGTTTGATGTGTATTGGGATAGGTTCTAGGATGCCTTGTTCATGAACCTTGTAAATCCTTGTAATTATTATTCCTAATATTGTTTGTAAATCACCCATAAGGGATGTACAAGTTCCACCAACAATGGTAAAAATTATTTATCAGAGATGATAATTACAGAGTTACTGTAGTAGTAAGTTTCAGAGTTAACGACGGTAGTTATCGAGTAAAACTTACTGATGGTAATTATGAAAATCAAGAGTTATTGAAGGTAAGCTCCACCTTGGAGGAATCTACTAATTTTGGTAGTTATGATACATGTCATAAAGTTGGTAAGTGGTTGTAAGAGAATCTATGACAATTGTAAGTTGTCATAAGATTCTATGACAGTATGATAGCTTATGATGGATACTCATTTCTTGTAAGTTGCTGTACTTAGCACTAGGAACCCATATTGGAGAGATACTATTTAGGGGTTGTTATGAAAAAATCTATGATAGTTATGATAGCATTTATTGCCCCGTAAGTGCCTTTTTTTGTCCATGGGCACCCAAGATTGCATATTTGACATGTGGAAAGTGGTAGAGGTTGTTGTGTGTCATTTAATGAGTTTCCAGGAATAGCAAAAGTTGACTCCACCTTTTGGGAGATGCCATTTCTCTATAAATATAGTTCCTTATATGTGTTGTAAGATATACTTTTTTTATACATAGGTTATGCTAGATTGAGGAGAGCAAGAGAGAGTGAAGTGCATTTAATATGTCTCCATTTTGAAGATAATACAACTTGAGCCTCTATTCTTGGTGGAGATTTTTTACCCTAAAGGGTTTTCTCCACATTATATCTGGTGTTCAAATGGTTTATTCTTCTATGGTGTTTATTCTTATGTTGTAATTTCATTTCCGTTTGCAATCTCTGTTCATATTACACTGCTTTAAGATCATACACATATCATAATTAGATTTCCATTTGGGTAGTTATTGCCTTCTTTTCTAACAAATTTTTCATATCTTTCTCGTGATAAGATATTTGTCATCTTTGAAACATGATGCTAACTCCTTAGTATTTTGCTAAGAATAATCAAAATTTTCTATGGTCTCCTCTCTAAGTAAATTTGACTTGGCAATGATAGTAGATCTTATTCGATGGGATTATTGTGCTTTCTCATTGTGTAGACTTGTTTCACCTTGACCATTGTATATGCTTGTTGTGTCTTGACCATTGTTTATGGGTGTCATTCCTTGATCATCCGAAGGCTCAATGTGATCCATTGTAATTTTCTTGTCCTCATGCTTGATGTATGTAAGATCTTGATTGCTATTATGCTCATTAGAATCCTTTATGATATGATCTAGGTTATTTGTTTGATTGTTTATATTTTCTTAGGGACCAAGTGTCTCATCATGGAAAGTAGATGTTATAGTTGGATGTTTGATAAGGCTATTTGGATATGTGATAGGATTATTTTTGGATTTCATGATCATGGACATCATAAAGTTGGATTTGAGAAGATTGACTTGGTTTTATTGAGATTAGATATCATAAAGTTCAAGGAGGGAATCAACTTGACTTTCTTTATCATAGATAGGATCTTCATCATAGATAGGTGTGACATGGATAGTTTGATCTTGGATAACTTGGATAATTTGATTGTCATTAGGTTGGATAACTTGATCTTGATTTGGTTGAGTACATGTTTGATCTTGCTTTAGATTCAATTCTTGAAATAGCTCTTGAGTTTGGATGAACATAGAGGATTATCCTAGAGGGCATACATGGTGACTAACTTTAGGGGGCAATTTGCATCCCTTGCACCACACTAGAAAATCGACCGAAAGGTCATATCTAGGTTTCAACAAGCTCTCTAAGGGTGTCTGTAATATATGCAAGGTATGAGGTGTTGAAGTCCATGAACACTAGCCCATCTATGGCGTGAGGTTGGAGCAAAGGCTTCAAACAACCTCTTTACCTTATGTCTAGAATCACCCACTGCCGCAAGGTTGTACCAAATCAGATGGAACTAGAATGGGATACAACTATCATTCTCACCCTTTGTGTAAAGCCTCACAAGTCATGTAAAAGCATTTAAACCAACTCAAAGTAAATGAAGTAAATAATCCACTTAAATACAACATCGCAATAACTGAAAATAAAAAGATGTAAATAATCTACTTAGATACAACCTTCAAAGATAAAAGATGTAATTAATCCGCTTAGTCACAATATCTAAAATAAAAGATAATCTTATAAATATGAATCTCAATGTCAATAAATCTTACATATTCACGTGCTTAGTCCAGGTAACAAGCAATATAAAATAATATACATAAATCGTTTGGAAAACATGCCATAATACATCCAAAATAGGTACAATAAATGAGTACATCAATAATAAATAAATCAATACACTCTCCAGCTACATGAACCAAGTGGTCCACCACCTACAAGCTGATAGACAGGAACATGGCTCAGGTGCTTTTCCACCCAACCATGAAGTATTTACACTTCCCTGGATCCCTTTCTGAAATGAAGGAAACCCAGCCCTGCACGAAATGTCTAGCTACCTGGTAACAATTGCAGGAGGAAACACCCAATGTAACACTAATGTCTGAATGTGCAATTCTAAATAATGAAAAGCAAATTGTCTCACAACAGGATGTGGAAGAGATATCAATAAATATGTTTTCTAGACAATAAACATATATTTCAATGTCATTCCGATTAGATCTAATCATTTAAGTAACTTGGTCAATTCCGAAAAAGAGGAAAAGCCATCTCTGAATATCCACATTTGACATCCTAGCCCTGAAAGTAACCCAATACATTCCTATATAAAAACTACTTCTTTCCCCAAGAAGCAAGAAATAAAGTAAAGAATCTCAAATTCAAGATTCCAATAAATCAATCCAATCCCTTTCCCCAAAACATCAATTAAGGAAAAAAATACACTTTCAAGCAATGAACCATCTTTTGGTCATATAATTGAAATCATAAGTTTATCAATTTGATATAGTTTCTAATCTTGTATTTCAGTCACAATGTCTTCAATAATAGTCATTCTAAGATATTAATCTATCTTACTATTATTTCTATGATAGGAAGTCTCACAAACAATAAAGACAATAAAAACAGTCCTCATGTTGCAACAACGACAGGAGCTGTTGCAAGAATAAAGAAGTGAACAAAGAGCATAATTAAATTAGTTTTTTTATCATGAATATAATAAACTTGGTTTTTTAGTATTCAGGGAAAACAATATTATAATCTACTATCAAAATTAGTCAATATAATGTTTTAAACTAGTTTTCCAACAGAGCCACATGAACTACTTAATCAACTACAACCAAATATCAATTTCTGCTCTAGGAACATAGAAATTATGGAAAGTCATAAAAGATAGCTACAAAAGCTAGTTCTCAGTATGCAGAGATATTAATGGATTTTCTACAGTAGAATAAGACTGAAAATGAAACTACATGAAAGATAATAGTTTTGTCTACCTTAAGAGGTCGATTTCCTAATCGAACACTGATTCAACTAGTAAGATAGAAAATAGTCATAAAATGTTTGACAAGAAATTGTATACCAATGATCTGGGGGTTTTGATTTATAGTTTTCAATCAATTTATCATTCCAAGTACGAGAATAATGCTTTCTTATGCATAGAATAGAGGAAATTGCCAAGGTTTTAGGAAGTCAAATACAAAGGAAGGTAAATCGACTATCAACAATGTTGATTTTTAGTCTAAATACTGAGCAGATCGGCCATTATGCAGATCGATAGGAGTTTTAGTCAAAACTGAAGGAGGATGAAAAATAATGTTTGAGTTTAGTCTAAGAAACTAGTGATATCAATAGCATATGGGTCGATCTATATAAATCACCCAAGAATAGTCAAAACAGCCACAAGAAAAGCATAACCAGCATGAAACCAGGCAGCTAAAGGAAGACAATGACTAGACAAAAATAAGACAAGTGGCCAAAAGGAGGGGTGGCCCATACTTGTCAATCTAGTTTAGAATGCTGGAAAGAAGGAATATTACAAGTTGCCCAGGCATAAACAAGAGGGGACGACTCAGAAAATGAGTCGACGGCTAGAAAAATAATAGGACGAGTGGCCAGAAAGAGGGACAGCTAGCCCAAAATAGGGAATGACCAAACAAAAGTAGACACTCACCCAACAAGCAGAGAAAACCATATTTAAGATAGTCACAGCCATGCCAATTTAATGCAATCAAAATAAAAAAGAAAAACCTAGAAAAATCATGGTCGAGAGTGTATATGCAGTTGTTGTCGCTACCTCACTATCTTTTTCCTGTCGCAACTGCAATTCTTCTTCATGTCGCTCAGTTAAAAAGTCACCTTTGCTGCTAAAATGTGGGTGGTTTCTTCCTTCCCAGATCCCTTATTTTATCATAACGAATTGCCTCTTATTTTTGGCGATCTTGTCTTAGGTTTAAAACTGAACTTTGAATTCTCAGTTTGCATGAATAATCGATCAATCAAATTGGAGAAAATGTTATTTAAACAATAAAATAATAATATCTTGTGCAGATTACTGTCGTATGGGTGACAGTAACTTATTTTAATTTCTTCATTCTTTTTCTAAATATAATATTGTTATTTTTAATATTATTTAACTATTGTTATTAAAACAAAACTAATTAATTAATCAAGAAGAGAAATGCAATGCTATATATATATATATATATTTTAAGGAACATATTGTCTTCCAAACATCTATAAATAATATTTTATTATTTAATTTAAAATACAATCATATATATTTCCTTATTATAATCACACTATACAAACATAATTCAAAAAGAAGTTAAATTTAAGTAATCACATCATGCATTCGAAAATGATTAATAATCACGCATTAATGCAATAAGAACCATTCAATAATGCATATGCAACTACATGATGTTTGTGATTGCATTAGGGTAATCCATCCATTAGTTCTTGCCAAGTGGCTAGAACATCTCTACCTCAAGCATGCTCTCGTCTTTGACGAGTACCTGCATCCATTTGCACTCAACTCGATGGAAATAGGTTATTGTCTCCAAAAACATAGCCGAAGCAAATCATTGCATTTACATCAATATTACTTAACATTTAAAACAATTTCCAATTTTCATCAATATAACTCATAATAATTACCTCCATGTATGCAAAATTACTTAAAGTAAAGTCAATCACAATAATTGTTCACGAAACTAGAATAATCATATTGTCCATAAAAATGAGACGTGATATCCTTCCCCAATTGGAAGAGACATTGTCCTGATGTCTTATTAAACATCAAAACAATAAAGTGTCCATCAACCACCAATAAAGTATCAAGGTGTCATAAAATAATAACATCAACTCAAAGTAGCAAAAGATCATAATCAACAACTCAAAGTATCAAAGCATAACTGAACTCAAAGTATCTAAAAAAAAAAATCAAACTCAAAGTATCATAATCCATGCATGAATAAGAAATCTATGATATATCCTCAAATGAGGAAAAGATCTATAAATCTCCTCTCCATCCTCCCATATGGCACTGTCCTTAGAATACTGATCCCATTGGACCTTATATTGCACAACATCTCTACTACACAACTTAATGTTGCACTTCCCCAGAATTCAAGTGGGCTCCACCAGCACCACTCCTGGATCCTGAACCTATAAAGCACGCCAATCAAGAATATGTGACGCATTAGGATGATAAAGCTTAAGTAAAGACACATGAAAAATATTATGGATTCTAGCAAGTGCAGGCGGGAGAGCAAGTGTACAAGCTACAAGATTAATCACTTCTAGAACTTTGAACGGTCCTACAAAATGATGAGCAAGTTTGGACGCTTTGCCAAATGATACTAAACTCTTATGAGGTCTGACCCTCAAAAAGACTTTATCACCAACTAAAAACTGTCTAGGAGTTCTATTCTTATCTGCATAACTCTTTTGATGATCTAAATCTTGCTTCAACT
This sequence comes from Cunninghamia lanceolata, assembly GCA_027924645.1. Lineage (NCBI taxonomy): Eukaryota > Viridiplantae > Streptophyta > Pinopsida > Cupressales > Cupressaceae > Cunninghamia > Cunninghamia lanceolata. The sequence continues at coordinate 2,763,225 of BSBN01000484.1, forward strand.
TCTCCTTGATCAACTTCATCTGATCATCCATTTCTCTTAACATTTCAAGACCAATCACGATTATGTCCTCCACCCTATTCCAACTGATAGGTGTTCATTGCCTACGCCCATAAAGAGCTTTGAAAGGTGCCATTCCCAAAGATGCATGGTATGAATTGTTATATGCAAACTCTACCAATAGAAGATACTCCTCCCATTTATACTGATGATCCATAAAATACATTCAGAGAAGGTCTTCTACCACCTGATTAACTCTTTTTGTCTGACCATCCATTTGAGGATGATAAGATGAACTAAAATTCAACTTTGTACCTAAAGCTGCATTAAGAGTTGTCCAAAATCTAGATGTCATGCGAGTGTCTCGATCTGAAATGATCGTCTTAGGCACTCCATGCAATTAGAAAATCTCCTGAACAAACTTCTTAGCTAAAACCATAGAACCATGAGAAAGATTTCCTGGACTAAAATGTGCTACCTTTGTCAACTTGTCCACAACCACTAAGATGACATCATGCCTATTCTTAGACATAGGTAACCCTTGAATTAAATCCATTCTTATCACTTGCCACTTGTACTCAGGGATACTGTGCGGATACAACAATCCTGCTGGATGCACATGCTTAGCCTTGACTCGCTGGCATTCCAAACATCAAGCTACAAATTTGGTCACATCCCTCTTAAGTCTAGGTAAAAATTGTATAAAGGTTTCAATCCTTTGTCCATCTTTGTCACTCTAGGGTGACCTGAATAAGGTGCATTGTTAATCTCTTCAAGCACTAACTTCCTCAACTCTCCTAAGTTAGGAATATACATCCTTCCCTGAAATCTCAAAAGTCCATCTAATTCGATCACATAATCATCAAACCTATGATCTAAGGGGTCTAGTTCCAAAGCTTGTTTTACTCTTTCATAATGATCATCCCCTTGAAGATTCTGGATCACTTTATGTTTCAAATTGGATCTCATGGTAATAATGGCAGCTAGATGTCTTCTCCTACTAAGAGCATCTGCTACTCTATTCTCCTTTCCTTTTATATACTCACTTCCAAAGTCATAATCACTAAGGAATTCTAACCATCTTCTCTGTCGTGCATTAAGGTTAGGTTGAGTAAATATATACTTGAGCCCTAGATGATCTATCTTTAACTCAAAGGGCTTACCTAGAAGATAATGCCTCCACATCTGAAGTGCATGAACTATGGAAGCTAACTCAATATCATGTGGTGCATAGTTGAACTCATGTTACTTTAAATTTCTTGACTCATAAGCAACCACTTGCTAATTCTGCATCAACACTACTCCTAATCCTTCCCCTAAAGCATCTTTTATAACTGTAAAGTGCCCATTAGGATTTGGTATGGTCAGGATAGGAGCAGTTGTGAGCTTTTCCTTTAACACTTGGAAAGCTTGCTCACACCTTTCTGTCCATTCAAATTTCTCACCCTTCTTTTGTAGTGCAGTAATCGGTGCTGCTATGGTTGAAAAACCTTCTACAAACTTTCTATAATAACCTACAAGTCCCATAAAACTTCTGACTTTTGTCACACTCTGTGGTGCAAGCAATTCCATTATTACTTTAATCTTCTCAGGATCAACTGCAATCTCTTCAGCTGAGATCACATGACCAAGGTAGTGCACTTTATCTTGAAATAATGTACACTTAGATAATTTACCATAAAGCTTTCTTTCTCTTAAATGTTGCAAAACAATTCTCAAATGCCTTTCATGCTCTTCCACTGATTTAGAGTATATCAATATGTCATCAAGGAAGATTAACACAAAATCATCTAAACAATCTTTGAAAATGCTATTCATCAAATTCATGAAATTTGTTGGAGCATTAGTCAGCCCAAATGGTACTACTGTGAACTCGTAGGGACCATATTAAGTCCTAAAAGATGTTTTAGAGATGTCCTCATCCTTAATCCGCAATTGGTGGTAACTGGATCTAAGGTCTATCTTCGAGAACACTATTGCTCCTTTCATCTGATCAAACAGCTCATCTATTCTTGGAAGTGGATACTTATTCTTTATAGTAGCTTTGTTAAGCATCCTATAATCAATGCATAATCTCAAAGTACCATCCTTCTTTACAAAGATAATTGGTGCACCCCATGGTGACACACTAGGTCTAATGAACCCTTGATTTACCAACTCCTGAAATTGTGCCTTAAGCTCATACAACTCTGTAGTAGTCATTCTGTAGGGTGCCTTAGATTGCGGCTCAATCCCTGGTAGCAATTCAATTGAGAAGTCAAATTCTCTCTTAGGAGGCAATTCTATCAACTCTATAGGAAATACATCTCTGAAATCTCTAAGGATTGGATAGTCATTGAACAATGGTTTTTCTTTATCAAGGTCCTTTACTTGGACAACATAAATGGTACATCCTTTCCTCTTGGCTTTCCTCAATTGCATAGTCGAGATTTGTCTAAGCTCTAAAGGTCTCTTTGTTCCATTAATTTCCACTTGGTTTCCTAGGTCAGCCAAGCATCTAACAACCCTGTTTTCACAATTTACTAAAGACTTATGTTTAGTTAACCATTTGATTCCCAGAATTACATCATAAGAGCCTAAAGGTGCTACATACAAATTCACTTGTGTCTGAAAACTAGGAAGCTCTAACTCACTACATGTAAGACACGAGTCTACCCTCTTTTCTACACTATTGCCATATTATACCATCCAAGAGTTTTCCATATGTCCAGGTCTAATAGATAACTTAGATACTACTCTAGGATCAAGAAAACATTCTGTGGCGCTAGTATCATTTAAAATAGAAATAGGTAGTCCATAGAGCTTACCTTGGAACTAGATAGGTCCTGCTTGAAACTTAGCTTGCCGATTATCCACTGCAGAATGAATCTGATGCTATGGTGCTCCTTGTTGATTTTTGTTTCCTCTTTTATGTGGACATGCATTTGCATAATGCTCTCCTCCATAATTATAACATCCACCCTTAGGTGCTCTCGGTCCTTCAGCTCTTTCCCTTTGGTTGTTGTTTCTGTTGTTATTGCCACCTCTTTTGTTTCCACCATTCTCATCCTAAGAATTATTTCCTCTCTTCAGATTCCTGATCTATGTATTATTGCCTTGGTTGTTATTCTTTTGATAGTTCTGCTAATTATTCTGTGGTTTCTTATTTGAAAACATAGCATCTCTTTGCTTATGGTAATTTGTTGTCTGCTGCAACCTCTACTCTTGCTTTATTTCTTTCTCAAAAGTGACATCCATAGTGAGTGGGTTATGAATGTCTACCTCAGCTCCAATTTGTGGCCTCAATCCTAAAATAAACTTTCTGATCTAAAATCTCTCATCTATTTGATACTATGGAACATATTTTAGTAGATGAGAAAACCTTTCCCAATAACTAGTCACAGACATACCTCCTTGGATCAAGTTTTGAAACTCTGTCATCTTCTTGTCAAAGAATAACTATGGTAACCATCTTTTTCTAAATAGTTGCAAGAAAATCTCCCAAGTTATCTCACCAGGTAACAACTTCTTATCTACCTTCTCATTATCCCACCATGTTGTTGCTTCACCAGTCAACTGATAAGATCCCCACATAGCCTTCATGTGATCTGAAAGGTTTCAGAGTCCAAAGTACTTCTCCATTTCTATTATACAGGACTTGGCTCCATCTCCAATGGTCTTTCCATCAAACTTTGGTGGTGATACTTTCTTGAGGTATTTCCCCAACTCTTCAACTATCTTTGCTTGATTATCAACAATAGCTCCAACTTCAGGGTTTGGAACTTCTATCCTTGGGTTCTCATTTTATGTCTCAACCCTTGGATTTTCATTAACATTCTGACCTCTAGGAATTCCTCTGATTTCTTGCTTAAGAGTATTCATCCTCGTGTCTTGTTGGGTCAAGAGATCAAGAATATAGTCAAATCATCCATCTTGGTCATTACTGGCATCTCCACGATCCCCACCAATTCGACCACCATGAGCACCTCCATGTGATTCTCTACCTCAACTACTTCCTGATCCATCACCACGATTAGTGTTTCTTGTATTCATGATGGATAATCTGTATAAAGTTTGCAACTTTAGCACAATAGTCCCAAAAACAAAGGCCCTAGTGTTAAACCTACTGCTCTAATACCTCATGTAAAAGCATCACAAGTCATGTAAAAGCATTTAAACCAACTCAAAGTAAATGAAGTAAATAATCCACTTAAATACAACATCGCAATAACTGAAAATAAAAAGATGTAAATAATCCACTTAGATACACCCTTCAAAGATAAAAGATGTAATTAATCCACTTAATCACATCTCAAATAAAAGATAATCTTATAAATATGAATCTCAATGTCAATAAATCTTACATATTCACGTGATTTGTCCAGGTAACAAGCACTATAAAATAATATACATAAATCCTTTGGCAAACATGCCATAATACATCCAAAATAGGTACAATAAACAAGTACATCAATAATAAATAAATCAATACACTCTCTAGCTGCACCAACCAAGTGGTCCACCACCTGCAAGCCAAGAGACGTGAACATGGCTCAGGTGCTTTTCCACCCAACCATGAAGTATTTACACTTCCCCAGATCCCTTCCTAAAATGAAAGAAACATAGCCCTGTACAAAATGTTTAGCTACCTGGTAACAACTACAGGAGGGAACACCCAATGCAACCTTGATGTCTGAATGTGCAATTCTAAATACTGAAAAGCAAATTGTCTCACAATGGGATGTGGTAGAGATATCAATAAATAAGTTTGCTAGAGAATAAACATCTATTTCAATGTCATTCTGATTAGATCTAATCATTTAAGTAACTTGGTCAATTCCTGAAAAGAGGAAAAGCCATCTCTAAATATACAATTTGGCATCCAATCCCCAAAAGTAACCCAATACATTCCTATATAAAAACTACTTCTTTCCCCAAGAAGAAAGAAATAAAGTAAAGAATCTCAAATTCAAGATTTCCAATAAATCAATCCAATCCCTTTCCCTAAAACATCAATTAAGGAAAAAATACACTTTCAAGCAATGACCCATCTTTTGGTCATAAAATCGAAGTCATAAGTTTATCAATTTGATATAGTTTCTAATCTTGTATTTTAGTCACAATGTCTTCAATAATAGTCATTCTAAGATTAATCTATCTTACTGTCATTTCTGTGACAAGAAGTCTCACAAACAATAAAGACAATAAAAATAGTCCTCTTGTCGCAATAGCGACAAGAGTTGTTGCAAGAATAAAGAAGTGAACATAGAGCAGAATTAAATCAGTTTTTTGATCATGAATATAATAAACTTGGTTTTTCAGCATTCAAGGAAAACAATATAATAATCTACTATCTCAGAATTAGTCAATATAATGTTTTAAACGAGTTTTCCAATAGAGCCACAGGAACTATTTAATCAGCTACAACCTGATATCAATTTCTGCTACAGGAACATAGAAATTATGGAAAGTCATAAAAGATAGCTACAGAAGCTAGTTCTCAGTATGTAGAGACATTAATGGATTTGGTACAACAGAATAAGACTAAAAATGGAACTATAGGAAAGATAATAGTTTTGTCTACCTTAAGATGTTGATTTACTAATCGAACACTGATTCAGCCTATAAGATAGAAAATAGCCATAAAATGTTTGATAGGAAATTGTATACCAATGATCTAGGGGTTTTGATTTATAGTTTTCAATCAGTTTATCATTCCAAGTATGAGAATACTGCTTTCTTATGCATAGCATAGAGGAAATTGCCAAGGTTTCAGGTAGTCAAATACAAAGGAAGGTAAATCAATTATCAACAATTCTAATTTTTAGTCGAAATACTGAGTAGATCGGCCATTATGCAGATCGATAAGAGTTTTAGTCAAAACTGAAGGAGGATGAAAAATAACATCTAAGTTTAGTCTAAGAAACTGGTAATATCAAAAGGATATGGGTCGATCTATACAGATCACCCAAGAATAGTCAAAATAGCCACAAGAAAAGCATGGCTAGCATAAAACCAGGTAGCCAGAAGAAGACAATGACCGGGCAAAAATAGGATAAGCGGCCAAAAGGAGGGACGGCCCATATAGGTCGATCTAGTTTAGAATGCTAGAAAGAAGGGATATTACAAGTTACCCAGGGAGAAACAAAAGGGGATGACTCAGAAAATGATTCAACGACCAGAAAAATAATAGGACGAGCACCCAGAAAGAGGGATGGCTAGCCCAAAATAGGAAATTACCAAACAAAGGAAGACGCTTACCCAACAAGCAGAGAAAACCATATTTTAGACAGTCACATCCATGCCATTTTAATGCAATCAAAATAAAGAAGAAAAACTTGGAAAAATCATGGTCAAGAGTGTATATGCAGCTATTGTCACTACCTCACTATCTTTCTCCTGTCGCAACTGCAATTCTCCTTCCTATCGCTCAAGTAAAAAGTTGCCTTTACTGCTAAAACATGGGTGGTTTCTTCCTGCCCAGATCCCTTATTTTATCATAATGAATTGCCTCTTATTTTTGGCAATCTTGTCTTAGGTTTAAAACTGAAGTTTGAATTCTCAGTTTGCATGAATAATTGATCAATCAAATTGGAGAAAATGCTATTTAAATAGTAAAATAATAATATATTTTTGCTGATTAATATCACATGGGTGACAGTAACTTATTTTAATTTCTTCAGTCTTTTTATAAATATAATATTGCTATTTTAATATTATTTAACTATTGTTATTAAAACCAAACTAATTAATTGATCAAGAAGCGAAATGCAATACAATATTGCATATATATATATATATATATATATATATATATATATATATATATATATATATATATATAAAGGAACATATTGTCTTCCAAACATCTATAAACAATATTTTATTATTTAATTTAAAATACAATCATATATATTTCCTTATTATAATCACACCATTCAAACATAATTCGAAAAGAAGTTAAATTTAAGTAATCACATCATGCATTCGAAAATGATTAATAATCATGCAAATTAATGTAATAAGATCCATTCAATAATGCATATGCAACTACATGATGTGTGTGATTGCATCAGGGTAATCCATCCATCAGTTATTGCCAAGTGACTAGAACATCTCTACCTAAACCATGCTCTCGTCTTTGACGAGTCCCTGCATCCATTTGCACTCAACTCGATGTCAATAGGTTAGTGTCTCCAAAAACATAGCCAAAGCAAATCATTGCATTTACATCAATATTACTTAACATTTAAAACAATTTCTAGTTTTCATCAATACAACTCATAATAATTACCTCCACGTATGCAAAATTACTTAAAGTAAAGTCAATCACAATAATTATTCACTAAACTAGAATAATCATATCGTCCATAAGAACGAGACATGACACTTTGATATTCCATGTCGAAACACGTGGTTAAGTACATCCCTTGGGGTGATGAAATCCCCAAGCATGCCTCCTAAAGGGAAAGATTAATGTGAGGTGTTTTTGATCCATAGGCTCACACTAGGTGCAAGGGGAGAGCATACACATGATAACACAGCATTGGGATTTAATATAGAGCAGAAAGGAAATGTGAGACTTTTGATCTACACACTTCCACAAGCACAACAAACAATGTTCATTAACCTCTAAGTTCACTTAATGTGCCTAGATTAATGGGAAAAAAGAGAGTCTTGGACAAACTAATATGCAATCCAATACATTAGTAGTTTCAGATTTTTGTTCTTTGACTTGTGAACAACAAGCTACACCACTTGATTAGTCCAAAAATTAAACAGAGGCTATCTATAAAACCCAAAATTGAATACAACCCAAAGCGACTAGATTTTTCAATGCATCACAATATAGTGCAAATGCGTCACGATATATCAAATGTATCACAATATAGTGCAAATGCATCACGACAGATTTAAAACACAAAATAATAAGAAAATTGAACTATTTTTTTATTTTACTATTTTTTATTGATTTATTGATTAATTATTTATTTATTTTTGATTAATTTTTTTTGTAAACTAGAATTCTATGGGAACTAGAAAAGCATTACAAAAAACCTTGAAAAACTAGAAAATAGATATTAATCAAAAGTGACACAGGGGTATCAAAAGTGGCTTATTTCAGACATATGCAACTTGTTTCTAGAAAAATCAGCATATTTCAATCAAAGGCATCACATTTCTTGCAAATGCATCAAATTTCAGACAAAAGCATCATTCTGCAGTTCCTGTCTTCATAAAATACAATAATGAAACAATGAAACATTAGATAAATAAAAGATAAATCAACAACAATCATTACCTTCACCTCAATCAATCTCTTCTCCTTGTTCAAGCGTAATGGAATGCACCCGAATTATACTTGATATGGTCTTTGATGAAATGGTATTATGAATGTATGTAGATTGATCAACAACTCAACATAACCTTGGTATAATAATGGATATTACATAGATAAATTAACAGTGTATTTGTGTGCAAAGGATGTGTTATTCATGGCTTGGATGTAGATCAATTTATAAATTTTCAAAAACAAGGATCAATGGTAAAGGATAGATTACAAGATCAATGGTTGAAATTGATTGAGAGGATTTCATGAGTGAGTTAATAAAATTGATTGATGAGTTAATGAATTTGATTGATTAGTTAACTATTTTCATGGAGAGTGATTAGTGGAGGAAATTAAGGGAATTAAATAAATTGATTTATTTAATTCATGAGATAATGGAAATGTTAGAATTAAATAAAATATAAATTTTATTTATTTGTGGTGAGAAACATGGAAATTAGTTTGATTCATTAAATAAATTGTATTAATTTATTTAATTAATACATGGAGGATATGTTAGTTTATTAATTAAATAATTTAAAAATTATTAAATTTTAATGGATAGAGGAAATAGAATAATTAATGGATGAAGAAAATGATGAAGATGAAGTGTCGATGATAGTGAAATGCGTGAGTCAGTTTCAGGTATCTACAGTACCCTTGGATTCATTAACGAGATTGTACTCTTCCATGATTGGTGAAGAAGGAAGAAAGACACCTTCTCCACAAAGAAAGTCATCATCTGAAGCTTCAAGACACTGACTTGTAATAAAAATTTCACAAAACTACAAATCCTATTGAACTTTATTTGACTAATCATTATTTGTTTGTGTCACTTTCAATGTTTCCAATTCCTCAAATTTTCTTTGCATATTTTTTACAAGGTGCACTAACTCATATTTAAGATTCAAAGTTGTTTTTCCATCAATCACTACCTATAGTTTTAGCATATATATTCCATTGATGTGTTAACCATCTCTTCATCTCCATATGTCATAAAAGTCTTTTTCAAAATGGAAAGAAAAGACAAAAGTTAAAAATTCTTTGTGAGCTCAATGAAAGATCTATGATCCATTCCATTTATTCTTCATTACTAATATTTTTATGATTTGTATTAACATTTGTTATCATGCAAATGATATTTTTCAATGTCATTTTTCAGTCTTTGATTAATCATATAGATTGCCAATGTCTTGTTTTCTTTCTCAATTAGAAAATCATAAGTGTTATCAAGAGTGTGCATATTGTTTCTTCCTTCTTCTATGTGCATTTCATTTAGTAAATCAACATAAAGAGGAATATTGTGTTGTGATAAAACTACTAGAGTTTGTACATTTTGATCTTCAAAAGAAATGGTTCAAAGATAGGATTTTTTATAACCTTGAATTCTTTCATAACCCCACCCCTTTCATATTTATCATTAACTTTAAATAATTTATATTTGGGTTGTGTATGATCTAGAAAAAGAATACTTGTTGGTTCATCTCCAAACTGATCATCAATCTTTCTTTCTACCACATTGTTCACTAAGGAATTTTTAATGTTTTCAAAAGAGGGGCCTTCTATCTCAAGAGGACGAGAGGACATGAGCAAAGAACTATTCTTATTTTTCTCTTTTATGTAAGATATCATCACAAGATTGTCTAAATGTTGGATTTGTTTGAGCATAACATGTCATATTATTTGGTTGAGCACAATGTTGATTAATTATTGGATGAAAATTTGAAGAAGTAATATCTTCCTCATCACTAGAAGAAATTCTAGACTTGTCATCGCTGTCCTTACAATGAAAATGGTATATTTAAGCTTGTTTTTCACTATAATATTTAGTGAAATAATCTACCATGTCTTTCCTCAAACATGCCTCTTTACCTAAAACTATAAAATTGAAAAACTCACTTGATGTAGGTAGAGATTTTATCTCTTTCCTATTAAAATTTTGATGCTCGCATAGTTAGAACATGTAAGTTGAAATTTTTGTGTTTGCATGGTAGATTTATTTATAAATTCATTAGTTATAACATTTGGAGTACATCTTTCAACCTGATCTTCTTTTAATAACCTATACAAAATCAAATCATCCTTAATTTTAATTGTTTTTCTTTCTACAACTTCAAGATCACATACTTTAATTCGATTTAAAAGATCAATTTAATTTCAAGGTGTAATGTAGTGATGAAGATACAAAATTGGTTGTCTTTACTTGGCTGACTAGCATGAGGAATGCAGTTCAAAGATTTTTTAAATCATTCAACAAACCCTCTTATGGGTTCGTCTTTATTTTGGATTCTTAAAAACTGAGATATTAGTGGACCTACATCAACTATTGATTTGAACCAAGTTCTAAGAACTTATCTTTTAGGCTACCCTAGTTTATGATACATCCATCCTATAAGTAGTGAAACCAATTGGCAACGATTCCAACAAGGGTTTCAATAAACTACACAAATATGTTTTCTTCATTGGCTCTTACCCTCAAGCCACTATAAATACCTAAATATGGTTCTCCACATCTTGTGAATTTTCTCTTGTAGACTTTAGGAAATGCTTCCTCGAGCTTGAAGGCAAGGTTGTATATTGAGTCAAAGCTAAAGGGACAAAATGGCTTCACCATGGTTTAGGATAAATCAATTGGTGTAGACGAAAACTCCCTCTTGCTCACAAAACACACAACTCAAGATGCACAAAACAAGATTGCAACAAAACCCCCAATTTAACTCACAATTTATTAAACTTCTTTATAAAAGAAAAATAGTAATACAAAATCTACAACTCTATTTTCATATAGGTCCACAATGACCTCTCTCACACAAACCTTGAAAGCTACTCTCTGCTTCATCCACAAGGATAATAATCCTTTCCTCTATGCCCTCTCTCTGTCACACTTCTTTTCTTCTTCAATATGGTCGACTCCGCCATTCTACCTCAAGCTTCACTCTGTAGCTTCTGTAGAGACCAAAACTTTGCCCCTCCAGAGACTGACACATTCCTCTCCATCAATATGACTTTTATAACTATCAAGATATGCTATCCCCTTTGCCACCATGGAATAGGAAGAGACACAAAATAAAGAAAATGCATATTTGAGTCAAAATGACTCCCTTCCAAAACTGTGGTGCCCTTGAGGCATTTTGTCAAATAGTTGGGTGTATTTCATACATTACTGGGCATATTATTTAAAGTTTCCCATGCCCTGTTAGTGGTTAATTCCAACTAAAATAATTGTTAGTGATCTTCATTTCAGTTCAGATCACCACACGTAGATTGTGGATCACTGCTCTGTTAAGATCCATTTCCTTCTGCCTAAATTAAGGTTGTTAATTTAGTCTTCACCGTAAATAGACGGCTCCCCATCTCCTCCCAATAGAACACCTAGGAGGGGCGACGGGTAGAAGACATTAGCCAAGACAACGATTTCTTTCTCAGCGTGAAGGGGCCAACAATAAGGGGTAAATTCATCTCTCTATATGCTCGTCTATTCTTCCGTGATCCTGTAGCAACTTCAAAAGCTGCAAAGGAAATGGCCAACACTGCCCTGGAAGGAAATGATGGGCGTGAAACCCTGACTGACATCAGAGATCAATTTTTTTTCCTTAGACAGGTCTATGATGGGCGTGAAACCCTGACTGACATCAGAGATCAATTTTTTTTTCTACATGGTCAAGGAAAGCATCACCCCTATTTAAGAAAGGCCATGTTTTTTTAAATAGTCATGGATCTTGTTGGAAGACCACAGGTCTTATTGAAAGGCTATCATCATGTATGAAGAGGTCGCAGGCTCCATTGGAGCAACGAAGCCCTCCCGAGATCCTTAGGCTCATGCTCACACAACGCCTAGATTGATTTGCTATTGAATGGGTGTTTGGGCTCATTGCATTTGTTGATTGATTGTGCGTCCAGATCAACTTCCATCGCATTTTCTCTAGAGGTGTGTAGAAGAAGTGATCGGGTGTCTATTATGCGGTGTGCATTTTGGAGTTTGAAATCTGTCACATGGAGATAGCAATTTGTGATGTGCTAAAACAATTCTCTTTGCAAGTATTGAAGATTCAATCTCTTCATTGAAGGAGTTGATTTATTGCATGTGAAGAAGTTTCCATTTATGCTTTTTTGCATTCTTTATTGGGGGATTATACATGTACTTTGTTATCACGAACTGAAATAAAGTTCCATTAGGGGGGTTCATCATGTCTCTTAAAGACCATTTTCATCATTCTGTTGTTAGTCTAGCTTCAGAGAATTTCTTGTCTTGGAAACAAGGGATAAAGTATCACTACCTTGAGCAGGATCTACTACCTTATCTCCTCAGACGGGTTCCTGAGCCAAGTGACTATGATGAAAAGAACACATGGTTTAATAATAATGATATAGTCTATGGACTAATATGTATTACTATTTCTGAGGATACTCTACATCACATAGAGAACAGTGAGTGCCCTTCTACTCTTTGGATCATCATCCAATAGTTGTATGGAGACATTGAATCTCCATCTGAAAGTGATGTTTTCTTGGAAAACCAGGCTATTAATGATATTGAGACTTATGCTGCCTCGTCTAATGTGGACACATCTAGAATGGATAATTAGTTCATTGATACCCCATCAACAACACCTATTGCAGATTTAGATTCTAGAGATGCTTCTTCGGGAGCCTCCAGTGATTCTTTGCAGTGGGATCACTTATGTCTTTTCGATTTAATCTATTGGGACCTCATTCTACCAAACATTTCTTTTTTGTTTGTAGAGTCCCTCATTTCGGATCTCGATGACACTATTGAGGACATATGTCTTCTCTTTGAAGACCACTTTTTTGTCCTTGCATCTGCTGCTACTTCTGAGCTCTGTGTTGCTTCTTCAAAAGCTTCCAATAGCTTCTTACAGCAGGGCATCCATAGTCTTCCTAATTTAACTTTCTGGGATGATCTCTTGATAGGAGTTTCAAACTTGTTTATGGAGACTCACATTTTAGATTTGGAGGACACATTTAAGGAGTTATCTCTCCTCTTTGTTGAGAGCCACATCAATGATGTTGGCCCACCATCTTCATCGCCTTTGCAGCTTGCTCTATATCAGTCTTCACAGGATCTTGGATCGCCATCATCACTTTTTGACATGTGGACATGTGAGCAGTTTTCAGAGGCACACATCATCTGGATTTTGATTCCAGTATCACCCATCTTTTTGGATTGGCTTCTCCAATCACCAGTGGATCCTTTTCTTCCTATGGGGACAAATGTTGTTTGTAGGCAGTGGATCATATTCTATCTTCATGCATTCATCATTGACACGGGATCTCTTTCATTATGGGGGATTCATATCTTCTTTTCTTCTATTCTCTCTATATTTGCATGGGAATTTTATATGTACATGGGTACCTAAAATGGCCTTGATGCTAGGACCCATCCTTGTTGGCTATATTGGCTTTTGTCTCCTTAGTTAGATATTGAGGGGGTTTTTTTGTTCCCACTAGGTTTTCCCTCTTTCCTCATTCTTTTCATTAGGCTTTTCTTTTCTCCTTAGTTAGAATTAAGAGGGGGTGTTAGTGGTTAATTCCAACTAACATAATTGTTAGTGATCTTCATTTCAGTTTAGATTACCACACATAGATTGTGGATCATTGCTTTGTTAAGATCCATTTCCTTCTACCTAAATTAAGGCTATTAATTCAGTCTTCACCATAATTTCTTCTCCTACGGTGGATATATATATCTATAAATCTATACATTTGATAATATGAAAACAATGAAGTCAAATTCTTTCTTTTCTGTGCTTGATTTTTATCTTTGTAGATCTCTAGAATTTCACATGCCCATCCTGGTCCCATGCGGCGTCTTTTACATTTGAATTTATTTGAACTATTTTAATGCTGACAATTCATGTTCTTTTTTTAAAGAAGAGTTTGCCAAAAACTTCTAATATGAAAATCATCTCAATCATGGCATGCATATTCATTGGCATTTACCAACATATGAAAGTTATCAAGTATTGGATAATTGTCTAACTTCCTTCTTCTTGTGCCATGTTCCATAATATATAGAGACTTCCTTCAAAGGCTCACTTCCACAATGATAGTTTTCTTTTAATCTGGTCAAAATAACTAAGAAAATGTATTGGTATTGTGAGCCATAAATCTTCCATGAGATAGTTAATCAGATTGGAAAAAAATGGTTTTAGTCTCCTCTGTTCATCACTAAAATTATTTGACCTTGGCCTACGCACATTTTATTGTATGTTGTCTCGTCCATCAAAGGAATTTGTGACTGCAACCCACATTACTTGATAATTCTTGTAATCTCTTCTTTGTCAAATGCAAAGGTGTTGACTGTCCCAGCGTAAGGATATTTAAACAACATCAAATTATATTCATTTCATTATACAATGAACCCACACATTACTTAAGTCTCTATATTTGTCTTGGAGTGATTGCTTAATCCTCCCACATGGCCAAGGTTCACTCACACAATGGTAAATAATAACCAAACATGGTGTATTCCTCATATACGCAACCTTAGCAGCACATAATATAAGTTTGTCTTCACAACCATTTTATTATACTTCAAACCTCCATGCATAGAATCAAAACTCATAAAATAACTAAAGTTTCATATGCCTTTGCAAATGATGTCAAATACCTTTAAGATACCATGCATCACTCTATACATAACTCCTTTGCAGCACTTCGAAAAACATGTGGCAACGAAAGATTAACTTCACTTGATGCAAATTGTATAAGCAAAACCATCGCCAAGCTAATCGAAATGTAGCAATCAATTTGCCAATCATGAATACATACAAAACAACTGCCAAACTGAACCTACAAAACCAAAACTAAAATATCAAATCTTTTTGGTTAATGCAGGATAGCTCATTCACCTCGATGCTCCTTCATCAGACACACCAGGTAAAAGTTTGTGAGCATGGAATCACAAAGCATAATGGAGTGATATAATCACCCTTTTAGGTTGTAAGAAACCTGCAACGAACTCCATTGCTGATCTAGGCATAGAAAACTTCTTCCACCTCTTCCAATACTTGGCTGGGAAAAGTACCATCCTCCACCCATTAAATGTCGAGTTTGTTTTCCCAACATCATCCATCCTCCTCCTCCAAAGGCTCACTCTCCTTCTCCTCCAAATCCTCATTCCTCTCTTCTCCTCTTTCACCTTCATGGGACTTAACCCACCACAGACTGACCACCTCCACTAAAACCCTACAGTATCTTTGACAAGCTCTATGCACAAACTTGCATCATCTAAACACAAATCTTTCTCTACAACAATCTCCATTTTTTTTGCATACTTTTCCTCTTCTATCATCATATTTGAAAACAAAAAAAATCATCATCAAACAAATATACCTTATCCTCCTTCATGGATGCAACATTGATTTTCACCATGATATCTCTCGCATCATCCTCAGTTGCAACATTTTGTTCTTCATCTTTTGCTACAACAACAAGCTTCACATTCCATTCTTCTTCAATTGTCAACAACCTCATCACCAAATCACCCTCATCTTCATTATCTTTATGATCTGCTACAAACTCTTCGTATTCTACTACTACAATCATATCCTCTTCATCATCTTCAAACCCTAGTACTGAAGGTATATCCTCTGTTTCATCTTTCTTCTCCTTCGCTGCGATCTCATTACTCACATGCTGCATAGCCTCTATTCGATCCATCATCGCATCTATATCTACCACCATCGAAGAGATCTTCCTCCTTTCGTACTTGCTCCATCCTTCCCAGATCATAGGCTTTATTACATAAATCTCCATCTCTCTCACTACTGCAATCTTTCACACATCACACTCTCAATCTGCAAATACTATTTCTTTCGTGGCTCCCTAGCTCTCGATTGCTTAGGGCTTCTTTCTACTTGCCACAATCCTCACACGAGCTCTTTTCTACCGCCTTTTCTCCTCTATCCGGAAGTCCTCGTGAATCCTCTCCACCCTTAGGATTACCTACTCTGATATCATTTGATGCAGACAAAAACTCCCTCTTGCTCACAAAACACACAACTCAAGACACACAAAACAAGATTGCAACAAAACCCTAATTTAACTCACAATTTATTAAACTTCTTTATAAAAGAATAATAGTAATACAAAGTCTGCAACTCTATTTTCATATAGTTCCACAATGACCTCTCTCACCCAAACTTTCAAAGATACTCTCTGCTTCATCCACAAGGACACTCATCCTTTCCTTTGTGCCCTCTCTCTGTCACACTTCTTTTCTTCTTCAATCCGGCTGACTCTGCTACTCTACCTCAAGCTTCACTCTGTAGCTTCTATAGAGACCAAAACTCTGCCCCTCCAGAGACCGACGCCTTCCTCTCCATCAACAAGACTTTTATAACTATCAAGAGATGATATCTCCTTTGCCACCACGGAATAGGCAGACATAGAATAAAGAGAATGCAGATTAGAGTCAAAATGGTTCCCCTCCAAAACTGTTGCGGCCCTTGAGGCATTTTGTCAAAAGGTTGGGTGTATTTCATATATTACTGGGTAGATTATTTGAAGTTTCCCACGCCCATCCTAGTCCCATGTGGCCTCTTTTATATTTGAATTTCTTTGAACTATTTTAACGCTCTCGATTCATGTTCTTTTGTTTAAAGAAGAGTTCGCCCAAAACTTCTAATATGAAAATCTTCTCCATCATGGCGTGCATATTCAGTGGCATTTACCAACATATGAAAGGTATCAAGTATTGCATAATTGTCTAAATTCCTTCTGCTTGCGCCATGTTGCATAATATATAGAGACTTCCTTCAAAGGCTCACTTCCACGATGATAGTTTTCTTTTAATCTGGTCAAAATAACTATGAAAGTGTATTGGTGATTGCGAGCCATAAATCTGCCATGAGATATTTAATCATTTTGGAAAACAAATGGTTTCAGTCTCCTCTATTCATCCCTATAAATTATTTTATCTTGACCTACGCACATTTCATTGTATTTTATCTTGTTCATCAAAGGAATTTGTGACCGCAAGCCACATTACTTGATAATTCTTGTAAGCTCTTCTTTGTCAAATGCAAAGGCGTTGACTGTCCCAACATAAGAATATATATATATATATATATATATATATATATATATATATATATATATATATATATATATATATTTTTAAACATACCAGAAATTATATTAGAGAAATAATCAGTTACATGAGAAAGAGAGGCAAAAAGATTCACTCCCAAAAATTATACAAGTCATCTCAGCACAGCAAAGCCGCTGACACCAGTCATGTCTCATAAAGGATCTGCCAACGGACATAAAATCTACACCAAATCCTTCAAGCATCCACCCGTTAAAAACACGGAAGTTCATGAATGTGCTCAAGACAACCGTTGAAGGAAGCACAGGAGTAACACACATTTAAAGCAGGAATTTGAATTCAAGTTTTCACCCACTCATGAAGCTATCCCAAAAAGCCCATATAATAAGCAAAATACCATGAGAGGACAGAGCACCAGCCAAAAACAAGTGCTATATTTAAACAACATCAAATTATATTCATTTCATTATACAGTGAACCCACACATTACCTAAGTCTTTGTATTTGTCTTGGAGGGATAGCTTAATCCTCCCACGTGGCCAAGACGCAGTCACACAATGGTAAATAATAATATAAGCAGCCTTAGCACATAATATAAGTTTGTCTTCACAACCATTTTATTATACTTCAAACAACCACGCACAGAATCAAAACTCATAAAATAATTGAAGTTTCATATGCCTTTTGCAAATGATGTCAAATACCTTCAAGATACCCTGCATCACTTTGTACATAACTCCTTTGCAACACTTCGACGAACATGCAGCAACGAAAGATCAATTTTGCTTGATGCGAATTGCATAAGAGAAACCATCACCAAGCTAATCGAAATGTAGAAATCAATTTGCCAATCATGAACCTACAAAACAATTGCCAAATTGAACCTACAAAACCAAAACCAAAATATCAAATCTTTTTGGTTGATACGGGATAGGTCATTCACCCGGATACTCCTACATCATCAATGCTATGATGTAAATCTAAAAAAAAGGCAATGTGTATCTCACTCTAATGTAGGTTCTTTCATAATATTCAATAATTCTAAGTAGTTCCACTTGTAAAGAGTCACCATTCTCTATTCTAGGCGAGGTACCTCCAAATGTTTCAAAAACAACATGCACCAACACTTTGGTACTAGTAGATTTGTCAAAAATCTGTTAGTAAATAGATCTATCATCGCTTTATCATACAAATTTCTTAGAATGATTTGATGTAGAATTAGGCTCCTTTTAGTGCTCCAAAGTGAAGTGTTCCTAGAATGATTTTTCTCTTTAATGTATAGGATTTTTAAATGTGTAGCAGATGATAATGAAAGCATATTAAATACCTTTAAATACTAAGACAACAATAAATTACATGGACATGTACTAAGTTGGCTCATAATAGCTAGTGGAATAGGTGCAAGTCAACACACATTTAAATTTTGAATTTTTAAATTTTGGATCAATTCTGGGCATGTCACACAATTAACCCATGACATAAAAGTGCTACTATTAAGATGGAAAAGGAATGTATGAGAATGAGTACAAGGATAGACACCTGTACACATGTGTACAAATGAACACACAAACATGATAAAGTTAAAAAAAATGTTAACAAACTAAATAATAATGTTAAAGTAGTTTACAAAAGAGTGTTACTTTACCTATTTGTTATCACTAGAGTTTGGTGAACAAAGTCACTATTAAAGTTAAGTTTTCACCAAGTTACCTATTTATACAACTACTTACTCCAACGTCAATAAATTCTATTATCTAAGTCTAGATTTCCTTTTTCACATGTCCATAATAAACTAACCAAAAAGGAATTAAAACTAGAATCATTTTTTCTAATACAACTGCTTACTCCAACATCAATAAATTCTATTATCTAAGTCTAGATTTCCTTTTTCACATGTCCATAATAAACTAACCAAAAAGGAATTAAAACTAGAATCATTTTTTCTTTATTTGATTATAACTTCATGATTTCATTAGTTTTATTACTATAAGAGGCATTTAATTTAATTTAACTAATTAAATATCCAAAATAGAATTAACTTATTTTCCTAAAGATTTTATTTGTTACATTACTAAGGTAAATATTTAGGACCAATTGTCTTAGTTAATTCAATAAATATTTTAATTTAATGTAATAAATTATTGTCTATTTATCCATCTAATAATTTGAATATTCTAGTTAATAGCAAGAATCAATAAAGGATAAATGCATATTCCAAATAAAATAAAAATAAATACAAATGAATTTGTTAAAGATAATTAAAGCATGATTTTTTTTCTTATCTTGTTTTCTTACTATTTATTTATTTGTTTGTTTTTCTTTTAATCCAATTGCAAGTTCTTTTTTTGAGAGAATATAATAATAAACTTCTAAATCTATTTTCAACCAACAATGACAAAAAAAACAATTAAAATCAATAGCTTGTTTCCAAGCCAAATCTTTCTTGGGAAACAAGATTAAAAGAAAAAAAGATTTTCCTTGGAAACAAGTTGTTGATTTTAATTGTTTCCAAGCCAAAGTTCAACTTCAACAGTGACTTTGCTCACCAAACTCTAGTGACAATAGATAGGTAAAATGACATGAGCTTTTGTAAACTAGTTTAACATTATTACTTAGTTTGTTAACTTTCTTTTAGAAAACAAATCATCCTGTCTATGTGCCCATATGTACTTGTGTGTACAGGTGGGCATGACATTAATAAATGGTTCAAGTAAATGAATATGTATGGAATAAATAAGATAAGATTAAATGTATAAAATAAATATAAATAGAAAGGGGTGACAAACTAGAGAATGAACCCAACTTTATATAAAGTATGTCATTTATCGATATATAATTACTTATTAAAGCCCAAAACTGAATAAAAATTATAAATATACAAAATTCACCATTACACTTCTTAAAGTTTTGTATTTTCAAATAAAAATACATGAACTATAATCATAGCATAAATTTAGTCCCTAATTAGGATAGGAAAACAATGTTTAAAAGAAGAAAGTTAAAAAATGAGGGAAATTCAACATTTGAATTGATCACCTCTAGATATACTCAGATTTGATATGCTTTTAGGGTGGAAATTATTTTTAGCTTGTCTTGTTGATCATAATTTCTTCTTATACACTAAAGCTATAATTTGTTCTAATGTGCTCATATAAATTCAAGTGCAAACCAACAAGGTTGCACTTGAGGTGACACACCTTCATGTTCTATTAGATCACTAGGGCAATGATTTGTGCATTATGGCTAGAGTCCTTTCAACTCCTGCTTCTAGTTGAGGCCATTCTCCGTCTTGTGGGCATTGTCAGGTGCAATCATTCGGCTTGTATAGACCAGGATACACAATCTCATGCTTGCCTTCCTCCTACAAGGCATTCCAAGGATTGGTCCCAATATGGGTGGCCTCAGCCCACTCACCACCACTTTACTTCTCCCTAGGCTTCCAGTCGTGGGCTTAGTGGTTGGAAAAATTCCAATAGATTCCTACACCTAGCTCTTGCTATTTATCATGTTCATGACAATCAACCCTCTATACTACTCAAGATAAAAAAGATGAAGAAGATAATGATTTTTGGGAGTTCCTTTATGTCACTTTGGACCCTACTGATGTATGGGTTATTCAAGATGACCGGGACCCTCCTCCTCTTGCTAGTGTTATAGCTCTTGCCACTTAGTGGCTTGTTGTTATTTAGACTTTGTTCTGAGTTTTACCCATTTGAACTTTGGAGTGTGATGTCATCCACCCACCTTTTTTGTGAATATGTGTAATATTATTTAAATGGTAATATATATTGTTAGAAAAAGAAATAGTGCAGAATTGAAATAAATACTGAAATAGCAATAAAAGGAACAAAAGAGACAACAAAGATTTACATGGAAACCCTGTTTTGTACTAGGAAAAACCACGGGTAAAGATCCTCAATGATTTTATTAAACTTAGAAGCAATTTTCTATTACACAAATTTTCATACATTTGCATTCAAGTGTGAATGACTAAAAAAGCATGGAAAAAATACATGCAAATAATCATGCATGATCCAAAAAAGGATTTCCATGCATAAATCATTCAAGTGTCACCTCCATTCCATGCATAAATCACCATGCATAAGTCATGCAAGTGTCACCTCCACATGTGTATTTCCACATGCACTTCCACATGTTGTGCACTTCTGCATGCACTTTCACATGTAACACTTCCCCATGATCAATGAAAACCGACTTCACTTGCTAACATTCTCCCACTTGAAATCAATTTTCTATTTCATGAATAACTCTTCATATTGAAAGACCAATGCCAATGCTTCTTATCTTTAAATAATGTACAATCCTAGAGAAGTTATGCACCAAATGAACTTCTCTCGACCAATTGGCTTTGTCAAAATATCTATTGGGTTTATATCAGTGTGTGTCTTGGCCAAAGAGATCTATCCTCCTTCCACCACCTCATGTACAAAGTGATATTGAATATCAATATGTTTTGTTGTGGCATGATAAGTTGAGCTTCATGCCAAGTGTAAAGTACTCTGGCTATCACAATGCAACACCATGTTATCCTTCTTTACCTACAATTCACCCAAAAATCTATGAAGCTAGATTACCTCCTTTCTAGCCTGTCACTGACATATATTTAGCTTTGGTAGTAGACAAGGCCACCATTGGTTGCAATTTTAAGACCCAACTAACAACACCTCCTATTAAGAAGAAAACATAACCTATAGTAGATTTTCTCTTATCTCTGTCTCCACCAAAATCCACATCCACATACCCATTAACCTGAAGACTACTCCCATTGTAATAGATAGTATGATCAAAAGTGCTCCTCAAACACCTAAGAATCCACTTCACAGTTGTCCAATGTTCATAACCTAGATTTTCCATGAAATGAATGACTACTCCTACTGCTTGTGTAATGTCTGGTCGGGTGCATACCATGTGACAAACAAAAGACTACCAACTGCTGATGAGTATGGTACATGAGACATCCATGTCTTCTCTACTTCTATGCTCGGGCACTATTCTGAAGATAATTTAATATGAATAGGAAATGGAGTACTAATTGGTTGTGCAT
This sequence comes from Cunninghamia lanceolata, assembly GCA_027924645.1. Taxonomy (NCBI): domain Eukaryota; kingdom Viridiplantae; phylum Streptophyta; class Pinopsida; order Cupressales; family Cupressaceae; genus Cunninghamia; species Cunninghamia lanceolata. The sequence goes on from BSBN01000484.1 coordinate 2,785,668, forward strand.
TCTGCATATTAAAGTGCTACAAAATATTTTCTACATAAGTCTTTTGTGACAACCAAATCTTCTTGTTCTTTTTGTCTCTATGTATCCTCATTCCAAGAATCTAATTTTCTTCTCCTAAGTCATTGATTTCAAACTCCCTAGCAAGCTAAGTTTTTAACTTGACAATTCTATGCTTGTTGGGACCTTCTACCAACATATCATCAACACACAAAAGAAAAATAATGAAACTACCATATTCATACCTTTAAAAGTAGGCACAATGATCAGCCTCACATCTGCTAAAACCCAAACTCATCATGAAGGAATCAAATCATTTGTACCAACACCTTCGCGCCAGTTTCAAACCATACAATGATTTGTTCAACTTGCAAATTAGATTCTCTTTGTTAGACATATGGTTCCTAAGGTTGTCATTGATGTCAACATTGTCACAAGGTTGTCATTGATGTCAACACTGTCATGGATGTGTGATGGTGTTCATGGTTGGATGTCATGCTCCTAAAGAAGATACATTGAGATGGGAATTAGAATTTCAAGGTTGGATGTCATGTCCTATCCAACAGAGAAGATACAGTTCATGGTTGGATGTCAAGTCCCATCTAGTAGAGAAGATATAGTTCATGATTGGATGTCATGTGGCTACTGATGTTCATGGTTTGATTTCATGCCTAGATTAATGTCAAGACAAGGTATATTAGGCATGATTATGGTCAGCAAAGCAATGAGATGCAGTGATGTTCCCAATGTTCATGGTTGGATGTCATGCTCTTAGTCATTAGTGACAACATTTATTGAGTATGTTTGTTGACAACAAATAAGACATTAATATGGGAATTAGAAGCACTAAGATAAATAATGGTACATAAAGATTTGCTGAGGATGAGAAGATATTAATGAAGGCCTATGAGATGTTATATGACCTTTCTTGTTGATTCCAAGGATGTATGTGTTGTTATTTAGAGATCTTAACCTCTAGAAGTTGGTGAAAGCTCTTGCTATAGAAAGATTGCTTTGAAGATTGGCTGGGAGAATGCTCTGCATTTTCTTGCTATTAGTATTGAGCCTTTGTGGTTTGGAAGATAGCTTAATATAGTGTCAAAGCATGTATTTTCCAAGTTTCATGGTGTTTGGATTACTAGAAGAGTGTTTTGTAGTTGACAGTTTGAAGATAGTGTTAGCTCTAAAGAAGATATTTATTGTGCTACAATGTTTGGATCCACATTCCTCTGAATTTGAAGATGGGGTCTGGTAGTTTAGAAGTTAAGTTAAGTGTCTGATGGAGGTACTATTTTCAAAGGTTCAAGTCTCAACACCCTCCGCAGTGAAAGTTACAAGTGATTGGGTTGTGACCTATGCTTTGACAGTATAATGTGATGATAAAAGATGATTGAAATACTCTGCATTCTTCCACATGTGAAGAATTGCCTATACGGTTTGATGGACATGTTCTGGGATGTGTATTACATGCATCCTTGCAATTTTAGGTGTTTTGGTGCTCCGCAAAGTTAGTTTCTCAATGACAGTGTGTTACAATGTATTCTGGATGGTTGTTTGATCCCAGTGTGCATGTGTTAAGGTATGCAGGATGTATTTGTTGTGTGGAGTTAGAGGTGTATCTAAAGGTGTTGTATGAGTCATGAAGACTCATTTGGAAGAATTTCATGAAGATCTTTCATATTTCCATTACCACAAAAGGTTTTCAAGTGATGGTGTTCGTTATACTTCAAATATCATGTCTTCCTACTTATGGCTGCCCTATTTCAAAGGAGGGAAATGTGATAGTGATAGATTGTCATTGATGTCAAAAGTGTGTTGAGTTGATGTTGCAAAGTTGCAAAGTTGTCATAGTTGTTGTAGGACATCAGGAGGAGATGGTTAATGAGGCATTCATCATGAACTTAATATGGTTGAGGTAAATTCAGATGTGTTTTTCAATCAGGTTCAATTTGCATTTGATAGATCAAGGTTCTATCAGGAGTTTTGCATCATAATGATATCTTTATATCATTTTGCTTACATATGATGGAGTGTTGTTGGATCATCTTGGATCATGTGAAATCAGTTATAGGATCCTATTTAGGATGCATGTTCATTTTGTCTTCTGTGGATCTTTAGTGTGTCAGTGTGTAACTAAAGTGAAGGACTTGTTTGTTCAGTAGTTCTTGATGTGATCATCTCATGACAGTTGTTTGTAATATGAATAGTGGCAGCATGACAAGGATGACATTGTTGATAGGTTGAAATCTCCATGAAGGTTAAACAAGAACATCAGTAAATCAACTCACTCTCAAGGAGTGCTTCATTGGCATAGTGGTTCTTTATCAGAAGCTTATTTAGATAATTCTTCACTAATGTTAAAAGGTTGATATAAGTCCTGACAAGATGATGTCACAAACTTGAAGTCTTCAAATCATCAAAGCATTCTTCAAAGCATAATAAAAAGGCATATTGGTTAAGGTTTTATAACCTTCACTGACATATATGCAAAGTATTTATTTGGACAGTAGGTGTAGAGGTCACTTGAATTGGACTAATTGATATCCTTATCCTAGTTCTCCATATTTTTTCTTGAGGTCATTATTATCTAAGTCTTTGATTGTCTATCTATCCTAAACTAAGTTCTTTATTCCTTTCCAAACCTGTCACATACCAAATGCTCTTTTTGTTATAACAATTCATTGACCTGATATTGTAGGTCATTTCACTTATGATGACCGGCCAAAGGGTTGATACACATTGTGACCACCGGCCCCATCCTTCTTTTCACTGAATGCGTTGGTTATGGTCTTTGGGCAGGCTTTCAATATCTTTTAAATTTAAAAATTTCACCGCCAAAAGAGGAGCCCAATACATTAAGAAGTATACTATGTATCTTCCTTAAAAATTTGTGAGGAATTTAGAAAGTTTTGTAGCCCGAATCAAAAATAAAAAGTTTCTTTTTAAAATTTAGTAATTTCCTTCTAAATTTTTTGGTCAGTTCTTTTTTGTCATAAGGAGATTTTTATTTTTTGAGAAAAAATCTTTATGAAGAGTTTTTTTTAGGATATTGGAAGTAAAGAGATGAACATCATGTTTTTGTTTTTTTGAGGAGATTTTCTTTTGAGAAAAATTGGTGAATTTTTTTTGGGATATGAAGGATCTTATTGAAAAGAATATGAAGGAGAAGATGAACAAAATTTTTGTGAAGGAAAAGATTTTTTAGAAGAGATTTTTGTATGAAGAATACGAAGAGTCTTGTTTGAAGAAAATGAAAAATTTTATCAGAGATTTTTTTGATTTGTGGAGATAAAGATTTTATTATCAAGGAAGATTAAAGATTTATTGAAGAGTTTGAATGCAGGAATTTACAGAGAAGGAGATTGAAATGAAAAGACTAAATATTCAAAGAAATTATTCTCCTACAGGTCCTGATTGAAATGTTAGAGGATATGAAGAGTCATTTTTGCAAGTTGTTGAATATTGAAAAAGTTTTTTTAACGAGAAGGAATTTCAATGATCTTGCCAATCATGTTGTAGATAGATATATGTATATATGATTTTATTCTTGCAGAGATTGAAGGGTTTTGTACAAAGAGGATAATGAAAATTTGGTTGAAAAAATTTGCAGATTGAAGGGTTTTTGTGATTAGAAGAATGTGAAAAGGCATTTGTATTCTATATAATGGTCTTTCAGGTACATTGACTGGGTGTGGTGTTATGCAGATCAACATGCAATGGTGAAGACAATGATTCAAAAAAATGTGCACATTAATTTGTAGTGAAAAAGATATATTTTCCTGATCAGGTGAATTAAGTGATTTCAAAGATAAAATGTCAGAAAACTTGAATAATGGAATATATGATGCAGATGAGTTGATTTGAATGGTGCAAATCAGATTGAGCAGCAATCACTTCTTGCACATGAGATTTAGAGTTCTGATTGAGAAATGCCAATGAGGCACAACAGTATGCCAGTGAGGCTTGTAGGTCGGTAAGACCATTTGTCAGTGAGACACTTACATCAGCCAGTGAGGCTTGTAAAGATATTTTCAAGGATAAGCCAGTGAGGCAGTTTTGGAGTGGTTTTTATACCCCGGGAGAGTATTCCACTCGTGCAAATTTGTGTTATGTGTTATATTATTTTCATCTGTATGTGTGTATGTTAATATGTTGCTTATAAGGTTTTGTTCTCCTTCTTCATTCTTAGTTTTGTGCATATGTGTTTGACAAATCAATGATAGTTTTCTCTCCTTTGTGCTCTGCAAGTTAAAGTCTGAAAAAGATTTGAAAATTCACACAACATTGATTCACCCCCCCTCTCAGTGTTGTCCTTGACTCCTACAAAATGTGTAGATGAGATTCCTTAATGAATGATGATGTGAATGATGTTTAGGACTAGACTAAGCATGTATTGGGATCTGCAAGGCATGTGTTTTCTCCTGGAGTAGCGTGTAGTTCATGATAGAGCTTGCCCTGTGCATGTTTCATTTATTGTGATCACTGACCGACTTGTAAAATATAATGTTCCTATTGTAATGGCTGGCATGTAATGAAATCAATGTAATTTCATGTATATATTATAAACCTAGTTGGTCTAGGTGAAGTATGATTGTGAAAATGAATAAGTGAGTGAGTAAGAAGAGCAGAGCATAAACATCATATGCATTGTGATGTTTGACTAAAGGAGAAAGAGTAGAGGTGTTATAAGTTGTCCTGATTCATCTTGAAGATATTTTGTGACAGGAAGAAAGTGAAGGGTGTGCCTAATTGATCCAATGATTAGATGAAGCAGAATTGCAATCATCGAAGGTGTGAATTTCAATGTCAGTTTTCAGGCAGTAGAAGGACTGTCATACTTAATCTTTTTTATTTTGTACTCAATTCAAGGAGTAGTTTCTTCCTTAGAAGTGACCCTAAAGCAAAGTCTTTAGGGAGTTCTAGCCTCCTTGGGACTGACCCTAAATCAAAATTTTCAAGGAGTAGTAGCTTCTTTGGGTTGTAGCCCTGAAACAAAGTCTAGAAGGAGTAGAACTGCTTCCTTGGGTTGTAGCCCTAAAACAAAATTGTTATTTGTGCTTCATATATTGTGATTTAATCATCACCGTGGTTTTTCCCTTAGGTTTTCCACATATATCCGGTGTTATGTGTTCATGTGCATTGTGTTGGTCTTTCATGTTTATGTAACTAATATTGTGATGCTTAAGTTTTAATCTTCTCTAGAGGATCTGAAGTTTGTTTAGATACTGATTCACCCCCCTCTCAATATCTTAGTATGTTCAATACTCTATCTTTTCCCTAAAACCTTTTGGTTGTTGCATGTAAATTTCCTTAGAAAGATCATCATGAAAGAACGTTCTTTTAACATCTAATGAATGCAACTCCAAATCAAGACTAGCAACAAGAGCCAAAATAACTCTAACTATACTTAACCATACAACAAGTAAAAAAAATTCATCAAAATCAATACTAGATTTTTGTGCATACCCCTTGGCTACCAACCGATATTTATATCACTTCGCATTATCATTTATATCCCTTTTTAGTTTGAAGACCCACTTGTTCCCTATTGTTGTTTGTCACTTAGGCAATGGTACAAGCTCCCACATTTTATTTTTATGTAGGTCTCTCATTTCCTCCTCCATGGTTGCTCTCCATTCACTTGTATCTTCATCTTGGAAATATAATTCATATGATAAAAATTTATATAATAAATTATCTATTTAAATCATGTAATATATATAAGATCTACATAAACTACACAATATCTATAGTGCATAATAGAAGATCAACCATAATGCATAGAGGAAATTCAATCATGATAGGACTTGGATGAGGAACATGATAAGTCTGCCCGAAGCTATCCATACCAAGCCCAAGAGCACAAGTGTCTCAGACAACCCACCCCTTGGCCCAAGTGGCAAGAATATCCAAACTAAGACAATTTCACCCTTGGTTTGGTGTACTTGGTGGATAAACTCATATCTGCTTTCCCTATCCATGTTACCCTTTCCATCCTTCTTATGATTGAAACTCCTTGAATCCATCCTAATAACCAATCATAGTTTGGCTTGAGAGGAAAGCCTTGAAAGGGGTGCTTGTAAACTAATCACCCACCTAAGCCCAAGAGCACGAGTATCTCAGACAACCCACCCCTTGGTCCCAAGCGAGAGGAATGTCCAACTAAGACAATTCAACCCTCGCAGTGGCATGCTTAGCATGAGAGACTCGTAAATAGCATCTTCCTAATTGCTTCCTTCAACCTTACATTTTATTGATCGTGGGATAAAGACATTCATATATATAATCTATTTCTTTTTAAAGGAATGCAATCTAAGCATTGATCCATCACATCAGTACTATTAAATATGCATATATGAGAAATCAGACTTAATCATAAATTTATTATTGCACACTAACTCTACAGTTTGTACCAGTATGACTGCAATTTCTTATATTAACTCTGATTGATATATCAGACTTGTAGATGATTTTATATATATATATATATATATATATATATATATATATATATATATATATATATATATATATAACTCCAATCTGTCCTGTAGATTTAACTCTCCTATACACATATTTCTTTCTTCTACTATTTTCTGATTCAGATATCTGCTCTAGATCTGATATCTACCCCGTTCCCTTCCTTTTCCTTTATCTCTACATTACAAACTTCTATATATAGATCTTCAAGCTTTCATGAAGAGAGACATCCCTTCATAAAGGTGATATTCTTATAAATGAATGTGTCTCCTAATTATTAGTTGTTGCTCCTTCAATACTCAACTTAGCTCTTTATTTAGCTAATGCAGATCGTACTCCTTGATTTACCTTAATCTCACCTCTTTGTATTACCTCATATGATTGCATTACTTTGTATTACTTTATTACTTGTATGTTATGAATAAAACATTTAATCTTATTTCATATGGAGCACTCCTTTAGTCTAAATAATCCATGCATTGTCAAGGATGATTGCTGCCATTTATAACCATAATTCACTGCTCCTATAAATCGCTTCCTCTCCTTAATTACTTATCTCTTCTCACTAATCACACCATCTCATCTCATAAATCGTACTACTTCATAAACCTTATATATTTCATTAATTGGACCTCTTGATTTATTCTTAATCACTCCTTATTTATATATAGTCTGATCATTGCTTAGTCATTTATAATATTTCTTTTGATATTAATCATATCTTAAATTAATTCATTGAATGCATTGAAGGAGTCGGTCATAGGGGAGAGGGACATGACACTAGTGGATCTCCTCAAAAGGGGTAATATGTTACCTTGTGCCTCATTTGGTTGATGTTCATCCTCATCATATAATTGATTCTAATTATTATCTTGCTGATTTTTATGAATAGGTGGTTGATTTTCATCTTGTACCTCCAAATTTAACATCATACATTTCCATCTCTACTGGAATAGTTTCTATACTTTACGGTTCTTTTCTTCCTTGCACCGATTTTCATTAAAATAAACATTTCAACTAATAATAAAATTGCGAGCAACAATATCCCACAACTTGTACCCTTTTCTACCTTCTACATAGTCAAGAAACATACATTTTGTGGACTTCACATCCATCTTATTTCTATCCTCCTTAGGAATATTCAAGCATAAGCTTCAAAACTAAAAACATGAAGAAAAGAATAATCAACAGGTTTACCTATCCATACATCTTCAATTTGACAATCCAGAGCTGTAGTTGGCGATCTATTAATCAAGAAATAGGTTGTAAGAACAACCTCAACCCAAAATGTTTGATCTAATCCAACAATGTTCAACATACCTCTAGCTTGCTCCATGGTTGTACGGTTCATCCTTTTAGCAACACCATTTTGTTGTGGTCTTCTAGGAACTGTCAATTGATTTTATTTTCTTATCCTTCTAGTTCTCTACTAGAGCTTTAAACTTCTTAAAACAAGAAAATACATCAGATTTCTTCTTGAGTAGATAAATCCACACCTTATGAGAATAATAATCTATAAATGAAATAAAAAATGATGAACCCCCAATAGATATAATAGGTGCTTGCCAAGTATCTGAATGTATTAATTGTAGAAAATCTTTACTTCTAGTAGTGCTACTAGAAAAATTCAATCTATTCTATTTTCCAAACAAATAATGCTCACAAAAATTCAAATATCTAGATTTAGCACTTGCAAGAAGATTTCTATCTAGTAGTACCTTGAGAGCATGCTTGCTCATGTGGCCAAGCCGTTGATGCCAATTTGTTAATGAATTCATTTCTACATTTGACACCACTACAAGTTTCTCCACTCAATCTATAAATATTGCCTACCTTTTCTCCCTTTAGCACCACCAACACTCCCTTTGTTACCTTGAAACAACTATTTTCACCATTGAATCAGTAACCTTGCTCATCAAATACTCTAAGTTCAAATAGAAAATTTTTCTTCAATCCTGCTACATGTCTGACATACTTGAAGAGTCCTTACAATCCCATCAAACATTTTGATTTTGACCCCTCCTTCACCAATGGATTCACATGGGTTTTCCTTTCCCATATAAACCACACCTCCATTACATGATCAGTAAAAAGAAAACTAGTCCTTGTGAAGAGTCATGTGAAAAGAAGCTCTATAATCAATAATCCAAATATGATACAATGAACCTCTTAGATTGGCAGACAAAACCTATCCATCTTCCAATGGTGCTTCCGCTTCTGTTGTATTTGCCTTTGATGGTTGTGAGACAAGATTTTCTTTGTTTTCTTTCGACACCCTGCAACCCTTTTTAACATGCCCTATTTTTCCATAGTTCCAACATTTCACTCTTTTATGTCCCTTGGATTTGGACCTAGTTTGTCCATGCTCAATTTTCTATCTTTCTTACATTCTACCCCTTGCAACTAGGGCGTCATTTGAGGAAGACCCTTGAGATGACTTCCACCTTGAATATTTAGAAATTACTATAGTTACCACATCTTCAAAAACAAGTTTCCCCTTTGGTGCTAAGTTCCTAAGCACCATAACTAGTTGATCCCAAGTTTCATAGAAAGAGCACAATAGCATAGTTTCCTTATCCTCTTCTTCATTTTTCACCTCCACTGAAGCCAACTAGTTAATCAGTTTATTAAAATTGTTGAGATGATTTGTGACTAAAGAACTATCATGCATCCTCAAGTTATACAACTACCTTCGTAACATAATTTTGTTTGCCAATGACTTCATCTCATATAGCTTTTCAAGCTTACTCCATAAGTCATGTGCTATTTTCTCCACTGTAACATTGAATAAAATTGAATGAGCCAAAAATAACTACATGGTAGCTCTAGTCATGTTATCCTTTTCTTTCCATTCCTCTTGCTTCATGGCTGCAAATTTTGATGTGGTCCCTTTGAGAGCCAAGGTGCATCCATCCTTCACCAATAAGGCTTGAACCTTTAGTTTTCACAAAGTAAAATTAGAACCATCAAATTTTTGAGCCTCAAACCTGATAACTATGCTTCTTGTCATTGCTTTTCACAAAGATTAAAAAAACCCACAAAATAATTTCCGCACAAAACCATGAGCTTTGATACCAACTGTTAAAAAAATAAACAATGCATAATTGAAATAAATAGTGAAACAACAATAAAAAGCACAAAATAGACGACATGAAATTACATGGAAAACATGGTTTGTACTAGGAAAAACCACATGAAAATTTCTCTCAATGATTTGTATGAGGAAAAACCGTGGGCAAAGGTAGTTGTTACATAAATTTTCATACATTTGCATTCAAGTTTGAATGACTTAAAAAAGCATGGAAAAAATACATGTAAATAATCATGCATAATCCAAAAAAAGATTTCCATGCATAAAACCATGCAAATATCACCTCCATTCCATGCATAAATCATGTAAGTGCCACCTCTACATGCATTTCCACATGTTGCACTTTTGCATGCACTTCCACATGCAACACTTCCACATGATCAATGCAAACGGACTTCACATGCTAACATATATGCTCATTCATTAAAAAAGAAAAATCAAATAAAAATTCTAATCTCTATAAGATCAACTACTCTATGAATTGAAAACAATTCAAATTTCATTATCTCCAGCTAATCAACATGCAAATCAAACTTCACATGCTAACATATATGCTTATTCACTAAAAAAAGAGAAATCGAATCAAAATTCTAATCTCTATAAAATCAACAATTCTATGAATTGAAAACAATTCAAATTGCAATCAAACTTCACATGCTAACATATATGCTTATTCATTAAAAAAGAGAAATCGAATCAAAATTGTAATCTCTATAAAATCAACAATTCTATGAATTGAAAACAATTCAAATTTCATGATCTTCACCTAATCAACCAATAGATGAAAAAATTCAAATTTCATGTTTTATATTTGATAACAACCAACTATAAAGATCTCCACCTAAACAACTGGCAAACCATTAATTGAAAACAACTCGGGGATAGATTTGCATTAAAAGTCAGATAGGATCACTTTGCTGGTACAACATATCATTCACTTAAGTTATAAATGGAGTGCACTCGCTACATATCTTTCAACCCTTTGGGGCTTAACTGTCAATTATGGCAGCAAAATTTATGTGCTCAAGTGTTCCTAATCAGGTTCAAAAAATATCATCTCGCTTGAACCAGTATAAGCCATGTATTCTGCCCGAGAATTCATATTCTCATAACAAATACTCTCCACTGCAAATTTCCTCAAGAAAATATTTTAGCCTTGCAGTTAGAGCATTAAGTTCTCACATTAAACATGCAAAATGCATGCACGTATCAGAGAAAGAGTACGGATGCAGAAAGGGTCTGGGTATACTTGATTTTCTCAAAGACAAAAACATTCTGGTCACTGGTGCAACAGGCTTCCTAGCCAAAGGTATAATAATTTTTATGTTCGATCAACTTTCAAATGCTCTATTTGTAGCAAGAAAAAATGATGTACTTGTCCAGTGGCCTTTTAAATCGTAAATTGTGTTTTGTTAAATGCAGTGGTGATAGAAAAGATACTAAGGGCACAGCCACAAGTTGGTAAGCTTTTCCTGATTATCAAGGCCAAGGATACCGAGTCCGCCATTAAGAGACTGAAGAAAGAAGTAAGTTTATAAAGATCAATATAAAATTCTGTTTATGGTTATTACTTATCCATTGATTAGCATATTCATCTTGCACTAGCAGTTTGCCATTGCCTAATGATATATATTGCTTTTCAGATTATAGACTGTGAATTGTTCAGGTGCCTGAGAGATGTTCATGGCAGCAAATATGAGGCCTTCATGCTGGATAAATTAGTCCCCATAGTTGGAGACGTTTCCCTTAATAAGCTTGGCATGAATGATGAGGTGGGTCATAAGCTTGCACAGCATGTCAACATCATTTTAAACTCTGCAGCCAACACCGTCTTTGATGAAAGGTTTGTTCAGAATTTGTGTTTCTATTGCTCTGCAATCTTTTTCTTTTAAGTAAATTAATCTAGAAAATAATAACCTTTGTGTATTTAGGTATGATGTTTCTCTAGAAATCAATACAAAAGGACCATCTCGGCTCATGGAATTCGGAAGGGGCTGCAATCATCTTCAACTTTTCTTACATATATCAACAGGTGACGTGTATCATCATCTATGTTTTCAATGAATACCCATACTAAATTTTAGTTTGTGCCATCAGCTGAACGGATAGATATTTCCACTGCAGCATATGTGAATGGGCCAATGAAGGGTAGATTATTGGAAAAGGCATTTCATATGGGAGATAGCATAGCTCAACAACTGAAAGAAGAAGAGGCTTCGCCATTGGACATTTTTCATGAATTTGAATTAGCCAACCAAATATTGTTAAAATCAGAAGGCCATAACATTGCCCAAAACATGAAGGATATAGCCTTGGAAAGGTGTGTAATGTCAACTCAATCTTGGTATTAATGTTCCATTCCAAGGTTTAATACAGTATATTTTGCAGGGCAACAAAGCATGGATGGAAGAATGTTTATGAGCTTACCAAGGCAATGGGAGAAATGTTGCTTGACTATAACAGGGGACAAATCCCTGTGGCCATTGTTAGGCCCAGTGTAATTGAGGGCAGTTACAGTGATCCCTTTCCCGGATGGATAGAAGGTCTTAGGTAAGAATGCCACCTTTAATTTTTTATAAACTTAATACTTCTTTAGACAAATTTATTGTTTTATGGCCAATGCCATTGCATGGTGCAGAATGCTGGATCCAGTGATTGCCTACTATGGAAAAGGTCAACTAACTGGCTTTGTTGGCGACCCAAAGGTGCCTGCTGATGTTGTAAGTATCAATAAGAAGCTTTTACAATTTCCTTTTTTAAAGGAAATCGTTCCATAATAAATAGTGTAACAAACTTAGTTTTCTAGCCGTGTACATTAAATCATTTTTTCCTGTGTGGGTTTGTTTATTTTTTTATGTGAAACATTTCAATGAGCATTAATAGAGTTTACATTGAGAAATAATTAAAAGGAAAGGCAACAAATCAAATTATATTAAATTATATAGTATATTCTCTCATTAAGTATAAGTTGTTGAATCAAGTGGAGAGGGAAGTGGATCATCCTACTGATGAACTCTCGAAGGAGAAGATTAGTTGTAGAATCAAGTACATCATAGCAATCCTGAGAGTCTTGGATAAAAATGACACCCACATTCCTTAGTTCAGAGCGAAGGTGCACCTACATCCTCAATGCCACTTGATACTAGCCCAAGAGCTTTCCCTATGGGGAAGGAGTCCATCCACTTTGCTGAAAAGAAGGTGATGAGAAACGGCTCTAATTATGTGCGTGGTTCCCCTGGTAAAGGGTCATGGGAAACATTCTTTAGATAGGGCCATCGAGTGAAACTTTGCTCATGGTACATGAAGGTCCTAGAGATGTGAATTCCATTGCCACCTTCTCCATCTATGCCTATGTTTGAAAATATGTAAAAGTAAACACATGAAATTTCTTATTAAGAGAAAAAATATTAGTCAAAAGTCTAATCAGAAAAAATAACATTATTTTTAAACTTGTAGAGCGAAGACAAAATTTAACAAAATTTTGTTCAAAAGAATGTTTGAATCCATAATAGACTAGATATTTAGAACAAACAAGCCTAATATGCATAAATCTTTCTTGAGAGGAAGTTCTTAATAGACCAAACACCACCCGAAAAAAAAATGGGCTCCAATCTAGACTCCTCTAGACTGCCAAAACTCTTTTAAGCTTAGAAAGGAAAGTTTTGTCACATCCCACTTTCTGCAGCTTATTGGACATCGCGTGGGCCATAAGGAATCAAACAAAAAAATATCTTATTTAAATGTTGAACCATTGTAACATACTACCATTCCTATCGCCCAAATAAAATCGATCGACCATTCCTACCGCCGAAATACTTAATAATATTGTCTGGAGTTAATATGAGAAAGGATGGCATGGACGGGAAAGAAAGGAATGACGGTAGGTTGTTGTCTGTCAGCCATCGACTACCATTAATAAAGGCTGTCACGAAGGGGGAAATGCAGTTTTTTTCTCTTGGCAATATAAGAGGTAAATGGCGGAACACTTGCAGAGGCCAACTGTTCTCCATTGAGACCATTAATAAAGGGTGATTTCCTTGCCTCTGAATGCACTGTAGGATCCATCGACCTTAAGAGACACCCTTCACCTTTGTGCTAGACTGAAGCCAAAAAAAAAGCCTGTGAGCAGCATGGGGAGAATGACTCTAATCATCAAAATGATGAAGAGCCTTCCTTCAGAGCTATAGCTGGGGATAGAAATGGGCAATTTTACAAGTTAGTGAGACTGGGCATGGGATGTTTGTCGTTAACACTTTATCGACATTTCATATTATCAATAATTTTATAGAAGTTTATTTAAGAAATGAATAAAATTGTAATTATATAAATCAAAATTCTTAAGCTAATCGCATCCTTTTCCTGATGCATTTTAGGTGCCAGTAGATATCGTTGCAAATACAGTATTAGCAGCAATGGCAAAGCATATTGGAAAGCCTGGTCTAGAGGTTTATCATGTGGCTTCTTCAGTTGCAAACCCAATACTACTTGAAGACATTATCAATCTCGTCTTTGAACATTTTAAATCCAATCCATATCTTGATAATCAAGGAAAGACAATACCAGTAAAAGAACCATTGAAGTTGTTTAAAAGCATGGATGAATTCTATTCTCATATTGTTGGAAAAGTTACCGCTCAGAATATGACTATAAAGGTAAGATTTATTGAACTTGTCTGTCTGCATTTTAAGTCCATTATGAGCATATAAGAATGTTTTGCTACATGAACTCAGATCGAAGATCTATCTTCTTTAGCTGGACTCCAAAGAAAAGAACGTATTGCTACGAAGTCGATACAACGTATTATACAGATGGCCGATTTATACCAGTCATACGGATCTTATGAAGGAAGGTATCATTGTTTTGACTAAATTGTGAACCTTATAAAAGTGTTTGAATAGCTAAGGACACATTATTATTCAGACGTTCAGATGATACAGGCATTTTTATTTTTCTAACATTACTGTACTTCAGGTTTGACAACTCCAACACACAAGGGCTATTTCTATTTTTTTAACATTTTTCTACTTCAGGTTTGACAACTCCAAAACACACGGGTTATTTCTATTTTTCTAACATTACTCTACTTCAGGTTTGACAACTCCAACACACAAGGGTTATTTCAAGAGCTATCAGAAGAGGAGAAGAAAATGTTTGGATTTGATATAAATGATATTGATTGGAAAGATTATTTTTTAAATATTCATACTCCTGGACTTCGTCAACATGTAATGAAGGGATGTGGATTATAAATATTCAAACAAGAGTATTCTCAATAAATACATAGATGTAAGATGTCTTCAGGGTTGGTCTTTGAACCAATATCTTACACCAGTTGCTTAAATGTATTCTAGGGATCAATTTAAGTATGTTGGAACATTGTAAGGGAAACATTTTGTTTGTATGAACTATAGGAAGGTGTAGTCTAGTTGGATAAGATGTCTCCATGGTTGGTAATAGTTTTTTAAGGGATCTTGTGTCACAGGTTCTCTTATATCACATTTGCTAATACAGTTACTTTAAGAATGAGTTGGTTTGGCAAAACTATAAAATTGTTATGAAGGCTTTTTGGCAACTTCTCTCATAATACATATGAGATCTTTTTAACTAGAGACGGATATTGAAGAATGTCTTGTGCATGATGTTTATTATTTTATGATTTATGTAAATGCATCTCTAGTTCTATTGTAGTTTCTTATTGTTATTTTTCTTTCTTGCATGCTGTGACTCTATTCTCCAATTGAATAGGCACCAATCTGATTGGTTGAGTGATCAATCTTTTCATTAAAGTATGATTTTTTCTAACATTCTTAGTAGTTATTAGGTCCCACTCACTTGTATGATTCAATATTGCAAACTTGTCTACAACCTAAGCAAAGTTAAAACTAAAACACACTTGGGGAATCATGTGGTTGTGATCTTCAAGATACATGTGTATGGTGTATTAAGAGGATTCATCTAAGGTGACTGTAACTTGCCTCTTTCATTAGTTAAATATGTGTTCTTGTCTTAATCTACTTATTGTCAAGTTTTATAGGTCCACTCATGGTTGTCATTAAGACATGGTAGTCAAGGCCTATTTGTATTTATTGCATTTCTAGATTTAATTATCCTATCAAAGAGATCTCAAGGATCACTCTCGTAGGTGTTGTACAGTTTAAAGAATAAGAGGATCTACCATTGCTTATCACTTGGCCTCATACTAGACCCTTTCTTTTTTTATGGTCTCTCTTTTCCCAAGATAGATTGTTTCCCTTGAGTCAAGGTTTATGAGTCATAGTCCTAGGGGAAAGCAACCTAAATGTTTTGAAGCTAACAGATCTAATACAAAATAAAAGGAAATAATGCACTGAAATGCAACAAAATCCTGCTTAGCCATATGGGATTGTTATGTTAATTAACTATATCTAATTTATTTGATCATAATATTAGCACTTAGAAAAAAATTATACTATAGAAGAGAAGAACACAATATATACTGTGGGAAAACCCATGAAGGGGAAAACCTACTAAGATGAGAGTCCCAATGTATTATCAACAACAAAATAATTACAGCATACCTCAAAGATTAAATCCTTGTAGGAGATCTTCATGCTTCATCACTAAAAAGAAAAACCAACAACATAACTCTGCAAAAGAAATTTATAACACTTAATTAATCCAACACTTGTCTCCAACTTTTGGTTTGCAATTCTCTAAAATTAGGATGGCCAAGAATGCCCAAGTGATTCACCTAAGGTTTTTTTATATAAGCAAGATGTTCGCATGGAAGCCACTAGTGTTTTCTAAAACTATGTGCTAACACAATGAGGTGGCACAAATTCCAACACCCCATTTTGCCTAATTTGAGATGTGATAAAATTGTTTCTTACACATACCAACTACCTACTAGGGTGATCAGGTATAGTGTGTCCCACTTGTGGGATGGGGAAAGCAAATGATTTTTGAAAGGAAAAATATTGAACACCTTTGACTAAAGATTTACCTTCAAACGAAGGTTCCTAATTCAAGGGTAAAATACTTGCCACATGCCAATAACCATCAAATCAAGTGAGACCAACTGGAAAGAATGTAGGTACCTTTGAATAATGGCCTCATTTTTAATTTTTAAAATTTTGATGTTTGAAGAAATCTCGAATGCATAATGGATAAGGGTTTCCTAGACCAAACCAACTAGTCATGTTGTATTATGGTGGAAGGAGATGTAGTCTTTGTATTTTTTAGAATCAACCTAACGACAACGTGAGTGAGTTAGAATCTAACATAGCACATTTGACCACACCCTTGCTAAAGGTTCCCATCCAATCACTCTGCTCTCATGAAAAGAGCCAATCAATTGGTGGTGGGAATCATGAGTTATTTTGTTTGCAAGGAAGTAGATTATTGTAGATATCTATTATGTAGTTTGTATGGTATGTTCATGTGTAAAGTTGATGGTTGTTTTGGTATTCATGATTTAGTTGGTGAAGCATTGTTTTATGTTGTCAGTGAAAATGTTGAATTGGTGTTATCATTGTTATTCTTATGTGACTTAGAGGGTCACTCACTCTTATTTTATTTAATTCATTGGTTGCAAAGAGGTAGAACATGCTTAATCTTCATTCTTCCAATTCAATTAGTTCTTCAAGGAGTCTAATTTCTCTAGCATAGAGCTCCTCTCTTTGTTGTCTTTGTTCATTTTGTTGTTCGATTAGCGTCAATATTTATGATTGTTCCTGGATAAGATTTACTTGTGTTGATAGGTTTTCTCCAATTTTGTTGAGAATTGCTTTAATTTAGTCTTCCCTCACTCTAGAAC
Source organism: Cunninghamia lanceolata (assembly GCA_027924645.1). Taxonomy (NCBI): domain Eukaryota; kingdom Viridiplantae; phylum Streptophyta; class Pinopsida; order Cupressales; family Cupressaceae; genus Cunninghamia; species Cunninghamia lanceolata. The sequence goes on from BSBN01000484.1 coordinate 2,803,031, forward strand.
ACATTGAGTGTGAACACTAAATTAGGAAGAAGGAAGAATAGTTTTGTTTGTTGTAAATTGTGTGTTGTATGCTAAATGTTGGAATGTCGAATGTTGAATGTTAATATGACTCGTGATGAAATCAAGAGCTTTATCTTTTCTAATTGTTTTCATTTTTGGTGTTTTTGGTTTATGTAGTCTCTAATGTAATTAATTGTATATAAATGCAACTTTCTTTATCTATTTTTTCCAATTTTTGAATCTGATCTAATGACTAGTTTGCTAAACATGAAACTTATTTATGAATGCAAATCTAGGATGGCTCTTCTTAATGCAATTTTCTACTATTTTTTGTATTTTGTATTTTGACTTTCAGTGTAAATAATCGAATGAAGCAAATTACATCTGATCTATCAAGACAAGAAATGAAATCTAGATCTAGTAAAGTAAGAAATATTAATATAACCAAGAGAAAATAATAGTTTTGCTTTTCTAAGGGTAAGAGAATTTGGTAATTACTAATCTAATCTATCTTCTCAAAGAAAATAAGGAACCTATAAAAAAAGATCAATGCCGATGTCAAGCTTATGTCCTCAAGGATCCAACTTGGTTTGTATCCTCCTCTACAACAATAGGGTTCTTCACTTGATGAATGGAAAGAAAACAAGGATATGAGGGAAATTGGTGTGGTAGAAGCTTAGAAGCTTCAAATAACACAAATAAAGAAAACAACTCTCAAACTCCTATATTGAGCATGAAAATGCTAAAGGGGACTACAATGCATGGACTTGATTCTATTGAGAAATAGGTGTGTTGTACACCTTGCATAACATTAATTATTTTTATTTTTATAAAATAAATATTTATTTGTAGTGCATCTTAATTGATGTGTTTAGCCACATTAGATATTTATTTGGGTGCCACTAGTAAACGTTGTATGTAACACTGGGTTAGTTATTTTGTGTGTGTGAGACACATAGAATAATTATTTATTTATTTGTAAAATTATATAATATTGGGCATAAAGTGAAAACTTAGTTGCAAATATTAAATGAGGGGTCAATGGATTGTGTATCCATGTTTTGGACCACATGGTTTTCTCCATACTAAACCTTGTATTTGTGTGAGCTTGATTCAATAAAAGCAAGAAAATGGTTAGTAGTTGGGGTTGGCTATTGGTTTTTTTGGCTATAGGGTGTGTGAGAGGCTGCCATTATATTGAGTTTTTCTTGTGAGTGCATTTTGTGAAGCATGGCATGGGATGTGTGGATACATGCTTGCATGTGTGGAGGATGCATTAGAGGAGCTTGATGTTTAAGGGGTGTCCATGAGACTCTAAGAGTGTATTTTAATGTTTCATTGTTGATTAATACATTGAGTATGGATACTTTTGGAGGCTAGGTTTTTCCCTCTTGGAGGGTTTTCCCAAGGTATATCTTGTGTTACCTTGATGGTATGTGTGCCTATTCTTTTGCATGTGGATTTCTGAATACTATGTTCACATATTAATCTCTCATAGGGTTATAAGGAACTTGTCTTTATGGCTATATATTTCCATCATTTGGTATTGGAGCTTGGTTGCCAAGTTGTGGGAGGATATCCTTGTTTTGATAACCCTTTCTATGAGTAGATTTTATGTATATAGTGGAATCCATGGCTTTGCAAGAAAGAATTGAAGGCATTTTCAAGGTTATAGGTGTGTTTTTAGACTTGGGTTGTTGTAGTTATAGGGTTTGATTGAGTTTTGGCAAGTGGGTTTTCAATTTGGGCTCCTTGTACGAGGGTTTTAGGGATGAGACTTTTATGGAATATTCATGGGAAAAAATAGACCCTTCCATTGGATTCACAAGGCTTGAGAGGTGAAGAAAAATATATAATTTGACTATATTCAGAGACAAAAAAAAAATTGCCCTATTTTGTGCCATAAGGAATCTTGTAGTAGGAATATTTTGTACCACTGTATAGAATCCGTATGACTGTATGGCATCAAAACATTTTGCAAAATCAAGGAATAAATTCCCTATACATTGTGTCAGCATAGGTATGCCCTTGTCGTAGAAAAAATTAAATTTTTTTGAAAGTATGCAAAATATATTAAAAAAATTAAAATGAAAATTTGTGGGGAGCTAACCAGGGGTCCACACCTCTGGTCCGTTGGGTAACCAGTTCCAATGTCTAGAGGACTATAGCCTTGGGCCCATCCGCTGGGCATGGTGCCACCCAGCCGGCAGTCACCACCAGCCCGCGAGGGATAAACACTCCCGAGCTGCGCGGGAGCCACGCCACCGACGAGCGACCGACACAGCCACCACTGTTGATGGTGGGCATTAGAATTCCTAACCAAACACTCCCCACCACTGCCAGGAGTAGTAGAACCACCCACTGACCTCCAATTCACCGCCACCACCGAAGGAACCACCCAACAGCCACCAGAGGGCCACCAGGGCCTGATCTTCAAGCCTAATTGCGCTGGTTTTTTCCCAAAGGGCCATAACTTTGTCATACAAAGTTGGATCTTCAACTTTTTATAGAAAAAAAAAATCTCTTTCTAATTTCCATGACATGATTTCAAATATTTTTCCTAGATTTTACTGTTTTGACCAAAATTTGCCAGTTGGAAGCCATATTTGTGTTTTGATCTTAGACGGGGCATAGCTTGTGCATACAGTGTCCAATTTTGGACTTCTTATAGGTGTTGGAAAGGTATTTCAGAGAACTAATCATTAGATCAGGTTTGGAAATGTTATTTTGAGGGTTTTTTAATTCCATTTCAGTTTGAGTTGTTATTTAGTTCCTTTGACTTTGGTATTTTGAGAGTTGATGGCAAATCAAATATGAGGTGATTTGGTGTTTGAGTCATTGGAAAATTACATGTTTATCTCTGATTATCTTTGGTTGACAACATTATAAATGTTTGGTTGAATTTTCATGTTGCATTGTGAGATCTACAAGTTGTGCAGTGTTGTAGGTTGTTTGTATTTACAAGTTACATATATAACTTGGATGTGGGTTGTTTATGCCCATAGATACTTCATTGTTTATGTAGATTCTATTTGGTTGGCCTGGATTGGTCACTTGGTTCATTGGTTTGGTTGTCATTATGAGATATAGAGAGAGATGGTATTACTTGATACAATCATGATATGCGACCTAGATTTGTTGACTATATGGTACGATTGTGTGAGACTTGATGGGAGTTTGGTGCAAATACATTGGGTGGTGGTCATGGTGTCATGAATGTTCCTTGTATGGTTAGGACTTTGGAATGACATATTTGTTATATAGGTGCATTGTTGGTGGTGTTGGGTTGATTCTTGTCTTATAGGTAGTATTTCATCTTCTTGGTTTGGAGATCATGATTTACTTGACCTTTTGGGAGTTGTTGATGTCACAGTGGGATTCTTTGATTGTGTTGAGGCCATGGATGATCTTCATTTAGGAGTTGGTTATCACGATGTCTTGGATATCTTGTTTACTCAATTTAGTGAGAGTTTTTGACAGTGATGGTTTGATGTTTATCATGATGCCATGTGTAGATCGGTATCATGGTTTAGTGGGAGCTTTGGCTATGATATAGATTCATCATTTAGGTGATGGATGGTCTTCTATAGTGGTGTTGGTGTCATGGAGGAGCTCTTGGATCTTGTTTCCTTTATGCAGTGAGAGTTCATTGACATCTTGGGTTCTATTGGGAGGGGATGATTATCTTAATGTGATTTGGAGACGTTGACATCTTGGTACCATGGAGGACTCTTGGAGTCTTTGGTTAAGGTGTTGGTTATGGTTTGTCAATTTTGATAGGTGATCCTTGCTTACAGGATGGATGGTATTGCTTACTCTTAACCACATGTTAGATTGTTGGCATGATACAAGTTCTCTTTGGAGAAGGATATTTTCTTATGAGACATAGATCTTCCTTTGAGGAGATGATTAGATCATGATGTGTTCCAAGGTTATGCAAACATGCAGTGGGAGCTTTGACAATGATCTTGTTGTTAGAATTAATTAAGGTTTACATTTATTAGTTTAATAAATAAATGTTGGTTTTATAAGTTAGGGAATTAGTTATTCCCATAATAGTTTTTAAGAAGTTATTGTGGTTACTTGTATGGGAATATGTGGCTTTATAAGCCAATGAACTCAAATGTAAAATCATTCGAAGACAATAATATATTATTTTATGTTTTAATATTGTTGTGCAATAATGGTGTAACTATCTGCATTTTGTCCTACCATATTTCAATATGGTATCAAAGCAATTATCTGATCCTATGCAAATGGAATGAAGAGTCCTTGTGACTGTGCTTAGTAAAGAAGGATTGTAGAGACACAAAAGAGACTATGTCCGACACGAAGAGCATTGTGATGTTGCTCAACATTTCCAGCAAAATCCTCGTGAATTTGAGTTCTAAAATAGTATAAATGGAAGCGCTAATGGGAAAAGAGTAGGCACCAACTGTAGCAGACCATCTCTTGAGTGATCTCTTCCACCAGTGAGTATGAATCTCTACAAGCTTTTATTGCTATGTTTAGTCTGCTGAAATAAAGTGTGGAAATCATTTCTGGTCATTTCCTTTTTTTGGCTGTGGGCATGGAAATCATTTCTGGCCATTTAAATTTTTATTTTGGCTCACATTTAATATTGTTGGGAGTGTAATAAATGTCTAGGCGTGTGAAGAGTAAAAATATGTGAAAATCTACGTATGGTCTTATTTGTGAATAGAAGTCCAAAAGAGAATTGTTGGCAATAAAAAATGGTTATTTTTCAGCAAACTTTATTTATCCATGACTACACAATATGTGACTTTCTAACGGATTCATGGCTTATTTTTTAAATCTAATACTTTGAAATGAATCTTTAAATCTTTTGGAATCGGGGAGATGGTAATTGAATAATTGAAAAGTTGCTTTTATTGGAGAAGTTAAGGTTTAAAACCTTACATAGATTATATTTTTAGAAGTTTGATTTAAAAGGGAATGTAAGGAGAGGTGATTTTTTAAAGGAGGTGGGGAGAGATTTTTCATCTTTTAAAGAGTATTATTTTAAAAAGAAAGAATAGTGGGGAGACATAAGTAGTAGAATTTTTATGAAGATATTTAATTTTATGGAAGGGAGACATAAGTAGTTTTCTTTTTTAAGGGCATTTAAAATATTTAGAGAATTTAACTTATTAAAGTTTTGGAGTAATAAGGTGGAAAATATTGAAGTTATAAGAATATATTTGTGTTTACACTATATTGTAAAAGGTGCACTTTTGGTGGAATTCGACACCTTGTTCATTTTATCATGGCTACATCAAACATTACTTGTGCTCTCGGGGCCATTTATACTACTCCTGATGAGGCCTCCAAAGACTCATCCAAGACATCAGTTGGTTAAAATGTAACAGGGTCATATTGGAGGCAGGCCGCATCGGAGGATGGAGGATTTTACATCATCTCAAGTTAGCTTTTCGCTTTGAGATGATGCTTTGCATGAGAAGCATTTTTGGTTTTGGTTATTTTGTTTTTCTTTGTTGATGCTGACAGATTTGAAGAATGTATGTTTTGTGAAGATTTTATTTTGGAGACAGGTTTGGGATTTGGTGTTGAGCTCAATATGGGTTGTTGTCTAGCAAGCTTCAGAGTATATGATCAAGAATTATACCCTTTCGCGGTCACCAAACAATGATAGAGATCTGTCGTATCTCTTAGGGATTGTTGTTGAATAATTCAAGACTCTGTGATTTGAGAGTTCGGCACTAAAGAGCTCAAGAACATAGCTCAAGGCTACACCTTTCTAAGGGTAGATGAGACAACATGATGGAGCCCTACTTGGTTCAAGATTTGTTCTTTGAGAGAAGATCTTCTATAAAATATGTATTCATATTATGTAATTAGCTTTGTTGAGTATATTAGCATTCAGGGGGGGTCCCTTGGTACTATTGCAGGAACAATGTAATAAAGGGGGGAATGTTAGTTTTATTACATGTAAACCTTAAAGGGGGGTGTTAGAATAAATTAAGGTTTACATTTATTAGTTTAATAAATAAATGTTGGTTTTATAAGTTAGGGAATTAGTTATTCCTGTAGTAGTTTTTAAGAAGTTATTGTGGTTACTTGTACGGGAATATGTGGATTTATAAGCCAATGCACTCAAATGTAAAATCATCCGAAGACAATAATATATTATTTTATGTTTTAATATTGTTGTGCAATAATGGTGTAACTATCTGCATTTTGTCCTACCATATTTCAATACTTGTTGCTTCTTTTGGTATTGAATACATTGATCATGTTATTGGGAGCTTCATGATAGTGCAGTGTTGCATTTGGAGTTTAGCATGGATTGATCATGGAGGTGCTCATAGATACTTGGAGACTTAGGTGAGGTTGGAGTTCTCTTTGGATTATAGACATTTGTTAAGAAAATTACTCTTTGGAGGTTTTAACAGAAATACCAAGGAGCCTACACCTAGATATGGACGTGGGTTCATTATGGACCTAGAGCTGATTGTTCTTAGAGATAATCATTGTGGCTTGGTGTATCCTGGAGGAGCATTTTCATTCCCCACTCTTGGTCTACTTGGTGGACTATCATCTATGAGGTATTGGCCATCCTTTTATATGCATTTTTCTTTGTGGTTTATCTTCTCATGGATATGGATCTTGAGCTATGGTTATTGGTTCTAAATGGTTCATTTGAGGGATGTTGGCATGGTTATCTCCCTTTTCATATGGTTTGATTTATGATGTCTATTATGAGGATTTTAGGAGATGTTATTGGGCTTATTCTTGGTTATGGAATGGTTATGAGTTTGATCTACCTTGGTTAGAAAGGATTACATCCATGTTGGTTACATGATACATATGTTCATTTGATCTATGTGATTGAATGGTTGGATGTTGTTAAGGTTTTTCATTTGGGGTTGCACGAGGAGATCATACTTGACATAGCTTAGCACTTTGAGGTGTTGGTAGAAGGATATGTTATGATATGATTTATTTGTTTTGTCTCTTATTTTCATGGCTACTTCCTAGAGGTTCATGTTGATATGGTTGGACTTGGGAGAGTTATTGCGACAGGTTGTGAGAGAGTATGCCATGATTTATCTTGCATGTGTGGATCATTGAGATTGTTCTAAGTACTACATTAGCCACACCTTGGTTAGAGTGTTGATTGGTAGACTTGGTATGCCTTGATCTATTTTTAGATTTGACATTATCCATGTAGTGGGAGTTCCTAGATGTGTATGTTCTTCATTGACATGATGTATACATGGAGCTTGTGATTGTGATATATGGGTTGGATATGTTGTTGGTATGAGTTTACTGATGTTGTTAATACCTATGAGGTATAGATGTTTGGATGTATTAGCATATGTTGTGGGTACTATTTCTGATCATGTGGGCTTTTACCTTTGAAAACAGTTTGGATCCTTTGTTATCACTTGGATTTGATGCTTGTGTTCTTTGGATTGGTGCATCTTCACCTTTTCCTTTTCTTGCATAGGTGACATCTTGGAGGATGAGACGATTTCTTGCTTGATATGGGGGTTACTTTGATTTTAGTGTAGGTATCTTGATGGAGCATGAGAGCATGTTGGAGATTCATGTGGTTTCATGTTTGCCTATGATGATGTATTTCATTGATTGACCCTTATGCAATGTATACAACAAGTGGGAGAATGTTAAGAAATAGGTGTGTTGTACACGTTGCATAACATTGAGAGATTAATATATATATATATAATTTTTAAAAAATTTACTATTTTCAAATAATATGTGAATTTAGTCTAAATGGTAAATTTTGTACTATGAAAATATAACTTTCTTTATATTTAACTAATTTTAATATAAACTATTATATTTAATAATATAAAATGTAATGTTCCATAATCAATTAAAATTAAGTTTTTAATAAAATAAATTAAAAAAATATTCAAGTAGATGAGAAAAAAATATACTTCACTTTAAATTATTATTTTTGTTTACACTTAATTTTGACCTTATTATAATTACATTGTTTTAAGGTTTATGTTATGTCATTTTACATACCTTACTCTTATCACTACAAATATTATTATAACTATAGAATTGGATTGGTCCAATTTATTGGGAGTTTTCACCTTCTAAACTATAACTAGTACAACTCCATCCTTTCAATAGAAACATGCATGATCATGTACCACCTTTTCAAATTCTAATTTTACCACGCTTGAGTCTAACAATTCTACAAATTAACTATTTCCCATCAATTTGTGCATCAAGAAAAAAATGAATTAGGCACCTGAGATCTTGTAGTACTTGGTCAAGGCCTAGGAAAAGATAGTGATTACACATTGATATCATTGAAAAAACTCAATCAAGTGCATTAGCGAGTAGATCCATTAGGCTTGCACCAACACTAATAAATAATTCATGATAGGTATTATGCATATATGCCTTGTGTGTCTTTGACCATTACAAATTGACAAAGGGGTTTCACTCAATATCAAGTTTCGTACTTCACTCTACATGCAATAGATCTCTAAAGGTGCTTCCCAACACCCCATTTGTCTCAAACACAACTACATGTATATAGATAAGAAAATTCCATCAATTTGTAATAACAAAAGAGTAGGCCATGCTAGAAGGACTAGGTTTAGAGGACCAAATTGTGGACACGTATTAGTCTAGAATAGTAGAAAAGTCTCTATCACTTCATCTCTATTGTCTCTACATCATCTCATTTTAGATTTGGACTTTATCACATCAGTCACATGATATTAGCCAAATCAAAGATAAAAGTTGACATATGACATTTAAATAGCCGATTATATCTATAGACACCTAAAATTGTCCATGCCCTAACATCACCTTTCGACACTTTGTCGACATTGCTTTGTATCACTTTCAACACCTAATCCCACTTATGACACCTAATCCCACTTACGACATCTAATCCCCTTGTCGACATCTTGCGACACTTTATGACATCCTTCATCCTAGGACTATCCTTTTCCCAAATTAATTAAATAAATTATATTTATTTAATTAATTTAATACATTTAATCCTCTATCCCAAATTAATTAAATAAATCATATTTATTTAATTAATTTATCCATTTATCCTCTTAGCCAAATTATGTAAGCTATTTATTTAATTAAGTTTATCATCACACATGATGCCTCTCCAATAATCAATTGAATCTATTATTTAATTAATTATTTCCTATTTTGTCCTCATCCACTTGCATAAAATTCAAACTACCTTTTAATCCTATCCATCCATTTCAAAATAACATCTTTTAAGCTTGGCCATTCACATAAAAGAAGTCCTAGAAATCCTTATCCAAGCCCTGATGTTATCTCAACAAAATTCCACATTCAATTCAACCTCTTAATCCTAACCGTTCATCCATCATATCAAGCCTCTATAAATCAATCCCCATTCAAGCCATTATCATCACAACAATCAAGTATCATTATTGTGCTAAAATTGTAAGCAATCAACATATCATATCAATCATAGCATTGAGCATAGCTAGGTAGTAGGTGGGTGCATACTACTTCTACTCTATTGGAGGAGAGGTGAAGATTTGAGGTGAAGGTATTGTGTTTACATTGCATTATCTTCCATTGTTTTTCCTTCAATATTTTACTATCTTCAATATCTTATCCCACTCATCTATTTATTTCTTTCACAATTCCATATTTTAATCTTAGTCCATATTAATTTAGGTTCAATTATTGTAATGGTGAAATTTTGCATACCCATGTTGATTCCCATTTAGTTTTAGACCCATTTTAATGGAATGGTTTAATACAATTACATATTGACAAATGGCGCACTCTTGTGTGAAGTTCCAGGCTCATTCCCTAAACCATCACCCTTCTCAATTCACAAGTTCATTACTACACATTCGACCATTTCTTATCCTTTTCTACACATATTTTGATGCATCTAAAACTTATTATGCCTTTTGTTTCTCATCATGTATTAGAACATCCATTCCCCACCTCAATATCAATGTTTACTCGTCTTGGGTCAATCCTACACTATGCCAAATTGACCCCTAAAATTCAAAAATTCAAATTGACATTTTTTGTCGACTCTTACCCATTTAATTCCTATAATGAGACAACTTGGTACATGTTTCATATGATTTATTGTTATGTAACATGGTATAAAGGCATTTAGTGTGCATCATTCATGATCTTGTAATCATTCAAATTCCTAGAGTATACAAGGAGCAATTTCATTATAGGAACACTTCATTTGGAGCACTAAAAATAATCTATATGCATCATAATTCAAATTCTAGGACATTTGCAATCTTTCTTACTATTTTCCAACATTCACCAAGGTTGTAAAGTTGGCCATTCCGAGGGTTGACTAGAGAGAACTTGATCCTAATAATCTAACAACCTCCCCAAGGTATTGTTAAATACCACTGGTCCTTAATGATTAACAAGGAGGAAAATTAATCAAATTGAACTACAAAGTACAAGTGCAAGATTTATCAGATTAGATCCATGGTCTAGAATAGGTCCACACCTACTGAAGTGACCGAGAGTCACAAATTTAGCCCTGAGATAGTTACAACACTACATAGAATCCAAGATAGAGGGCATATTTAGATTACCTATCTTTATGTAGAGAGCAAAAGAATTCAGTGTTACATCAAAATTATTCTTTCTTTCATCGCCAAAACTAAATACGCCAATCCATTACATTTACTTTCCTAAAGCAATATTAATTATTCAATTTATCATTCCTAATTAATTACTTTTTAATCTATATTGATTTAAATTGATTTGCATACATTTATTTAATAAACCTAAACTAATATTAAGGAAAAAAATCATTTATAGTTACTTACTGATTGATTTATCATTAATTAAAAATTTAAATTATAAGTATTAAATTTATTTATTTTATATATAGTACAATAGATCATTAGATTATTACATGTAAAATTGGTTGAATGTAATTAACACTTTATTGACATTTCAAATTATAAGTAATTTTATAGAAGTTTATTTAAGAAATGAATAAAATTGTAATAATATAAATCAAAATTCTTAAGCTAATCCCATCCTTTTCCTGATGCATTTTAGGTGTCAGTAGATATGGTTACAAGTACAATATTAGCAGCAATGACAAAGCATGTTGGAAAGCCTGGTCTAGAGGTTTATCGTGTGGCTTCTTCAGTTGCAAACCCAATACTACTTGAAGACATTTTCAATCTCATCTTTGAACATTTTAAATCCAATCCATATCTTGATAATCAAGGAAAGACAATACAAGTAAAAGAACTGCTGAAGTTGTTTAAAAGCATGGATGATTTCTATTCTCATATTGTTGGAAAAACTACCGCTCAGAATATGACTATAAAGGCAAGTTTTATTGAACTTGTCTCTGTATTTAAAGTCCATTATGAGCATATAAGGATGTTTTACTACATGAACTCAGATCGAGGAAGGATCTTCTTCAATTGGACTCCAAAGAAAAGAACGTATTGCTATGAAGTTGATACAACGTATTAGAGTGGTGGCTGATTTATACCAGTCATACACATCTCTTATGAAGGAAGGTATCATTGTTTTGACTGAATTGTAAAACTTATAAAAGTGTTTGAATAGCTAAGGACACATTATTATTCAGACATTCAAATGATACAAGATTTTTAATTTTTTAACATTACTCTACATCAGGTTTGACAACTCCAACACACAAGGATTATTTCTATTTTTTAACATTACTTAATGTTTGACAACTCCAAAACATATAAGGGTTATTTCTATTTTTCTAACATTACTCTACTTCAGGTTATTTCAAGAGCTATCTGAAGAGGAGAATAAAATGTAAGAAAATGTTTGGTTTTGATGTAAATGATATTGATTGGAAATATTACTTTTTAAATATTCATATCCCTAGACTTTGTCAACATGTTATGAAGGGAGGTGGATCATAAGTCACCAAACAAGAGCATTCTCAACAAATAAATAGATGTAAGATGTCTTCAGGGTTGGTCTTTGAACCAATTTCCTACACTAGTTGCCTAAATGTATTCTAGGGGATCAATTTAGGTATGTTGCAACATTGTAAGGGAAACATCTTGCATGTATAAACTATAGGAAGGTGTAGTTTAGTTTGGTAGTCACATGTTTAGATGTCTCCATGGTTGGTAAAATTTTCTTAAGGGATCTTGTTCCTACTGGAATATTAAGGTTTACATTAATAAAGTCACCATAGTTACTTGTAGTTTATTATCAAGTAGTTAAACAATTAGTTGTATTCCCATAAGATGTTAGTTGGGGAAGTTATATTTGAAAGGCTTTATAAAAGCCATCTTAGAATGAATGTAACATCATACTAAATTCGATAATATATTAGTATTTAGTTTTATTATTATGCAACCATGATTTAGTTCTCTGCAGTATTTTATATGCTTTGCAGAGCATTGAAGATTTATGTGTGCCTATGATTGAAGAAATTATGTGTGGAATTTACTTGGTACGAAAGGTGCCAAAATATGGAGAATGTCGCTTCATTAATGTTTGAAAGTTTAAATATGCACTAGAGATTTTTAAAGATTTTATTGAGGCATGATCAATAAAGGTGTTTGGTATATTTTCTTTAGTTATTGTTTCATTTCTTATGTTGCACTGAAAATGGAAGCAAGTTATAACCATCTACGATAAGGCATAAAAACATGTATAGCTATGTGTGAAAGATCTATAGCGTTAGAAGTGTCTGATGGTATGTAGAGTCACATGGTTGATAAAAACATTGTATGTTATTATTGTCTGAGTATTGAATGAAGTGTTGAATGTTGGTATTAAAGGCATTGAAGATAGTTTTTCCTTCATTCCTGATGTGACGAGATGGTGGAGTCAAGTTTTTTAAACATTGCTATGCCGAAACCATGCTTTCTAATGCCCACTGTTTAATTTTGTCTACTATATATGTTGTCGACAAATATTGTGGACCTTTCCACTGTAAAATTGTCAACTAGTTTAATGATGATGATTGTCGACTGGTTTGTCGAAAGGAGCTTAGTCGACAGGATTTCGACCAGCCGGTCGTTTTACAAGGCACTGGCTAGTTAAGCTTTACCCTTTCTAATACCAAATAAGGGAAGGGAAAAAACAATTTGAAAGGATTCTTAAATCATCTTTGTGAGCAACAATGTAACACTCATTCATTTTTTATGTTTGTGAGCCATATCTACCAATGTTAGTAGTAAAGAACCTCTAAGTTTGCAGCGAAGGTAGATCAAAAGGTGCCCTGGGTAGTTGAATTTTTCTTTTGAAAATGCTCTGCTAGGGTTTCAACTATAGATAGCCTCCATTGTTTCCTACCTAGTGTCATACCGTGCTCTAGGCATAGGAATTTTAGCCTTTCTTTTTGTACATCCGCATTTATTGTGGTTTTTTAGCCTTTTAAATGCCTCCTACCAGCTCTGACCCAGCAATTTTTGCTAGTGTTGGTGGTTTGATGGCTCTGCACAGTGGCTTCTCCACTGACCAAGCATCCCCAGAAGTTTTTTTTGAAGGTCTTTCATGAGGTAAGCCAACCGACTCTCCTGCTGATGTGGTTTTACCCACGCAGGAATTTGATTCTGCATGTCAATGGTTAGAACAACATACTCTTATTGGATACTTTGTTGGGAGGACTCCCCCTAAAACTATGCTCAAAGACTGGGTTCAAAAGGCTTGGGTCCCTCATGGGGTCCGCCTTGATATGGTTCAAAATCTGACCACAGGATTTTTCCTTTTCCACTTTGCGGAAGTTAGTCATGTTCAAGCAATCTTGAATCATGGTCCATGGTATGTCCGGTCTTCCTTGCGTGTATTCCAATAGTAGACCCATGACTTTGTGGTTTCAGATGATACCAAACTATGGGTCCCCATGTGGATTGAATTCCCTGGTTTGCCCTTGCCTTGTTTACATTTCTTGCATGATATTGCTTTCTCTTTAGGGAGAGTAATTTGTGTCAAACCAAATAGGTTCTTTCAAGCTCACCCACAAAAGCAAGTCTGTGTAGAGGTGGACCTTTCGCATGACCTCAAGGAATCCATTGATATTCAAATTGGCCATCTTCGACATACTCAAAAAGTTACCTAGTTTAATTTGCCAAACACTTGTTATCGTTGCCAACTAGCTAAACATAAAATTAGGGATTGCCCTCTTGCCACACCTCGTACTCGAGCTCCACCCAGGGAGGTTACTCAACCCTGTCTAGTTGAAGTTGTTTCCAAGCCAGTGGAAACATGGGCTATGGTTACCAACCGCAAGCACAAGGCTAAAGCCCCTATGGAGGCTCCAAAGTCTGTTGGGTCACTTAATGCCACTTAACACCCTTCTACAAAGAGGAAGGACACCCTCAAGGGTTCTAATGCTCTATCATTATAGAAAAGGCCATTGACCTTGCAACAACTAGGTTCAGTTAAAGCTGTGTCGCCAAGTGAGTCTCCTCAAAGGTGCTCTCGCAGCTATTCTTGACCTCTTGAAGAAGGAGAAATTGCTCAGGAGAAAAGGAGATAGCCATCTCCTCCCATTCAATTTGGCACAAACCCCACTAAATTTCTGTAGAATCATTTTTCTTCCTTCAAAGAGCTAGATTCTGAGGAAAGGGTGGAGCCTTTATTACGAAATTTCTCTCTTAAAATGTTCAAGGTCCAACTGACCTCACTAGGAAGTACTCTGTTAGAGCTACATTACAACAATATGTTGCAATTGATATTTTGTGTCTACAAGAAGTTAAAGTTACAAGTTTTTTGCTTTCTTCGGCTTGCCACTCTATTTGGCCAGCCAGTAAATTATTTTGCACTAATCATGAGGCAAGGAAAGGTGGCGTTGCTACAATTTTGTCCCCTCGATGGTAAGATTCAGTGGTGGCTCATGGGGTGGACCCCACCCATTGACTAGTCTGGACACTACTCAATATTGATAATCATTCCTTTGGGATTATTAATGTTTATGCATCAAATGATGTGCTGGAAAGATCTCTTCTCTAGCGATGGATTTCAGACTCCTTGCTAGTGGCCACCTGGCTTATTTGTGGGGATTTCAATATGGTTGAGATGATGTATGATAAAGATGTGTTGGTTATGATGTTAGTCACAAACAAGCATAGAATAAAAGTACACATTAACCTTTATTCATCTTGAAAGATACTATGAATTCAAGGAATTCTTGATCCCAAGTCTTCGGTGATTAGGTCTTAATCGTCTGAAGTTACTCAGAGGTTAATGTGAGTTGCTGTTTCCATTTTGGGGCCTTACGTGAAAGTTCAACGTCATCATGACATTCCTGCAGAAATTCTTTACAAAGAATTCATATTATGCAATTATTTGGTGAAAAGATGCAGAAATACCTCAATCTTTGCATGATATTTTCAATTGTGCATGCTTTGTATTCAAATATGCTAAATATTTGCAATTATCTATGAGATGTATGCATATCTGTGTTATTTGCTTAAGATCATCAATTATTTGCAATTATGGAGATGAAATGTCTTGGAATTTAAAAGAAATTGAAGAAATACTTCTAATTAAAGTGAACCTTTAGCTTTTGAACCACATGTATATTAGATACTGTCATGAAGAGAAGAAAACTAAACCATATTTTCACCAGGACATTCCATAGCTAGATATAGTTGGTGCTAACTTCAAAGGAACTTGTATGAAAACAATACATGTAAATAGACATGCACTCCAAGGGACGCAGCAGATCACCACATATATCCAGAACTCATACACTGATTACTCAAGATTTACTATGAATTGTAATCGACACAGTCTTCTCATTCATTAAGCATGCAAAAATATAAATGTATACCAAAACTTTGAAATGAGCTCTGAATGTTTCAGCAGACGGATTTCAATTAAGTTTTGAATGTTTACAATAAGGCATTCCACCACCTTTTATAGAATAAGGTGAGGAATCCGTTACAAAAAGATCCATGATCTTGATTTATCAATGCACATCTACTGTCATCATTTTCTTGACTTTGTCAATCTTTACAAAAATGGCACAAGTTGCCAGCTGGCAACTATCTATATTACTTATGCTTATATCCCCTTTATGATGTATCTTCATCATGTTCCTCAGCTGATTCATGTGGATCATCATCATGTGCATCACTTCCTAAACTTTCGCTATCCAGATGATGATAATGCCGCATATGGGGCTGCATGTTGTTCCGGATCTGCTCATATGAATGCACAACTTGATCTATTCCTCCGCCATCTTGAGTCTTTGCTTTGATGATGGCGTGCTTATGTGCTTCATACTTATCTCTGTTGTTATCCAGCTTGTTTTTCTTGTCCTGCAGTGTTTCATTATATTTCTCCATCTTGACCTTGATCCTCATTATTTTATCTATAAGTTCCTCTGTCAAGTGGACAGGTGGACCATCTGCCTCTGATTCGAAGTTACTGTGTAGAGCTTTGATGGCAAACTCTTCATCTTGATTTTCTATTTTCCCTTCCACCTTTCCTTCCAATGTTTCTAATATCTCTGCTTCTTCAGCCATTAGATCGTGTAGCCTCATGCTGATATCTCTCAGCTTATTATTGCATCTTCTGAGGACTCCACATTCAAACTAAATGTCTTTATACCAGACGTCTACCAACAATGCGGTATTACTATTTAATACCTGCTTACTGATAAGCAGTTAAGGATTTATCCTCTTTATTTCTCCCAAGATGCTCAGGACCCTTTCCAGTTTGTAAGACCTTTTCCCGGTCTGCATTTGCAATTTATCCACCTTGGTCATGGAGTCACTTAGAATGCTCCACCTCTTCAAAAAGGCCTTCACTATTTCTATAGCATCATCTAATGTGGATGACATCCATTTTCTTATTATAGACGCTCCATGTTTCATGAGGTCTAACTTATTTACCTCTTCCTGAGAAATGGCAGTCAATGGGACTGCATGTTTAGTTGAAGTATCATTAGGATTAATCAGCCTCTTTATGTAGGCATGCAACTGAGCAATGTGCTCTTTGTGTTGCTTATTCTTCTCCTTCTCTCTTTTCACCTTTTGGATCAAAGAATCGATAATGTCCTTGCCCTCCTGACCTTCTTGGTCCTCATTGGAAAAACCCAAATCTACTGTGCTAATTTGAAATTCATCTAAAGTAATTTTACCTTTTTCTTTCTCCACTGCAGGTATGGCAATTTGTACGGTCCTCCTCCCGGTTGCTGGATCTCTCCTGATGGCCGATGTCATTCTAGCCTTCCTCCTAGGCTTCATTATATCCGCAGAGAATAAGGTGGAGACATCAAATTCCTGAATTTGAAGTTCTTCCTCTATATTTACTTCTTTTGCCAACCACGGAGGCACCTGATCATGTTTTTCAGCATCATCATGATGTTCACCCGTATCTCCCGTTTCTGTCAACAAATGTTGTGGAGATGGTGATTTTCCCATTTCTTCTTCCTGATGCTCACCGTGTTGTTGATCCTACGGCACCTCCTCCTGTTGAGGAATTTCTTTCTCCAGAGGAGCATCCTCTTGGTGTGGGGAATCCTGTTGTGCATCTGTATGTTGATCATGATGATCATGATCCTTCTCCGTCATCACTTCATCTGTTTTCAACTCTTCCCCTTGTTGTTTATCCACTGCACTGGATACTGTGGGTTCTGCCTAAAGTGCTGGCGGTTGTTCTGCAACCACTATTTGTTCTGGGCCTACACTATCAACTTCTTGTATTTTGGCAGCTGGATCCTCTATTGTTTCCTCCTTTTCATCAGCTTTCGTTTCTTGAACCTCTACTATAGCAGGTTCCACTGATGTATCATGTGGACTTTGTTGTCCTAATTCCAGAGTATGGCCTTCTGATTCCACCATCTCTATTTCTTCTGTTGGGTGCCCTTTGTCAGGAGATCCTGCTGGATGTCCAGGACTTGCATCCTATTTCTCTATAAGGTCCACTACTGCAGGACTTGTCACCTCTATGATTAATGTATCTAGCCCTATTTCTTGAGCTACCTACTCTGGGCTCTTTTCTTGCTCTTCTTCCACTTGCTTCATCTCCTCAAATACAGTTTGAATTGGTGGAGGCTTGTGAGGGGTCATACTTATACCAGCAGCAAGTGTTTACATCTTTTGTGCGGCCACATCCTGCATGACCTCATCATCAGACAAGTTTATTGTCTTGTCTAGCGAGACATGCCCTAATTGCATTTGAGCAGTTTCTTTCATTTGTTCTTCTGCAAGTTCAGTTTTGAACTTGATGATGGTAGGAAGTGGAACATTATGCTGAAGTTCCTTAGGTACTTCACTACCTACCCCTTGTAATAGTGTAGGGGGCTGTTTTATTTCACCTCTCATAGAGGTTCTTTGTTTCTTAGGTGGGGTGGACACCAGCACCTGTGGAGCTTTTCTCTTCCTCTTTATAATTAATGGAGCCTCTTCTTCTTCAAGCTCTTCCTCCATGAGGATATCCTCTTCTCCAGGTTTTCTTGAGGATTGACCCTCTTCTAGGGTCTTAGTGATTCCAGCCTCTGCTGTCTTACTCTTCTTGGGCTTTTCTTTCCTTGGAGGCGATGTTGATTATGATCCCGATCTTGATGCTGCTGCCTGCTCAGTTACAAATACTGCCCTTTCAATTATAACCCCTTTGGGTTCTTTATCCACCTTCTTGCCCCTTGGGGGTCTTTTGCTCTGTTGTTGTGGTGGAGGGATTCTATCTCCCTTGGTCTTCCTCTTCTCATTCAGGAAGTCGTCATATTCATCCCTAGGAATATCCTGTCCCTTCTTCTTGTCGTCCACCATAATGGCAACACCTTTCTTCTTCAATGCCTCTACCTGCTCATCAACCCAAGCTTGAGTCAGTTGTATGGTCCTGGCAATGAAAGGGTCCAGAGATATATCTTCCTGCATGGTGAGGTCAGGTGAAGAGATGGTGTCATTATATATTTTCTTCTGTTCATATTCATCTACAATTATCTTTCCATCATCCTTCTTCAATTATTAGGGAAGGGAGATGCAATCAAAGGTTCTAATTTGGTTCAGAGTTAACCTCTGATACCTTCTTCTCCTGGCCTCTGCCTCATCTTCGCAGTTGGCCCAAAAAGCCTCTAGGTGCCTCTGATGAATAGGCTTTCCTAGTATTTTCTGCATTCTACCGTAAGGATCATATGGTCTTGTTAGTGGGAAAGGCTGCAGATTCATTTTATTTAGGGTGACCATCACCTTCTTTATATTGTCTGAGTCAGGGCACATATAGCATCCAATGCTGACTGGGAACAGAATTGGTGGTAGCTTCTTGGCGTCCTTGTACATTTTTATCATAGTGGAAGCCTGCCGGATAAATTCCATTAGTATCACTGCATCAGTAGGATACCTCGGCAGCATCAGGGGATGTCCCTCAAAACCTTCAACCCTTATGTATGAAAAGGTTGCAAACTGTATGTACCAGGCCCCATGCCTGTAAACTATCTCTTGAGCCTCCATGCTCAATCTCTTTGTTCTGTCCTCTTCCATGGTCCTCACCAGATGCATGGAGAATGCATCATTGACTAGTTTGTAATCTTTGAGGTAATTGGTCCTTTGCAGCTGGGGATGATGATCCCAGATATATGCAGCATTTGTGCCTGTAAGCTTTCCGTCTGTAACTAAAGCATCAAAAGTGCCTTTGTAAGCACAAGAATAAACAATGTAAGATGTCATATAGAATACACAATTTGAACCTCCTAGGTTCATCAGCTGCTCATGCAGAGCATCACTTATTATCTAGCCCCATAGTGGCTTGATATCTGAATATAGACACATCATTAATATTCCGTACATCCAATCCCTGAAACTACCAGCATCAGGCTGGCCTGTTACTCTATTCAGGAGTGCAATCATGTATTGGTATTCCTCACTGAAATCATATTTGAATAGGTGCACAGGAATTTTGGCTGCTGCAGGATATGTGCTATTCTCAGCCCGCCATTGATACATGTTCTTCCTGGCTGATTTCTTGTTGGCTTCATATTCCTTTTCAGACTTCCTCAGGTCTATGCTCTTAACTTTATTGCCCAGTGGCAATTCAAATGTCTGAGAGAGACCCTTGATGGAGAGGTCTGCATATATCCTCCCATGTTTCATCACTTGCCTTGTCTTAGGATTATAATTCTGAGCACACTCGATGACTAGCTCCGGAGATTCCATAGAGTATGGAAAACTGACAGCGTTCCACATTCCTGATACGAACACTGCGTCCAGCACAAGACTTTTGTCATTCCCATCATTCAGCCTAGCTGACCAGGCTTCTAAATTGGTGCTCCCCTTATGGGTATCTGTAATTGTGCCATATTTAAATAGGACGCCCCTCTGAGATGAGAACATGGGCCTACTAAATTCCTCTTGACATTTAACTAACCACTTGTCAGCCATGAGTACCTGCAATTAACAAAATCCTATCTCACAACGGGTATTCACATGCATGCATATTGCAATTAACTTTATAAATCACCATGCCTACTATATCCTTTCAACATTACTTAATCATATGGATGCATAAACTAGAACTTACATCATCATACCTGAACAACAATAACATGATGAGGGTTTCATTTACTTACCTGGTTATGCAGATTTTTCTTTATACTAGTGAACTACTAACGACGCTCTTAATTCAGCTGATGATCACTTCCTTCCTTTTGTCTGTGAGCTCAAATCGTGCAACAATCGCTTGTATGCAGATATGGAAGCTGGTGCTCTGTAAAACAATTTTATCGCAAGGTAAATGTAAAAATGATGGTTGAATTACCTTTTAACCTTGCAATTAGGGTAAATTTAGGGCAACTCTGACAAATTAGATTGTATTCATTGATTATTCGTGCAAAAATGCAAGATCTCGCCAGGTGTTTCATTGGGTTCCAGGGTCGGCAGGAACCACCTACCATGTCCGCGCACATTAAATGATAATGGCGGCAATGGGAGCAGGGGGATATCCATATGACAGGATATCGTGAAGGCAGGATGATATTCGCAAATATCGGGTCGAGTTTCAATATCATCCTCCTCCCTCATATTGGAATTGTTATCGCGACAAGATTCGAGTGACAAAAGCGCCCTTTGGTTATGTTTAGTACATCAGGAGGATATTTCGATGTATCGGGTGATGTTTCAAATATGATGATGATGAGACAAACTTACATGCCTCTCTTTTGGAATATCAGGATGACGTCATCCTGATATTCATTCTTTGTATCGGAAAGGCATCATCACGTCATCGTCATATTAGGTGAACATGATCATGTTTAGAAAATATCCTGTCGAAATGTAAATGTGATGATGATGTCATCATCATGTTTGTTTCTTTGTTTATCCGATTTGGATGACGTCATCAGGATATTGGCTTAGGGTGATATTTCGCAGCAGGAGGATATTAAGAAATATCGGGTTACCTTTGGAAATATGATGCTCGCGATATATAGGACTGTTTGACGGGAAAGATTCATTACCACTTAAAATTGACGTCCGGATATCTAGACTGCATGACTTATTGGTGATGTACCAAGATCAGGGTAATCTTTGACAACATGACCGAGGTTATAAAATATGATCCACCTCTTGCGAATATCAAGTTTGACCAAAACTTTGACTATTCATAACTTTTACATCCTGAGGTATATCAGAGTGATGTAAAAGGCAAACCTGCATGGGATTTAACACTTTTTCAAAATATGAGGTCACAGAAATGAAATGTGAATTTTGACAAACTGACCTCATGATGATGACTTACTTTTACCACACCGCCAGAAAGCAGACAACACAAGCCAAGCCGAAAAGTTGGGTCCCTGTTTTGCCAAGTCAAAATGGGGCATGTTGTGTAACCACACAACAACTTGCCACCAAAGAAAACAAACAAATTCCAATAATTCAAGTGATGTGATCACATTCATCTATAGTATTTTAATTCTATCTAAGCATAAGTATCATGATCTCCTGAATGATGAAATTCATCATGGTAACAATGCTAACAAAGGATCAGGTGTGTGCGTATGATTAATTATCCTCATCTTGAAAGCAAGTTGAAAACATAAGTAACTGGTGTTAAACCACATAGTTGGAGATCATCCCTCATAGCCAACCTGGATAGAGCCTTGCTGCCAGCAGGCATTCATAGCCCTGGCAAGGTTATCTATACAATCTCCCTAAGTAGAGCCCCACTGCCAGCAGGTGTCTATAGCCCCGGTAGAGTTACTTAGATGGCCTAATTTTATTTCTTTTCTGATTTTCTCTTTAAAATTTGTATCTGATATCGTTATGTCAGCTCATTTGTACAAGATACAGTCACTTGCAGATTTAGGTTGGAGATTGTATTAGTAGAAAGGGAGTGCCTTTAGATTTTTCACTTAACACCTATACTTGTGTGTTCAACAAACCCAAGGCTATTAGGTGTTTCATTGTGATTGATTCACTTTGACCAAGAAAAGGCACCCTGATGAATGGATATCACAAACCTGATCATGAATACTTCTTAGAATGAATCATAATCTATGTCTAAATGTGTTCTCATCACTTGAATTCTAACAATTTAGTTATTTTCTTTAATGATGAAGTGCATCATCCTGACTTACCAGAACAAGGTCTCAACCAACAAAATGAAACAAGCAAAACAAACAAACTGTACAAACAACTATACAAATATACAATATGATACATATGACTGTCATGAAGTCATTTAGGCCTAGAAATAATGCTTGAGGAACTGTCCATTGACTAGCAATGGGACATCCTCACCTGTTAGGTTCTTAAGCCTATAAGTACTATCTCCTAGTATCTCAAAAATTTGAAAGGGGCCTATCCATAATCTGTCAAACTTACCATGGTCACCTTTCTTTTCATGGGCTTTATCCCATATCAGGACCAAATCAAATATCTTGAAAGCTTTAATTCTGGCTCTCTTGTCAAACCAGCATTTGACAACAGCTTGATGTTTTGCAAATTGGTCAATTGCTTGACTCATTTTTTCTTCCAGGTGCATCAATTGAAGCAACCTGACTTCTTGCTTATTGTCTATGCCTAGGTATTCTTGGGCAAACTACAGAGTAGGAATTTTTAAGTTTGCAGGGAGGATGGGATCCACCCCATATACTAGTTGGAA
Organism: Cunninghamia lanceolata; assembly: GCA_027924645.1. NCBI lineage: Eukaryota > Viridiplantae > Streptophyta > Pinopsida > Cupressales > Cupressaceae > Cunninghamia > Cunninghamia lanceolata. The sequence goes on from BSBN01000484.1 coordinate 2,826,092, forward strand.
AGGTGAGTTTCCTAATGCAGTTTTCACTCTAGTTCTGTCAACCCATAAGACATACTTTAGAAATGAGTTCCATTCCCTAGGGTTCTTCTCTATCAATTTTCTTATGATACTCAGCAAATTTTTATTGGTGGATTCTACTAATCCATTCCCTTGGGGATAGTAGTTGGATGAAAACTTAAGTATAATCCCATGATCAAAAGCCCAACTTGATAACTTGGTGGAAGTGAAGGCAGAACCATTATCACTTACCAATGCATAAGGAGTTCCATACCTGGTGACAATATTGCTCTCCAGAAATTTAATGACATCATCTACAGTACAAGTTTTGTTGCTAACAGCCTCAGTCCATCTAGTACAATAGTTAGTAATCATTAAGACATACCTATGGCCTGAAGAGGATAGAGGATTGATTGGTCCTATGAAGTCCATGCCCCACTGTGCAAATGGGCGCTCTTCCATCACTGGCTGCAAGGGTTGTGTAGCATACTTCTCTCTGTTGGCAGCAACCTGGCAAACATGACAACATTTAACATGATCAGCTGTGTCTTTAAAAATTGTAGGCCAGTAATATCCTGCTTTGAGGATTGCATGTGTTGTGGCCAATGCTGATCCAAGTGCCGTTCCAAACTTATCATGTAGTTCTGACAAGACTTCATTTGCTTCTGGCTTTTCTAAACATCTCAGGTATATTCCTTCATAATTCCTCTTGAATAGGGTTCCTCCCTTCATCATGTATTTTTGGGATCTTATCTTTAAGGCTCTTCTCTGTGAAGCTTGCATTCTTGATGGGCATCTTCCAGTGATCAGGATGTGCCTGATATCCGAATACCACTCTTTATTATCTTTCTCATTGATCACATACTGCTGACTAGTAATGTTTGGATCAATTTTGGATATCATCTGGCTCAAAGCTTGTCCTCTTACCAGCTTCATTGGTGTAATTTCCATGTCATACTCTTGTAATACAGTAATCCATTTGGCTCTTTTCTCACCAGGCTCACTTTGCATCAGTAGCATCTTCACTGCTGCATCAGGTACTACTGCAATTACTTTGCTTCTTAGTATGTAATGTCTGAATTTCTTTACTGCTCTGACTAATGCAAGCTCCTGTCTCTCAACATCTACATATCTTAATTTAGCATCCCTGAAAGGACAGCTCATGAAAGCAATTGGTTTCTCTTCTTTCTCTTCATTTCTTTGAGTTAGCACTGCTACAGAGGTATGTTCTGAAGCAAATGAATAGATGTAGAAATATTTTGTGTAGTCTGGACTGATAAGGACTGGAGCATCAGAAATGGTTTTCTTTATATCTTCAAATGCAACTTTGGCCTCTGGTGTCCACTCAATTTGTGCATCTTTTTTCAACATAGCATTTAGTGGTCTGACAATCTCAGTGAAGCCGGTGATGAACTTCCTCACAAAGTTTATCTTACCAAAGTAAGACTTGAGTTCCTTTTTGCTTCCTAGAAGTTGTAACTTCATAATAGACTCCACCCTGTCAGGGTCAATGATAATTCCATCTTCTATGATTAGGTGGCCTAGTAGCTTTCCTGTTGTCACCCCGAATATACACTTCTTGGGATTCAAAGATATTCCGTATTCTTCACATTTTTTCAGTACACTTCTGAGATCAGCGACATGATTCCCCCTTTCCTTGGAGAATACTATCAAGTCATCCATGTAGATGACTATACATTTTCCTATTAAGCCTCTGAAGGCTATGTCCATTGCTCGCTGGAATGTAGCTCCAGCATTTATGAGGCCGAATGGCATACGTCTATATGCAAATATCCCCCACTTTGTAGTGAAGGCAGTTTTCAATCTGTCAATTTTATCAACCATCACTTGGTTGTATCCGGAAAAGCCATCCAGGAATGACATCATTTTAGCTCCATTTACAATCTGCAGAACTTCATCCAATGAGGGTAAAGGATAATTGTCCTTTTCGGATGCTCTGTTTAGATTCCTAAAATCTACACATAACCCGATGTCTCCATTCTTCTTTCTAACTGGCATGAGATTTGCCACCCAAGTGGAGTGTCTGATAGGAAATATTATCCTGGCATTTAACAATTTCTTGACTTCTTTAAGAATTATTGGTTCAAGCAAAGCATTGACTGGCCTTTGCTTTTGTCTGAAAGGTTTAGCATCTGGTTTGAGAGGTATAGTATGAGTTATGATAGAGGTGTCATATGTCTTCAGTTCATCATAAGTCCATGCAATTACATGTATGTAGTCTTTGAGTGCCTGAGTTATTCCTTCTAACTCTTCTGATGTGCAAACCTTACCTATCAGTACATTGTTCTTGTCCTCATCCTGTCCAATATTCACTTGTGAATACTGACCTCCATCTGCCTTGGGCAGATCTTTTTGTTTAAGCATATTATCCAAATCAAAGGCTTTTTCTAATTCAATCATACCTTTGGGGATCCTATTGCTAGGTAATTCTAATATCTCATCTTCTTCCCAGACATGATCTTCCATACCATTCTCATCTATAATCTGAGCTTCAAATATGTCTCTGTTTGAGATGAAGTCCAGAATATGCTGATCATCATCAAACACTTGGAGGTTGGTCACATTATCAAGTACTGAAGGTACTGACACCAGTTCTACTAAAAATCTTTTCAGACCAGATATAGATAGTGGCTCCAATGTACTGGCAGCTTGCGCAAGTGCATTTGCCCTATGGTTTTGTTCTCTGGGTACGTGGGTGATATTAAAGGCGTCAAAATCCTCAATCAGGTCCCACACACAATGTCTGTAGTTGGACAGCTTTCTGTAGTTACATGAGTAGATTCCTCTTACTTGCCTCACAACTAGCTCTGAATCTTCGAAGACATGCAGGATCTTTACTTTCTTCTTATGAGCAAACAGTATCCCGTGAATTAGAGCCTCATACTCTGTTACATTGTTGGTGCATGGGAACTATAATCTGTAGGCTGCTAAGTAGGATTTTCCAGTTGGATCAATCAGATCAATTCCTACCCCAACGCCTTGCTTAGATTTGGATCCATCAAACCTTAGGATCTAGGGTTTATCTTCAGCAGGACATTTAGCTGAACATTCTTTTTCCTTTGCAGCTCTGGCTGCTGCTCCACCTGATATCCACTTTAACTTAGGGACGTTATCTTTCTCAAGTTTATTCTTTCCTTTCCTTTGTGAGCCTAATGGCTTTTCTACTCTTTCTTTCACTTCAGCAGGAGGATGATCTTCCAGATCTGTGGCTGCATGCTTTTTCAAAATGTGTGAACATAGTGAGCAAGTTGTTTCTGAGTGAGGTGCCTCATGCAACCTACACCAACCTTTAATTAAGACTGCGTGGGAAGATTTATGCTATCGTGTCATCTTTTCTATTTCTTTTGCTAGAAATTCTTCGAACTTAGTCAGGTTACTACCTTTGTCTTCATCAGACAATTCATAGTTGGGTTCTATAAAACAATCACTCCCAGGGGTGATCTTTTCCTTCCTCACTTCATTTATCTGGTCAGACACCAGAACTTCTTCTGTTATCAGAATATGATCTTCATCATGATCTGTCGGCTCCTCTGTTCCTACAGAAGATAGATAAGAATTAGTATCATCATCATCGTCATCAGATGTAGCATTTACCTCAGAATATGATGATGATGCCTCACTGCATGTCTACTCCAGCATCATCATATCTAAGCATGTTTCACAAGTCCTTTCTGAATGTGCTTCATCGTGTAATCTGCACCATCCATCAATCAAAATATCATTAGTAGGTATACTTAACAATTGACAACGTTTTACCTGATTAGTCAGATGTATCTCAAAATCTCTGAAGCGATCTATTTCATTCTCATTATCAGGATTATTATCATGTTCTACACTTGGCATGTCCTCCTGATGATCATCATCATGATGATAATGAAAGTCAAGCATCAGGATCTCTTCTATTTTGAAAGTCTGTGGCCTGATGCAGTAAACTCCAGGTTCTACATCTACGTACATGATCTCATTTGTTCTGTTGTACTCGATGATCATATGCTTCATTCTCGGCTCAGCATCAATCCTGATCTGATTAGGTATACCCTTCTATGGTAACCACATGTGACTAAAATCTGTGGACATATATTCGTTGAGCGTTTTAGACCAATCTCAGCTAAGCAGCATCCCATAAGTATCAGGTATGTCAACTACCTAAATGTCAATGTAGTACTGTATTCTAGGATCAGATGCTAGTTGCATGTGGATATGAGTTAACTCTCCTACTACACTTACTTCTATTTTGTCCAGCTGTGTGACCTTCTTTGGAGATTTAGCAGGATGTAGTCCTAAAGCATTACATATTGACAAAGGCATAACATTCGTGGAAGCTCCTGAATCAACCAGACAGTTGTGCAGGTTCTTGCTGAACATTCTTATGGTGAGGAGGAACGGCGGTGATTCAGTTTTATCCTTATACAAGATCATGTGGGAGGTTTCTATAGCTTGGACTGTAGCTGACACTTTAGGCTTAACAGTATTATCCCTAGCAGCATGATCTTTGCCACTGGATTGACTTGAAAGATGGCCATCCTCTTTAGGAGCAGGATCATCTAGTGACTTCATGAATGCTTTTTTTGATGGTAGGAGTTTTCAGTAACTCAGACAAGGATAGGCTGATCTTAATTTTCTTCATTTTATCAGCGAGATAATTGACCAACTTGTTAGATTCATGAGGTGCATTTACACCCTTTGATCATGTGTTCTGAGGCGACAAGTACTGAGCATTTACCTTGGGGAACCCAGGGTTATTGCTAGCTTTAGGATTAGGAGGTGTATTGAAGTTATTTGGAGGTAAGGATGATGTCAGTGGACCAGCCGGTCTGTTAGCATTACTCCTCAAGTTATAATTATGCTTACTAGGATATTGCTGCTAGTATGCATGCACTTCCTCATGCTCTCTTGCAGGCTCATTTTCATCCTCAAAGGGGAAAACATAATTTGTTTCAAAAGTTAAGGCATATTCTTCACATACATGGTTATAACTCTGATGAGGTTGATTAGTATAGGCTTCCAGCACAAAAGCTAAGTCATATCCACAAGGAACAATCTCATTTCCTTTTGCCTGAGGTGGATTTCCAGAAGTGTTAGACACTTTAGTCTGAAAGATGCTAGCAGCAATTCTAAATTGTGGACAATCTAATTCTGCATGTGCATTTGTATTGTGGATCCTACACCAGTTAGTAAGGGCTGCCTCAACAAGATTAACTCTGGTAGTCTGTTTGGCTTCACCAGGAGGCTGATTGTCCAGGGGTGATGGTAATGAGCCATTATTTGGCCTAGAGTTCCATACTCTGGGCTGTCTTTGGGGATTATTGTTATTTCCACCACCATTATTGTTGAAATTATTGGTGTTATATCCTCTGTCAGGATAATTTGATCTATCATTGGAATAATTTCTATTCTGATTTGACTGGGAATAGAAACCCTGATTTCTCAAATGTGTTACTTCTGTGGTGAGTTTTCTTAGTTGAGCAGAAATTTCTTTGATCTCCTCCTTTTCTTCTTGAACTTTGGCCACCACATTTTCATTCTGGGGCTTAAAGAAAGAGGATCCATGGTTATTATTGGACAGGTCAGCACCTTGAGGTGTTTGAGCTTGTGTAGGATATTGTGGCAATTGGCCATTTCCATTAGGAGGGGGCATAATGCTTAGTGGAGGTACTTGCAAAGGTGCAGGCATGACTACTGGGGGTATCACTGCTCCATTAGGATATTGTGTAGGATACTGTGCAGAATATGATGCAGGATATTGTGAATGCATGCCAGGCAAGGTAGGAAATACCATATTTGGAGTAGGGGTAGGTATTAACTGCTGGTTTACCTGTATGGCTTCTTGAAAAGCTAAGGCTAAAGTTGTGATTCAGGGATGTGTTCTCCTTATGAACATGGAAGTCAAAGGATCTAAAGTTGAATAATAAATTCTCCTTGCAGCTTCATCAGACACCATATAAAGAGTGACCACTCTGGACAACATTTTCTGAAACCTAGCATTGAAATTTGTGATAGGCTCATTCTCAAATCTCTTGATAGTGGCAAATAAATGATAGTTTATTGAGGGATTGACTAGAACCTTAAATATATCAAGAAAAGCTTTCTCTAGTAAGGCCCAGGAATCAACAAAACCCTGACCAAGACTGATGAACCAATTATAGGCTTCTTCCCCCAAGGAAAAAGGAAATAATCTGCACACCACATCTTGATGCTCTATTCTAGCTCTGCAGCAAGCTTCTTTAAATGTCCTAATATGATCTTCAGCATCTTGGTAAGGATGATATTTTGGACAAAGTTTATCCGGATTCTTTGGTAACTCATGATATGCAGTAAAGGTCAAAGGTGACTCTACTGCGAAGAAAGACATTGCAACCAGAGGAGGTTGAGCTGGTGGTGCAGCTGGTGCAGCTGGCTGAGGTTGGACTAAAGGCACACCCTGAGGTTGAAAAGGAGGTGTCACAGATATCCCGGAAGGTATTTGTAAACCAACAGGAGTTACAAGAGAAGGTTCTGGTGAAGCTCCTGACGCACTAGACCCTGGAGTATGATGAATGTCTACGGTTCTAGGTCTGAAACCTCTAACAGGCAATTCTTTAAAAATTCCAGTAAGTCTTGACCTGGTATTTATCCTGTGAGCCAGGATTTCTCAATTTGGAGGCAATTTGGCTGAAACTTTGCAAATATTGTCTAGATTTCACCGGATGAGGTGATATTTGCATTCAGATGGCTGATCAGACTGGATATTCACGGAATATTTGCAGAGATACTGCAAATATGAAGGGATATTTGAAGTATAACAACCCCTAGCACAAGATCTCAAGTTTCTAAGGCTTAAATTCTTCAAAGCTTGAACAAATTTATGTATCTTTGGCTGATATTTGTGAATTTAGAATAATCTACCGTAAAGCTTGCAATATTTATGTGAGATTTGGAAATCTTTACACAGAATGAGCATATATGAGCTTCTTACAGTAAATATTTACGTGATATTTAAAATTCACAGACGATTCGAGGTTACCTTACTCTCTGTATCATCAAACCTGAAAATAATGGTGATGATCGTAGTCTTCTAGATTGGGCCCTTCTTCTAGCGCCAATTTATGTTGGTTATGATGTTAGTCACAAACAAGCATAGAATAAAAGTACACATTAACCTTTATTCATCTTGAAAGATACTATGAATTCAAGGAATTCTTGATCCCAAGTCTCCGGTGATTAGGTCTTAATCGTCTGAAGTTACTCAGAGATTAATGTGAGTTGCTGTTTCCATTTTAGGGCCTTACGTGAAAGTTCAATGTCATCATGACATTCCTGCAGAAATTCTTTACAAAGAATTCATATTATGCAGTTATTTGGTGAAAAGATGCAGAAATACCTCAATCTTTGCATGATATTTTCAATTGTGCATGCTTTGTATTCAAATATGCTAAATATTTGCAATTATCTATGAGATGTATGCATATCTATGTTATTTGCTTAAGATCATCAATTATTTGCAATTATGGAGATGAAATGTCTTGGACTTTAAAAGAAATTGAAGAAATACTTCTAATTAAAGTGAACCTTTAGCTTTTGAACCACATGTATATTAGATACTGTCATGAAGAGAAGAAAACCAAACCATATTTTCACCAGGACATTCCACAGCTAGATATAGTTGGTGCTAACTTCAAAGGAACTTGTATGAAAACAATACATGTAAGTAGACATGCGCTCCAAGGGATGCAGCAGATCACCACATATATCCAGAACTCATACACTGATTACTCAAGATTTACTATGAATTGTAATCGACACAGTCTTCTCATTCATTAAGCATGCAAAAATATAAATGTATACAAAAACTTTGAAATGAGCTCTGAATGTTTCAGTAGACGGATTTCAATTAAGTTTTGAATGTTTACAATAAGGCATTCCACCACCTTTTATAGAATAAGGTGAGGAATCCGTTACAAAAAGATCCATGATCTTGATTTATCAATGCACATCTACGGTCATCATTTTCTTGACTTTGTCAATCTTTACAAAAATGGCACAAGTTGCCAGCTGGCAACTATCTATATTACTTATGCTTATATCCCCTTTATGATGTATCTTCATTATGTTCCTCAGCTGATTCATGTGGATCATCATCATGTGCATCACTTCCTAAACTTTCGCTATCCTAATGATGATGATGCTGCATATGGGGCTGCATGCTATTCCGGATCTGCTCATATGAATGCACAACTTGATCTATTCCTCCGCCATCTTGAGTCTTTGCTTTGATGATGGCATGCTTATGTGCTTCATACTTATCTCTGCTGTTATCCAGCTTGTTTTTCCTATCCTACAGTGTTTCATTATATTTCTCTATCTTGACCTTGATCCTCATTATTTTATCTATAAGTTCCTCTGTCAAATGTATAGGTGGACCATCTGCCTCTGATTGGAAGTTACTGTGTAGAGCTTTGATGGCAGACTCTTCATCTTGATTTTCTATTTTCCCTTCCACCTTTCCTTCCAATGTTTCTAATATCTCTGCTTCTTCAGCCATTAGATCGTGTAGCCTCATGCTGATATCTCTCAGCTTATTATTGCATCTTCTGAGGACTCCACATTCAAACTGAATGTCTTTATACTAGATGTCTACCAACAATGCGGTATTACTGTTCAATACCTGCTTACTGATAAGCAGTTGAGGATTTATCCTCTTTATTTCTCCCAAGATGCTCAAGACCCTTTCTAGTTTGTAAGACCTTTTCCCGGTCTGCATTTGCAATTTATCCACCTTGGTCCTGGAGTCACTTAGAATGCTCCACCTCTTCAAAGAGGCCTTCACTATTTCTATAGCATCATCCAATGTGGATGACATCCATTTTCTTATTACAGACGCTCCATGTTTCATGAGGTCTAACTTATTTACCTCTTCCTGAGAAATGGCAGTCAATGGGACTGCATGTTTAGTTGAAGTATCATCAGGATTAATCAGCCTCTTTATGTAGGCATGCAACTAAGCAATGTGCTCTTTGTGTTGCTTATTCTTCTCCTTCTCTCTTTTCACCTTTTGGATCAAAGAATTGATAATGTCCTTGCCCTCCTGACCTTCTTGGTCCTCATTGGCAAAACCCAGATCTACTGTGCTAATTTGAAATTCATCTAAAGTAATTTTAACTTTTTCTTTCTCCACCACAGGTATGGCAATTTGTACGGTCCTCCTCCCGGTTGCCGGATCTCTCCTGATGGCCGATGTCATTCTAGCCTTCCTCCTAGGCTTCATTATATCCGTGGAGAACAAGGTGGAGACATCAAATTCCTAAATTTCAAGTTCTTCCTCTATATTTACTTCATTTGCCAACCACGGAGGCACCTGATCATGTTTTTCAGCATCATCATGATGTTCACCCGTATCTCCTATTTCTGTCAGCAAATGTTGTGGAGATGGTGATTTTCCCATTTCTTCTTCCTGATGCTCACCGTGTTGTTGATCCTGCGGCACCTCCTCCTGTTGAGAAATTTCTTTCTCCGGAGGAGCATCCTCTTGGTGTGGGGAATCCTGTTGTGCATCCGTATGTTGATCATGATGATCATGATCCTTCTCCGTCATCACTTCATCTGTTTTCAACTCTTCCCCTTGTTGTTTATCCACTGCACTGGATACTGTGGGTTCTGCCTGAAGTGCTGGCGATTGTTCTGCAGCCACTATTTGTTCCGGGCCTGCACTATCAACTTCTTGTATTTTGGCAGCTGGATCCTCTATTGTTTCCTCCTTTTCATCAGCCTTCGTTTCTTGAACCTCTACTATAGCAGGTTCCGCTGATGTATCATGTGGACTTTGTTGTCCTAATTCCAGAGTATGGCATTTTGATTCCGCCATCTCTATTTCTTCTGCAGGGTGCCCTTTGTCAGGTGATCCTGCTGGATGTCCAGAACTTGCATCCTGTTTCTCTGTCAGGTCCACTACTGCAGGACTTGTCACCTCTGTGATTAATGTATCTAGCCCTATTTCTTGAGCTACCTACTCTGGGCTCTTTTCTTGCTCTTCTTCCACTTGCTTCATCTCCTCAAATATAGTTTGAACTAGTGGAGGCTTGTGAGGGGTCATACTTATATCAGCAGCAAGTGTTTCCATCTTTTGTGCGGCCACATCCTGCACGACCTCATCATCAGACAAGTTTATTGTCTCATCTAGCGAGACATGCCCTAATTGCGTCTGAGCAGTTTCTTTCATTTGTTCTTCTGCAAGTTTAGTTTTGAACTTGACGATGGTAGGAAGTGGAACATTATGCTGAAATTCCTTAGGTACTTCACTACCTACCCCTTGTAATAGTGTAGGGGGCTATTTTATTTCACCTCTCATAGAGGTTCTCTGTTTCTTAGGTGGGGTGGACACCTACATCTGTGGAGCTTTTCTCTTCCTCTTTATAATTAATGGAGCCTCTTCTTCTTCAGGCTCTTCCTCCATGAGGATATCCTCTTCTCCAGGTTTTCTTGAGGATTGACCCTCTTCTAGGGTCTCAGTGATTCCAGCCTCTGCTGTCTTACTCTTCTTGGGCTTTTCTTTCCTTGGAGGGGATGCTGATTTTGATCCCGATCCTGATGCTACTGCCTATTCAGTTACAAATACTGCCCTTTCAATTATAACCCCTTTGGGTTCTTTATCCACCTTCTTGCCCCTTGGGGGTCTTTTGCTATGTTGTTGTGGTGGAGGGATTCTATCTCCCTTGGTCTTCCTCTTCTCACTCAGGAAGTCATCATATTCATCCCCAGGAATATCCTATCCCTTCTTCTTGTTGTCCACTGTAATGGCAATACCTTTCTTCTTCAATGCCTCTACCCGCTCATCAACCCAAGCTTGAGTCAGTTGTATGGTCCTGGCAATGAAAGGGTCCAGAGATATATCTTCCTGCATGGTGAGGTCAGGTGCAGAGATGGTGTCATTATATATTTTCTTTTGTTCATATTCATCTGCAATTATCCTACCATCATCCTTCTTCAATTATTGGGGAAGGGAGATGCAATCAAAGGTTCTAATTTGGTTCAAAGCTAACCTCTAATACCTTCTTCTCCTGGCCTCTGCCTCATCTTCGCAGTCGGCCCAAAAATCCTCTAGGTGCCTCTGATGAATAGGCTTTCCTAGTATCTTCTGCATTCTACCGTAAGGATCATATGGTCTTGTTAGTGGGAAAGGCTGCAGATTCATTTTATTTAGGGTGACCATCACCTTCTTTATATTGTCTGAGTCAAGGCACATATAGCATCCAATGCTGACTGGGAACAGAATTGGTGGCAGCTTCTTGGCGTCCTTGTACATTTTTATCATAGTGGAAGCCTGCCGGATAAATTCCATTAGTATCACTGCATCAGTAGGATACCTCGGCAGCATCAGGGGATGTCCCTCAAAACCTTCAACCCTTATGTATGAAAAGGTTGCAAACTATATGTACCAGGCCCCATGCCTGTAAACTATCTCTTGAGCCTCCATGCTCAATCTCTTTGTTCTGTCCTCTTCCATGGTCCTCACCAGATGCATGGAGAATGCATCATTGACCAGTTTGTAATCTTTGAGGTAATTGGTCCTTTGTAGCTGAGGATGATGATCCCAGATATATGCAGCATTTGTGCCTGTAAGCTTTCCGTCTGTAACTAAAGCATCAAAAGTGCCTTTGTAAGCACAAGAATAAACAATGTAAGATGTCATATAGAATACACAATTTGAACCTCCTAGGTTCATCAACTACTCATGCAGAGCATCACTTATTATCTGGCCCCATAGTGGCTTGATATCTAAATATAGACACATCATTATTATTCTATACATCCAATCCCTAAAACTACCAGCATCAGGCTGGCCTGTTACTCTATTCAGGAGTGCAATCATGTATTGGTATTCCTCACTGAAATCATATTTGAATAGGTGCACAGGAAGTTTGGCTGCTGCAGGATATGTGTTTTTCTCAGCCCGCCATTGATACATGTTCTTCCTGGCTGATTTCTTGTTGGCTTCATATTCCTTTTTAGACTTCCTCAGGTCTACGCTCTTAACTTTATTGCCCAGTGGCAATCCAAATGTCTGGGAGAGACCCTTGATGGAGAGGTCTGCATATATCCTCCCATATTTCATCACTTGCCTTGTCTCAGGATTATAATTCCGAGCACACTCGATGACTAGCTCCGGAGATTCCATAGAGTATGGAAAACCAGCAGTGTTCCACATTCCTGATACGAACACTGTGTCTAGCATAGGACTTTTGTCATTCCCATCATTCAGCCTAACTAACCAGGCTTCCAAATTGGTGCTCCCCTGATGGGTATCTATAATTGCACCGTATTTAAACAGGACGCCCCTCTAAGACAAGAATATGGGCCTACTGAATTCCTCTTGACATTGAACTAACCGCTTGTCAGCCATGAGTACCTGCAATTAACAAAATCCTATCTCACAACGGGTATTCACATGCATGCATATTGCAATTAACTTTATAAATCACCATGCCTACTGTATCCTTTCAACATTACTTAATCATATGGATGCATAAACCAGAACTTACATCATCATACCTGAACAACAATAACATGATGAGGGTTTCATTTACTCACCTGGTTATGCAGATTTTTCTTTATACCAATTAACTGCTAACGACACTCTTAATTCAGCTGATGATCACTTCCTTCCTTTTGTCTGTGAGCTCAAATCGTGCAACAATCGCTTGTATGCAGATATGGAAGCTGGTGCTCTGTAAAGCAATTTTATCGCAAGGTAAATGTAAAAATGACGGTTGAATTACCTTTTAACCTTGCAATTAGGGTAAATTTAGGGCAACTCTGACAAATTAGATTGTATTCATTGATTATTCGTGCGAAAATGCAAGATCTCGCCAGGTGTTTCATTGGGTTCCGAGGTCGGCGGGAACCACCTACCATGTCTGCGCGCATTAAATGATAATGGCGGCAATGGGAGCGGGGGGATATCCATATGACAGGATATCGTGAAGGCAGGATGATATTCACAAATATCGGGTCAAGTTTCAATATCATCCTCCTCTCTCATATTGGAATTGTTATCGTGACAAGATTCGAGTGACAAAAGCGCCCTTTGGTTATGTTTAGTACATCAAGAGGATATTTCGATGTATCAGGTGATGTTTCAAATATGATGATGACAAGACAAACTTACATGCCTCTCTTTTGGAATATCAGGATGACGTCATCCTGATATTCGTTCTTTGTATCAGAAAGGCATCTTGACGTCATCGTCATATTAGGCGAACATGATCATGTTTAGAAAATATCCTGTCGAAATGTAAATGTGATGATGATGTCATCGTCATGTTTGTTTCTTCGTTTATCTGATTTGGATGATGTCATCAGGATATTGGCTTAGGGTGATATTTCGTGGCAGGAGGATATTAAGAAATATCAGGTTACCTTTGGAAATATGACGCTCGCGATATATAGGACTGTTTGACGGGAAAGATTCATTACCACTTAAAATTGACGTCCGGATATCTAGACCGCATGACTTATCGGTGATGTACCAAGATCAGGATAATCTTCGACAACATGACCGACATTATAAAATATGATCCACCTCTTGCGAATATCAACTTTGACCAGAACATTGACTGTTCATAACTTTTACATCCTGAGGTATATCAGGGTGATGTAAAAGGCAAACCTGCATGGGATTTAACGTTTTTTCAAAATATGAGGTCACAGAAATGAAATGCAAATTTTGACAAACTGACCTCATGATGATGACTTACTTTTACCACACCACCAGAAAGCAGACAACACAAGCCAAGCCGAAAAGTTGGGTCCTTTCTTTGCCAAGTCAAAATGGGGCGTGTTGTGTAACCACACAACAAGATGGCATTCTACCTTTTCGGTGGCCAGCTTGCGAGATAGAGGAGTAGTTCCACATGCGAAATAAATTGGGTCTTTTTAATCCCAATTTTGGCTGCCATTAGTCCCATCATTTTTGGCATACTTGGTGCACTTTTCTAGCTGGGTCTGACAGGATATTTAAATGCCTTGATCATGCCATGATCTCATCTCAATCTTTCTTTTCTTTTGCCATTGTAGACTACCTCTCGGTTAAGCTGTTAGTGGAAGTGACATTATCATATTACTTTCCAATTCTATTTTGCATTGAATGGCATGCCACTCAGCCACATGCCAGTAAGTCTCAGTTTTTTATTAACACCTCTTTGCTGACCCACCAACCCACACTGGCACATATTTCTACTATCTAAAATTTAGAATGTTTCCCACCTCATTCTACTTGCTAGATATAGTGGTGGAATGATGCCATCACCCTGACTATGGGGTTTCTTCGCATCTATGGTCGCCAGCTAGCTATTTTTAGAAGACGATCTTATGAGGCTACAACTACTGCTTTGAAAGCAGCCACTGAAGCATTGGCATCTAATCCATTTTTGCCTTCTCTGCAAGTTAGTGTTGCAGAATTAAGGCATCATAAGAAAATAGTTGATAATCATGCTGCCAGAGGTGCACAACTCAAAGCCAGATTGCACTGGCTAAGAATAGGCGACCGTGCCTCGAAAGAATTCTTTCTAGCTCTTCAAGCTAGACATTCCTCACTTGACATTAAGCAAATCAAGGAGGACAATATTGTTCTTTCTGAACTATCTGATATTCTCCAGGAATTTGTAAGGCATTATGAAAAAATTTTCACAGCTCAAGAATATACTTATGAGTGTCAGACTACACTACAAGATTGCCTTGTAGTGGTTCCAAATAGGATTTCTCCAGCCCAGACATGCTTCTGTGATCATCTACTGACCATTGAAGACCTCAAAGAAGCAGTCTACTCTATGGCTGATGACAAAGCTCCAGGAATTGATGGCTTTCCCTGTGAATTCTATAAAACTCTTTGGGATTGCTTGGGAAAATATTTGCATAATGTTTACCTTGAAGCTTTTCATTCCAACTCTTTAGGTAAACTTATCAATCAAGGAAATATAAAATTCATACCTAAGGCTGGCGATCCTAAGGACATTTGTAACTGGCATCTAATCACACTCCTCAATGTTTCCTATAAGATCATTTCCAAAGCCCTTTCACTGAAGCTTCACAATCTGTTACCTTTGATTATCCACCCTGAACAAAATGGATTTATTAAATCCAGGTATATTTTAGACAATATCATTACAGTCTAGGAAGGCATGGAATGGGAAAGAAGCTCTGATCAAAAAGCTATTTTCCTCAAAATTGATTTTTCCAAGGCCTATGATTGCATTGAATGGTGTTTCATTTTAGCCATGCTTACTGCATTAGGATTTGGTCCATCATTCCTTCAATTTGTAAAAATGCTATTTTTAGATGCTTCTGCATGCATCACTATAAATGGCCAGCAATCTCCAACCTTTAGCTTGTTTTGTTCCATTCATCAAGGCTATCCTCTTGCCCCTTCTCTTTATGTCCTAGCCACATAAGGTTTTGGTTACCTTCTTGCTCATTCTGTTTCACAGGGACTTGTCCATGGAATTTCTCTACCTAATTCTTCCTATCAATTAGTAAATGGTCATTTTGCTAATGACTCCTTTTTAACTCTATTAGAAGAGGAAGCTACAGTGAAAATGCTCTTGGATGTCTCAAAACCTTTTGTCTAGCCTCTAGTTCTTCCATTCAGTGGCATAAAACCCTATGTTACAAGAAATCAATTCTTACCACTTCACATTGGATTCAATGGTATGACTAGCACTGGGTTGCTCATGGTGAAATCTTCTAATTTCTTGGCATCCCATTTGCCCTCCAGGCCACCTCTGCAAATCTCTGGCAAGTGGTTCTTTCTCAGGTGGAATAGAAGCTTGCCTTCTAGATAACCAAGCCACTTTCTCTGGCTGGAAAATTTCAGGTTTGTTCGAAGGTTTTAGCAACAACTCATGTCTACTATTCTTCTTGCTAGACTCCTTCAAAAGCCTCTTATGCCAAATTGGAAAAACTATTAAGATATTTTATTTGGACCTTTTCTGAGACTTGTCATGGTTTTCACCGCATTGCATGGGAGTTTTGTTGCTTACCCAGAGATTCAGGTGGCCTTGGTCTTCTATCCACCCAATGCCAAGGCACTGCTTTGCGCATCCAACGGATCATTTGAGATCTCACTAGCAATGAGTCTTGGCAAATTCTGCTCAGGCACAACATTGCAATGGGACATCCTATTCACAGACCTGCATGGAAGGGAATTAGGTTCTTAACCATCCTTGTAATGAGAGAGCCAGTTCAAATCTCAGGAACCTTTGTTGCTAAAAGCATTTGGAAAGCCTGGGAGAAAGTCAAACCCTAGCTCCTCTGGTCAGGGGATGGGTTTCGAGATGGCCTCTCATTCAATCAACAAAACATTTGGTAGTCACCCCTATTAGCTAGTGCAAGCTAGCCATTAGCCAAGTTGCCTTTGTTAAAAGCTCTCAAATTTCATAAAAAGGGTATCCAGACTCTTCAAGATATTTTCCATAGACCCACCATGAGTCTTATTTCATGAGAAACTCTTCAAGTTGGATTTGGTCTTCAAAGTCATGATCAAGCCACCTTTACTGGCATTGTGAATGTCATTCCACTAGACATGATTCACAAGGTTGGAATTCAATCAATCATGCCTTGGTGGAAAGACTGGAAGTGGTATCTAGAAACCCCAATGCAAAATTATAAGCCTCAGCTTGGCTATAGTTGGCTTTCGCCTCATTTTCCAATAGTTGACACTCTCAATAAGTGTTGGCTCCTCCACTCTTCAGTGTCTATTTGACACAACAGATTTGCTACTGTATGGTCAACCATTCTTGAGCCAAAGCTTGCCCACTTTGTTTGGTGTGTTCTTTTTTAAGGTTTACTAGTTGGCGTAAGGCTTTTTCATCTAGGGGTTTAGGACCCTCGTTGCCCTTTTTGGGGACATCTTAAGACTTTTCAACATCTCTTCTAGTTTTGTACCAGGGCTCAGCAATTATGGCTATGGATTCATGATTTTTTTAGGCCTTTCAGACCAATGTCTCTTTCCTAGCAAATGATTCTTTTGGGTGATTCTCCCAGATTCCCTACAAGATTTACTCAGATTTGACATATTTTTAGGGTGGAAATTCTCTTCACTATTTGGAAGGATCACAATTCCTACATATTTTCTCAAAGCAACATTGGTACATCTGTTTCTGTATATGCTAAAGCTATTATATGTTCTAATGTCCTACTGCAGATTCAAGTTCAGGAAAACAAAGTGGCACTTGAGGTTTCACACTTACAGGAACTTTTGGACCACTGGGGCAATGCACCTTGCACGGTGGCATAGGTACCTCCCTCTCCTTCTTCTTCCAGAGCCTGCTCTCCTTCTCATGGCCGCTAATGAAGAAGTGGCTCTGCCACAGACTCCTGACTCTGTTCTCAGCCTCCTCCTCGGTATGGATCTCACCCTCATAGGTGATCTTCCTCTCCACACAATCGAGGATGGACTTCTGGTCCTTCTATGATAGATGCAACTGGGAATGCAGGTTGGCCCTCTGGTGCTTCCAACCATGGTTCTTTCAATCCAACCAATAAGTTGGTTGGGACACCAATAAGTTTCTTTCGTGTCTGGATCTGGCCATTTCACCTCAGTGGGATAATGTTAATGCAGAGAATGAGAATGAATAGAATGATGATGGTTGGACTCTTCCTGGCGTCATCCTGGATGCTGCAATAGTATGGGGCAATCCAGAGGATAGGGCCCCTCCATCTGCTAGCACTACATTGGCCACTTGACTTTCATTTCTATTTTTCTTTTTATAATTTCAGATATTTAATTTCAGGAAGTTACCCTTAGACTTTCTGGGCTATGCCCATATGACTATGCTATTTTTGGGTGTGCCTTTATACCACCCAGCCCACTTTTGTTAAAGTATTTTACTTGTCTTATGATTAATAGATAATATCACATTTTCATAAAAAAAAAAGGTGTGCTGAAATAATTTATAGTTTTTTATAAAGCGTGAAAGAGTAGGGTTTTGTATTTTTAAGTATATGATCCAACAAGCTTCTTATAATAACCACGTTACATTTGAAAAGAAATATTGGATGTGATTTAAGATATAGTTGGAAATTTAAAAGAAAACAAAAATACTGAATGCATATTTTGAGATATAAAGTCAAGAATGTTTTTTCATGAAGTGATTGGATGACTCTACCAACCACATGTGGATGTTGCATGTCAACCTATTGGAGGTATTTTCTTTTTTGGGGTTTGGGACTTCTTTTCAAGCATTTTAATTCAACATGGTGGATACCTCAATCAATAAGTGTTGGTTCTAATTATCTAAAAAGGGTATTTTGGTCATTTTATGTCTACTGAGCATATAGAGAATTTTTTGAGGGAGTAAAAATCATTGTTCTTGTTACTCATGGAGAATGTGGTTTATAAGACTAGTTTTTCTATTGATTGGGCCTTCAAAGGTTGTAGTACTTCCTCTGGTGCTACTTTTGGAGGGTAAGGACTAAGCAATCCCAAACTAGAGGCTAGAGGTTGATGCAGGAGCATGGACTTCTCAGGGTCTTTCCATTGCATTTATTTTATTTTTGGGCCATTGTACCCAAGTTTTGGTGTGATAAGTCATAAGTTGTCATCTTTTGTTAAGCAATAAGAAATCATGGGATGCTTCATCTATGTGGGCTTGTAGTCTTTGAGGTTTGACATTGGAAGATTTGAAATGTTAGATTGTATTTTCTCTTAGCTATCCCAACTTATGGGATGTCTTCAAAAATTTATGTATGCTACCAAGTTTTGGAAAGGAGTTTGTATGCATTGATGCCTTTTGGGCAGCTAAACACAAAAACAAAGGAAGTCACCACCAAACTTTAAAGGAACAAGATTCAATTATTGGTAGATTTTTCCATGGGCTTCTTGGTGGCATCGGACAATTTTTAGAGTTTGTGCTCTGTTCATCAGGAGAAAATTGAAGATTGATAAAGTAGCAATAGGAAAGAATACAGTTATGATGAGTTGAGCAGGGTTACAACAAGACAGAGGAGTTGTCAAAGTGGAATAACAATAGAAAATAATAGAGGGGGTGCAAGGCATCAATTTTAGAGATTGGGAATGTTCTATGAAGTTCGGGGAAAGCAATATCTCACTTATAGTTTGTAGGTGAAGCCCTCAACGAGGGTATAAAGTGAATAACCTACCCTTCATGATTGTTGAGGCGCCAAATGTCATTATTTGTCCATATTATAGAAACATAGAGTGGTTTATCCTCTTTGTAGAGGTGTTTGTCTGGTTTATTCTCTTTGTAGAGGCATTTAGAGTCTTATTTTCTTCTGTATTGATGCTTTCAATGAGGGCATAAGGAGGCAGTTTGTGTTTATAATAAAGAATCAATTTGTCGTTATATGGTCTCTATGTAACATAGATATAAGTGTTTCCAGTGCTCATAATGGTAAAAGCAATGTTTGTTTTTTGTTTAAAAGTGTAAAGAGTTGATACATGGCTTATAAAAGCATAAAGAAGCCAAGCAAGGAGTGAAATAGGTCCTCCAAGAACCCATACCAGACTGTCCATAGATTATTTGATTTGTTTTAACTGTATGTTATGTCCTATGTGATCTAAGCACTTTTCAAACTTGTGATTGTAGGTTGCAAAAGACCATTGGCTGACTAAAAATTTAGTATGGATTGTGATAGGTTAAAAAGACACCAATAAGGACCTATTATGTTCTAATTTGAATTAGTTTTAGACTGCATGCTAGGCCATTGAAGGGTTAAAGACCATTGTTTTGTCCATGTGATTCATTACCTTTCTCATAATACATTCAGGTTTCCTTGTATTGATTTGTGTAAGACCATTTGGTCTAATTTTCTAATTGTCCCAAGAGAATAGTGTTCTCCATCTTAGACTGTCCACTCAAACAGAGTGGGGACTTGGACTGTAATCCTAAGTGAATTGGAATCATATTTGGTATCAAAGCAGCAAGAGATTGAGCAAGATACCACCCAAAAGAATGCCAAGACTAGGTGCTAGAAGAGGCATAGATGAAGGGGTTCTTGAATTGTTGCAGAACCTTATGACAAGGATGGATGTCATGGAGCAGGCACAGAGGAGAGGAATACCTATTGGAGATGTAAGTGATTGTGATGAAGAGGATCAGCAAGCTAGGGAATAGGTGGTTCAAGAAGAAGAACCTAATGGAGTTGAAATGAGATTCCTAAGAGAAGTGATGGGGTAGGAGCCAAGCCAAAAATAGAGGTTTCCACCTATTTAGGAAGCCTCAATGGAGAGGAACTCATTGATTGGATCAATGAGCTTGACAAGTATTTTGAGTGTGAAGAAGTGGCAGAAGAGAAAAGAGTCAAGTTTTCCTATACAAGATTCAAATACCATGTTGCTATGTGGTGGGATTACATTCAGTGGGGAAGAAGAAAGAAGAACAAGGAGAAGATAACTTCTTGGGACAAGATGGTTGGAAAGTTGAAAGCTAAATTCCTTTTAGGAGACTATCAGATTAGCCTATTCAAAAGACTACAGAATCTTAAGCAAAAGGAGATGACTATGAAAGAATATATAGAGGAGTTCTATAAATTGGTAATCCGATCACGCCATAGTGAAGAAGATATGGAGAAGGTTGGTAGGTACCTTAATGGATTGAGATATAGTTTACAATATGAATTGAGTCTTTTGTCTGCTATAACTCTTGAGGAACCCTGTCAATTTGCCATTAAGGTAGAGGAGAAGCTTATGAGAAGGCAAAACCAGCAAGGAAGAGGATCTAAAGGAAGAGGATAGCACTCTAATAGAAGACAACAGCACCACCAAGGTGGTGAGGCAAGCACTTCCAGTGGGCAAGCTAATTCAGAGAGAGGAGGTTTCCAAAATAGAGGAGGGAGACTATTTGAAAGAGGAGGTTACCAAGGAAGAGGAAGTGGTTTCTCTGGTAAATGTTTTAGGTGCAACAAGTATGGCCACAAAGGTTGGGAGTGTCCTAAATTCCCACAAGAAGGTTACACAAGGCTTAAGAGAAGTAATCAGATTGTGCAAGAAGACCAAGAGAGTGTGGGATCACATTCTCATCCTTTAGAAGAACCTAAGATAGGAAAATCTTTGTTGTTCAAGAGAGTACTATTGAAGCCACCAAAGGAGAGTCAAGAACCTGTACAAAGGAGATCCTTATTCAAGACCAATTACAAGGCTAAAGGTAAGTACTACAAACTCATTATAGACAACAATAGTATGGATAAGCTTGCAGCTATTGAAATGGTAGACAAAATAATCCTTACTAGGATTAAACATCCTAACCCTTATCATGTTTCTTGGTTGCAAAAGGGGCGTCAGTTGTTGGTAGATGAGCAGGCCTTAGTAGAGTTTCAAATAGGTAGTTATAAGGACATTGTTATGTGTGATATTATGCCTATGGATGTTTGTCATGTGCTTATTTGTAGGCCTTGGCAATTTGATAGGAAAGCCATACATGATGGAAGGAATAATACTTACACTTTCCAGAAGGATGGTAAAAAACACACACTACTACCTTTGAAAGGAGAAGAAGTGGACAGTAAGAGCAGCAGCAACAAGGTATTGTTGATGAGTGGCAAAGAATTTCTACATGATATGAAGAAGGAAGAAGTGGATGACTTCTTGAGAAATGAGAAAGAAGAAGTAGATAATGAGAAAATTCATGAAGAAAGAGAAGAGCTAGATATCTCTCATGGAATGGAGAGATTGGGTAAAGAGGGCAGCAAGAAGAAAAATGAGAATTTTTCATGCATAAAAGAAGTTGCAGCAACAACAAAAGAGGTATTATTTCATTTTTATGAATTTTTCAAAGATGAGAATAGTGCTGATTTGAATGTAGCAAAGATAATAGAATATGTTGAAGTAAGTGAAAGTGAAGTTGGGGCAGTGACTGGTCCTCAAAAGTATATGAATAAGTTGAAGAAAATGACACTATCGAGTGCGAGAGAGGAGGTAGAAAAAGATAACAGCAAGATTGTGGTAGACAATCAAAAAGAAAAAGTTGGGGCAGCAACATAATATGGTCCTATGAAGGACATAGAAACATAGAAAAGTTCAAGACACAAATGCCAAGATGATTAAATGGAAAAGATGATTCATGTAAAGAGTGTAGAGGCAGAAAAATGAGGAAGATGACATGTTACTTCAAATTGTAGTACTTGAGAAAGAGTGGCTTGAGTTGGCAAGAGATGGAACAAAAGTTACAGCAGAAACTGATGAGACCAAATAGGATGTTGTAACCAATTTGTGTTTGAGGGAAATGGGAAAATAATTGAATAGGTGTCGCAATAAGAGACTGCAAGTTGAGTTGCAAAAAGGTGGTGAAGTTGATGAGATGGAGTGTGAAGAAAGAAATTCTAGGTTGATGAGGACAGATCATGGTGAGTTAATTCTCACAACAAAGTAAGATCAAAGAGGAATTTGGTGGACGTGGTCAGTTTATGGTGGGTCAAATCCCATGACACATTTTGGACAAGGGTCTACAAGTGACAAAGAAAGTGCAGAATTCATTTCACCATGAAATTCAAGATCTATCCTTGCCAAATGCTAGAAGAAAAGAAAGAAGTAAATTGTTGTAGGTTACCTATTCATAACATTGGATCATGTTGCATGTTGTATACAACTTGAAAGGGCAGTCCGACTACCCAGCTCCATTTGTGAGCTACGCTCACAAACATCTTACTCAGGGAGCCTGATGCAGGAGCATGGAGTTCTCGGGATCTTTTCATTGCATTTGTTTTTTTTTTCAGCTCATTGTACCTAAGTTTTGGTGTGATAAGTCATAAGTCATCATCATTTATTGAGCAATAAAAAACTGTGGGATGCTTCATCTATGTGGTCTTGTAGCCTTTAAGGTTTGACATTGGAAGATTTGAAATGTTAGATTGTATTTTGTCTTAGCTATCCTATCTTATGGGATGTCTTGAAAAATTTATGTATGCTACCAAGGTTCAAAAAGGAGTTTGTATGTATTGATTCCTTTTGGGCATCTAAACACAAAAATAAAGGAAGTCATCACTAAACTTTCAAGGAACAAGTTTCAGTTACTAGTAGTTTTTTTCCACGAGCTTCTTGGTGGCATGGGATAGTTTTTAGAGTTTGTGCTATGTTCATCGGGATAAGATTGAAGATTAGAAAAGTAGAAATAGGAAAGAATATAGTTATGATGAGTTGAGCAAGGTTACAATAGAACATAGGAGTTGCCAAAGTAGAACAATAATAGGAAACAATAGAGGGAGCACAAGGCATCAATTTCAGAGATTGGGAATGTTGCACGAAGTTCAGGGAAAGTAATATCTCACTTATAGTTTGCAGGTGAAGCCCTAAATGAGGGTATAAAGTGAATAAGATTCCCTTCATGATTGTGGAGGTGCCAACTGTCATTATTTGTCCAGATTATATAGTAGCATAGACTAGTTTATCCTCTTTGTAGAGGTGTTTTCCTAGTTTATTCTCTTTGTAGAGGCATTTAGAGTCTCATTTTCTTCTGTATTGATGATTTCAACGAGGGCATAAAGATGCAATATGTGTTTATACTATTTTAAAATAATACAATTCAAGGGTCTTGCAATAAAGAATCAATTTCTCATTTTATGGTCTCTATGTAATAGAGATATAAGTGTTTCAAGTGCTCATAATAGTAAAAATAATGATTGTTTATGTTTGAAAGTGTAAAGAGTTAATACGTGGCTTATAAAAGTAGAAAGAAGCCAAACAGAGAGTGAAATAGGTCCTCTAAGAACCTATACAAGACTATCCATAGATTGTTTGATTTGTTTTAACCACTTGTTATGTCCTCTGTGATCTGAGCAATTTTCAAACTTGTGATTGTAGGTTGCAAAAGACCATTGGCTTACTAAAAATTCAGTATGGATTGTGATAGGTTAAAAAGACACCAATAAGGAACTATTTTGTTCTAAGTTTAAATCAGTTTTAAGCTACATGCTAGGCCATTGAAGGGTTAAGGACCACTATTTTGTCCTTGTGATTCATTACCTTTCTTGTAACATGCCAACTCATAAAACCCAAAATTAATCAACTTAATTACTATTAAATATAAAACCTCATGATTAACATAGTCAGAATTATGTTCAAATATAATCAAAATCATTAACAATAATCAAATGCATTTCATTTCTGGATAATTTCAAAACTAAAATTTACAACATTTTCCAAAAATAACACACTAGTGGATCCTTTCACTATACAATTACAATGTTTTTCTTATAGCAACAATGATAAGTTTACACATAATGTTTGACTAATAAGTCATATAAAGAGAATTATGTTGCATCAGGAATCTTGATATTTGTCTTCCTAAGCCTTGGTATGTCATCTTCTTGGGAAGAAGAGCATCACCTGAGTGTTTTTCCTCCAATCACAGACCATCGGTCCCCCGCACAACTTCCTACATGGAAGTGGCCCTACTCTTCATGAAGGGAATAGATACAAGGAACCAATTAGGTTTTCCATCTGAGTCTCTAGTGTTGTGTCCTTCATAATAGTTCATGGTCATATAACTATAGGTCCACTCTAACTATGTATGACACTACTAGTTCAAGCATTATGCCAACTAGAGCACAGTGAACTGACTAATGCATGCAGAGACGGATGCATTATTTTGGCCAAAGATTCAATATAAATAGACATTTCACAATGAACATAGTCAATTTTTCACACACTCTGACTTGACTTAGAAGCTATCTCATCCCATAGAGTTTATAGACATAAATTGTCTTACCAATATATCCTATAGTCATTTTGACTTAGTGCCATTTCTTAGGCTAAGATAGATAATCACATATACATGGGTAATGTAAATACTAAGTAAACCTTAGTCCATCTGACTAGGTTATTGACTCCAATTCCAAGAGTCTCACACCATTATCTCTATCATAATTTAGGAAACTGTGACTCTCTGTCACCCTATTCCATGATGTGATCTTTTCTTTCATAATAATTGATTACTTGAATCAACAAGATATAGTTGTAACAATTTTGATGGTTCTCTAAGGAACTTAACTGGGTCAAGGATTCTTCTATAATCCCCTCCCATTAGTAGTCTTGTTTTGATTATTCAAAATTGACATAAATAACTATTATATATATACATAATCATGATTCATGAACTCCTACCTTCATCAAGCTTTTCTAGAGTTTTGCAATATAGAATCATAAAATTATTATACATTCATCCTTATTGTCCGAGGGTTTTCAGTAAGTTCCACTTGACTAGTGGGTTTAGACAACATGTATACACTAAAGATCATCGGAACTACCTTGATTTACACCACTCAAGTAGTTTAAAGATTCAATTTACTTTCACAACCTCGCAGGCATACTGTTTACATGAGGGTTTGCATTTAGTGGTTTCTTTCATCTGACCCCTTATCACATCAATGTAATACCATGTATCATTCGGGTGATGCACAACCATACTTAACTATGGCAATGACTGACTAAATCTTCTTGCCTCTCGATTAAGAGAGAGAGAGAGAGAGAGACTTTAATTCTTTAGAATCATAACAATATAAGTCAGGTTCAAAACCCCAAGCATACATTATCATTCATAGTAAATGAACAAATTATGAACAAGTCTTACGTCCTCATGACAAGGCCTTAACATTCAATTATACCATAGTCATAAATATATGACTATTCATCCATGCAAGGTGATAACACAATCATGCAAAGAAATGACCATTCGTTCATGCAAGGTGATAACACAGTCATGCAAATAAATGGCCATTCAATCATGTAAGTTGATAACACAGTCATGCAAAGAAATGACCATCGGTCATGCAAGGCAATAACACAGTCATCATACTCAGCCACCACCTTTCTTTCTTGGTGAGCCCATAGAATACACACATATCACGATAGCATAGCTATCGAATACCCCGTCACATATATAATAGCAGGCTTCATGAATGATAGCGAAGCTATCGAAGCACTATAAAGATAACATGGTTTGGCTCTAAAGGTGACAACATAGCTATTGAGCCTAATAAACATATATATATATATATATATATATATATATATATAGATTCATAGTTACAATAGTTTATTCATGGCTGGTAAGCCATAAGAATTTCAAGAATGAAATTGTTGGTTTCCCATTAGCATGGCTGCCAATACGGCATAACAACAATACTAAGTCACTATTATCAACAGAAAGCTATCAAAATAGCTCAAAAAAATAGGATTTAACTCCCTTTCAAAACAATAACACTTAAAATAAACATAATATACATGATTAGCATGGCTCAAGGATGTCATCCTGATTGGCTCTGACACAACAATAATATTCTAAAGTGTAAGCAAGAAATCACTTCTAGATTTACTTACTCAGACTCAATTGGTTAATGTCTCCAAGCTCCCTCATGTGAGCTTGTACCACAGTTGTACTCTTCCCTTCACCAGCATGCATGTGTTGCTCCAGTCCAAACCACACTCCTTCCAAGAAAAACAAAAAACTAACTTACAACTCCCCTTTTTCTCTTTTGAGAGAAAGTCTTTTCTCTTTTCCATGATGCATGATTCTCTCCAGGGTAGTAGGCTTCTCGCAACAGCTAAGGACACCTGTCCTAGTCACCCCCGCGGCCACAAAGCCATCTCTCCCACTCCCCTACATTCGAGGTTGAGGGAGAGATAAAAGCTCCCCTTCAAGAACTAAAAGCACAACCCATGGACAATGGTGCAGGAGCACCTTGACAAATTGATGCTTTCATAGGAATTTGATTGAACTTTGATGATTCAACAATGTAATGCGATAAATTAAGTCTTTTTTCCTTTTATTAAAGTCACTAAGAGAGGTCTAAGTTCAAATTTGTGTAAATGATGCAAAATTGTAAAGTTGCAATTGATGCAAACTTGGAATATGAAAGGTCATTTTGGTTCTAGGCGTTGATAGGGAGTTAGAAATTAGTTGGAATGTGAGGAGTCAGGATGTAATGCCTTTAAAAGGCCTTGTATCCATTTGTGAAGGTAGAGGGGAGAAGGTTGGAGAATGTGGGTTGTTACATTTTGATGTGATATCAATAAAATATACCCTTGTTTCTACATTTCTAAATGTTAAACTGCTATTTCAGAGATTGGTACAGATTTGTACAGCTTTTTATATGACTAGAATGTGGTATGGATGGAAATATTATTGAGTCTACTTTCTATTTCTTTTTGTTGCATCAAATTTCATTAAGATTTGAATAAGTTATGGCATTTTTATTGAGGGTAGGTCTGCAAAGTTTAATTTTCTGAAAATGCAGTCTAAAAATATGCATGGTATGGCTTGGTACAGCCTCACATTGATGCATATAATAGATGGATGGAAAGATATGTGTTTCTAGTTTACAATTATTCTGGTTTGGTATGATTTCATTAAGTTTTGTGAGATATTGCAATTTTGGTGAGGGCAAGTCTGAACGTTGCCTAGGGTTTGCAGTTTTGGGAAAAAAATCATAACCTTCTCCCCTACCATTGGATCTTCATGAAAATTGGAGGAAAAATATGTAGTAGTGTTCTCTTCAACCTGACCAAAGAAATTGGATTAGTTCTTTGATTTGTTAATGTTATTGAGGATAGTTTTGTTCCTCCTACCTCTGCATCATATTGGTATCAGAGCTGGCGAAAGATTTGGGTGGTGTGTATTTGTTTCATGTCACTGAGAAGGTAGGTGAAGAACTAAAGGAAAGCTGAAGAGTTGTGTTGGTGACTGTTATTTTGTTTGATAAGTTGTCTGGTTGCAGGTGCTTGGTCCATCTAGCTGCGAGAAAGAAGTTTCTGAGGTTGTGTGTGAGGGCAGACAAGAGAAGGTCTGTCATGACCATTCTCCAATGGAGATTAGGCTAGATAAGAGTGCACAGAGAAACCACTGAGGAAAGAGTGGTAGGTGCATCACCAGGATTTGCTGTTGGGTGAGATGAATGGTTTGGTGAGTTGGTGTTGTGAAGCAGTGAGAGAGATGGATACCTGACTGAAGAAGCACTTGATGTTGCAGCCTGAAGAGTACTCCACTGAAGGGAGTAGAGGGACCCTAAAGATGCTCTAAGATGATGGTAGTTCAGATTTTGTTGGTTGGTTGGTAACCTTTCTATTTGTGTGAAGATTGAAACTTGAAGCTAAAGATGAAGAGACAAACAGAGATGTAGAAAAAGAGTTTTGTTTTGCAGATACATTTCCAAGGGACTTGGAAATCTTTGTTGGTTGGTTGTATGGTGCAGGAGCACCTTGACAAATTGATGCTTTCATAGGAATTTGATTAAACTTTGATGATTCAACAATGTAATGAGATAAATTAAGTCATTTTTCCTTTTATTAAAGTCACTAAGAGAGGTCTAAGTTCAAATTTATGTAAATGATGCAAAATTGTAAAGTTGCAAATGATGCAAACTTGGAATATGAAAGGTCATTTTGGTTCTAGGCATTGATAGGGAGTTAGAAATCAGTTGGAATGTGAGTAGTCATGATGTAATGCCTTTAAAATGCCTTGTATCCATTTGTGAAGGTAGAGGGGAGAAGGTTGGAGAATGTGGGTTGTTACATTTTGATGTGATATCAATAAAAGATACCCTTGTTTCTGCATTTCTAAATGTTAAACTGCTGTTTCAAAGATTGGCACGGATTTGTACAGCTTTTTATATGACCATAATGTGGTATGGATGGAAATAGTATTGATTCTACTTTCCATTTCTTTTTGTTGCATCAAATTTCATTAAGATTTAAATAAGTTATGGCATTTTTATTGAGGGTAGGTCTGCAGAGTTTAATTTTCTGAAAATGCAATCTGAAAATATGTATGGTATGGTCTGGTACAGCATCACATTGATGCATATAATAGATGGATGGAAATATATGTGTTTCTAGTTTACAATTATTTTGGTTTGGTATAATTTCATTAAGTTTTGTGAGAGATATTGCAATTTTGGTGAGGGCAAGTCTGAACGCTACCTAGGGTTTGCAGTTTTGGGAAAAAATCATAACCTTCTCCCCTACCATTAGATCTTCATGAAAATTGGAGGAAAAATATGTATTAATGTTCTCTTCAACCTGATCAAAGAAATTGGATTAGTTCTTTGATTTGTTAATTTTATTGAGGATAGTTTTGGTCCTCCTACCTCTGCATCAAACAAAAAACTATCTCAAGAAGATAATAGACAATTAGACTTTAAATGATAAGGTTGATATCTTTATTCCCTATCATTTAATTATCAAACATATATCAATATTATAAATAACATAAATCAACCCAAAGGTGACCTCACCAATGAAATCAAGTCAACATTCGAAAATGGCTAATGTGTGAATGTGGGTTGAGACTTTCTCCCCCATTTCCACCTTCTACTCTCGTCAACTATAGAAACTAAGTAGAGCCAAAACGAAAAACTAGAAAACTCTTTTGACCAAATTGGCAAAAGTGGACGCTGGAAAATTCTTTTTCCTCATTAAGTTGATAATGGTCTTATCCAGGTTAAATTTGAGATAGCAACTAAGGACACATACCTTCTCTCACATGGTTCACATAATGATCAAGTTGAGACTTAAGATGGCAAATCGGTCTTTTCCATAGTGTCTATTCTCTTCTCTTGAGTGATACTCTCCTTCCACTCTTGAAGGAAGATTATTTTCCTGGTTACACTCACAACCATATAACCATGATCAGTGTATCATCATTAAATCATAAAACATTATGATAAGATAATCTCAACATGTAATCTCATGTCTAATCTAAGTATTAGTCATAATCCATATAATCAATGATTCAACTTGATATTTTCCACAAACACCAAATCATTAATCTAAGATTATTTATCCTTTTTACCACATAAAAGTAGGATTAAGCTTAATCAAAAGTTGGGGATGTAACATATCTCTCCCCATAAGAATCATCATGGCCGATGATTTAATGTCTCTAAAGATCAAACCAACATAAAGAAAAAGTGTTTACTATAGAAACTAAGTAGAGCCAAAACGAAAAACTAGAAAACTCTTTTGACCAAATTGGCAAAAGTGGACGCTGGAAAATTCTTTTTCCTCATTAAGTTGATAATGGTCTTATCTAGGTTAAATTTGAGATAGCAACTAAGGACACATACCTTCTCTCACATGGTTCACATAATGATCAAGTTGAGACTTAAGATGGCAAATCGGTCTTTTCCATAGTGTCTATTCTCTTCTCTTGAGTGATACTCTCCTTCCACTCTTGAAGGAAGATTATTTTCCTGGTTACACTCACAACCATATAACCATGATCAGTGTATCATCATTAAATCATAAAACATTATGATAAGATAATCTCAACATGTAATCTCATGTCTAATCTAAGTATTAGTCATAATCCATATAATCAATGATTCAACTTGATATTTTCCACAAACACCAAATCATTAATCTAAGATTATTTATCCTTTTTACCACATAAAAGTAGGATTAAGCTTAATCAAAAGTTGGGGATGTAACATATCTCTCCCCATAAGAATCATCATGGCCGATGATTTAATGTCTCTAAAGATCAAACCAACATAAAGAAAAAGTGTTTACTCATCATAATGAAAACTTTTAAAAGAGATGGGGAAATCTCTGATAAATATCCTCATAGTTCCCCCAGGTGGCATTCTCTTCTGCATACTGGTCCCACTGGACCTTGCATTGAGTTATCTCTTTATTACATAAGTACAGCTTACGTGTTTTGAGCACCTTGATGGGCTCAATCAATACCACCCCTGGGTCCTTCATCTGTATGGTATTCCATTCAAGAATAGGAACATGATTATCTCCTGAAATAATTTTTTTCAAATAGGAAACATGGAAAACATTATGTATCATGGAAAGAGCTAGCGGTAGAGAAATCCTATATGCAATTGGGTTGACCTCTTCGAGGACTTTGAAGGGACCCGCATATCTAGGAGCTAGTTTGGACATCCTTCCAAACTTAATGGAGCTATTTTGGGATTTGACTCTTAGAAGGACCTTTTGTCCCACTAAGAAATGACTTGGGATGCATTTAGCATCCACATATCTTTTCTTCCTATCATTCACTTCCACTCGTCTTTTCTTAATTAGATGGACTTGCTTTTCCATTTCTAATAGCATTTCTAGACCAAGGCTAATCCTATCTTCATGCTTATCCTAGCTTATAGGAGTTCGGCACTTTCTTCCATATAATGCTTCAAATGGAGCCATCTTGATCATGGAATGATAGGAATTATTATATGCAAATTCCACAAGAGGAAGATAATCCTCCCATTTGTATTGTTGATCCATGTAATACATTCTCAGTAGGTCTTCCAACACTTGGTTTACCGTTTTAGTTTGTCCATCTATTTCGGGATGATAAGTAGAGTTTATGTTTAACTGAGTTCCAAGAGAGGAGAATAGAGTTTTCCAAAACCTCGATGTCATACGGGCATCCCTATCTGAGATAATCTTCTCAGGAATACCATGTAGTCTAAAAATTTCTTGTACAAATTTGTGGGATATGACCGGTGCCCCATCTGTCAAATTCACAGGTATAAAATGTGTTGCTTTGGTGAGTCTATCCAACACAACCAAAATAGAATTGTGCTTATTCCTAGACATAGGAAGTCCTTGCACAAAATCCATGCTAATGATTTGCCATTTTCGTTTAGGAATTTCATGAGGGTATAAAATTCCTGTCGGGTGAAGGTGTTCTACTTTCACCCTATAACATTCTAGACAACTAGCGACAAAACTTGCAGCATCCCTCTTCATTTCCTTTGAGAAATATAAAGGCTTCACATCAGCTAGTAACTTTGTTACTCTAGGATGTCCTGAATAAGTTGCAGAATGAACCTCTTTCCACATGATATTCCTTAACTCCTTAGAGTTCAGTACATACATCCTTCCTTTATACCTTAATAACCCATCTGGTTCAAGATAAAATCCATCATATTTCAGATCCTAGGGATTCTCCATAAGAGTTTGTTTTACATGCTCTTAAAACTCATCTCCTTTAGACTTTTGTAATACATGATTCTTAAAATTGAAATGTATGGAGATCATTGAGGAGATATGTCTTCTCCTACTTAAGGCATCCACCACACAATTTTCCTTACCTTGAATGTACTTAATCTCAAAATCATAATATGAGATTAACTCTAACCACCTTCTTTAGTGAGCATTTAGGTGTGGTTGAGTGAACAAATATTCAATTCCTTGATGGTCTATTTTTAGTTCAAAGGGTTTTCCAAGAAAGTAGTGTCTCCACATTTATAGTGCATGAATTACTACTGCCAATTCCAAATCATGAGGGGCATAATTTTGTTCATAATTTTTTAGTTTCCTAGATTCATATGTAGTAACTTGTCCATCCTGGATAGGTACACCACCTAAGCCTTCCCTTGAGGCATTGGTAATGACTACAAAATGACCTTTCAGGTCAAGTACCTTTAAGATAGGTGTCATAGTCAATCTTCCCTTCAGTTGGTCAAATGTCTCCTGGCACTTGTTTGACCAATTAATTCTTTTGCCTTTTCTTTGTAAGGAAGTAATAGGGTGAGCAATTTTTGAAAAGTTTTCCAAAAAATTTTGGTAATAACCTACTAGGTCCACGAAAATTCGGACCTCATGTACATTTCTTGGTGTTGGCCATTCCAATATGGCTTTAACCTTTGCTGAGTCCATAGCTATTCCCTTAGATGAAATTATATGACTCAAATAATGCACTTCCTTTTGAAATAAAGTACACTTAGAGAGCTTGCCATACAACTTATGCTCTTTTAACCTTTGAAGAACAATCCTTAGCGGCTGAAGGTGTTCTTCCTCATTCTTGGAGTAAATTAGGATAACATCAAGAAAAACAAGGGTACACTTGTCCAAGCAGTCTCTGAACACACTGTTCATTAAGTTCATAAATGTTGCAGGTACGTTTGTTAATCCAAAGGGCAGAACAATGAATTCATAATGCCCATATCTTGTTTTAAAGGTTGTTTTGTGAATATCCTCATCTTTTAGCCATAATTGATGGTAACTGGATTGAAGATTGATCTTAGAAAACATAGTTGCTCCTCGCATTTGATCTAAGAGATCATCAATATGGGGCAATGGATACTTGTTCTTTAGTGTTACTTTATTTAGCATATGGTAATATATACATAAGTGCAACATACCATCTTTCTTTTTCACAAAAATTACTAGTGCTCCCCAAGGTGAAACACTGGGTCTTATCAGTCCTTTATCAAGCAATTCCTGCAACTGAGCCTTTAGCTCCATTAACTTAGTTGTGGTCATTCTATATGGAGCTTTAGATATAGGTTCTTAACCTCGAATTATACCTATAGAGAAATGAAAATCTCTTTTAGGGGGTAATCCCAGTAGCTCATTCATAAATACATCCTCAAAATATCTATGAAAAGGGTATCTATCCATATCTGATCTCTCATGATCTATGGATTCTCTCTTCTCAACTCCTTGGAGCTTCAAAGATTCATAAAACATTAAATCATCTTGGAAATTAATTTCCTTATGACTATTTATTTCTTCCATTTTAATAGAAAAGAGATGACATCCTTTTCTCTGAGCTCTTTTCATTTGTAGGGTAGATATTTGTCTTAGTTTAACCACTCTAGGGTTACCTTGTAGAAAGACTTTATTCCCAAGGTCATCTAGACACTATTTTTTAGAAAAACAATCCACTTTATCCCTATGTCTCCATAACCAGATTATCCCAAGGATAACATCATATGAGCCTAACGGGGCTATGTAAAAGTTCACTTTAGTGGAGAAACTCAGAAGTTCAACCTTAGCCTCAAACAAGCATTGCTCTACCTAAGCTCTGGTCTGATTTGCATATTCAACTAACCAAGTGTTTACCATGTATCTAGCTTTCCTAGATATCTTACTCAAAATTTTAGGAGAAATAAAACATTCCATTGCACCAGTATCTATCAAAATAGAAATTGGAAAACTAGATAAAATACACATGTGGTTTCAATAGGAACGATTTGATATTCAACTTGCCTAGATTATCTAGGGCTGCATGTATACATTGCTGAAAAGTTGCCTATTGTGAGGGTAAAGGATTTCCTCATGGATGAGTTCCCTGTGTCTTGTTAGGACACTGGTTTGCATAATAATAACCGCCACATGAATAACACCATCCCACATGTCATTGCCTTTCATAAGTCTTCCCAGAATTATCTCTATTTTTCTTGGAGTTATTATTACCTTTCTTTTCCCCCTTGGATTCATTTTGATCATTCTTGGACCCTTTATCACTTTTCTTAGTAAAGTCTTGATTTTTGCCCTTTTTCTTAAATGACTGGGAGGATTGGGACCAATTAGACTTTTTGTGGTTCCTTTCCCTATATGCAACATAGATTTCAATTTTTGTTCCTGTTTAATAGCTTTCTCATAAACTTGGTCCATTGTAGTAGGACCATGCACATCAACTTTCCCCCAATCTAGGTATTCAATCCCATGATGAACTTCTGGATGTGAAACCTTTCATCCTACTGATATTGTGGAACATATTTGAGGAGGTGAGTGAACTTTTCCTAGTACTCATTCACAGTTGAATCACCCTGTCTCAAATTTTGGAAATCTATAAGCTTTTGGTCATAATACAACTAAGGTAATTATCTTTGCCTAAAGAGTTCCTCAAAACTTTCCCAGGTTAGACTCATGGAGCTCAATTTTAAATCCATTTTCTTATTTATCCACCAGGTGGATGTTTCACCTGCCAATTGGTATGCTCCTCATACCTCTTTGGGAATTTCAGAATAGTTTCTTATTTCAAAGTATTTCTCCATTTGTGTAATCCATGCCTCTGCGGCATCTCCATTTACAGTCCCATCAAACTTGGGAGGTGTAATCTTTTTCATATCTCTAGATAATTATAGAGCCAAGTGGCTTCTTTTATCCTCTTCATGTCTTGCTTCAGAGTTATTCTCTCTGCATCCACTTTGGGTGGTGTTCTCATGATGTTCCTCATCATCACCCCCATGGTAGGCTTCCTTCCTAGGTCCATGCTGACTCCTGACCTCCTGCTCAAGAGTTCCAATTCTTGCTCTCATCTCATGGATCATAGCAAGGATCTGGTCAAGTTTAGAATTAGAGTGGCCTAAAGGTTTCCCTTCTTCCTGGCTATCTCCCTATTGGTTCCTATTTGAACCATGTTGCAATCTACTTCTCCTGAAGTTTGTAGATTAATAATTCAATTAGTTTTTCATATTATTGAATGCATTCATAAATATAAATTCATTCTCATTCATGCAATCTTAACAAGAAGGAAATATTTTCTAAAATTTCAAAATTACATTATAGTTTCCATGGATTACATATAATCCATCAATTGTTACAATTGTCCTTTACATCTTGCTACTGCAAGTCACTTTTAATTTGGGATATCTTCCCAAGTTTATCCTCATCCTTGAGGTTCACCACATCAAACTTAGGAGGTGGATGTACTCGTAAGTACTCATCTACAACCTCCCGAGTAACAACAGGATCCTTAAGATCACTTTCCAAGATTGGTTCCTTAGGTGTAGAGATTTTCTTTGATTCATTTCCAGAGATAGGAGCAGTATCCCTAACCACTTTGTCCTTCTTGTGGTTGTTGCATTTAATAGCATCAGAAAAAAATTTATCGTCAGTCAACCATCTGCCTCTTAAGAAACTAGTTTGATCAAGCCTTTTCATTCTTGAGGCTCACTCCCTCATAGCCTTAAGCTACCGTCCATTTCTCGTTACCTTCTTTCTGGGTGTCGTTCTTATTCTTACCATTTTGGCATAAGAACATCCAAACATTAGCAACTATTAATGTCAGAGGAAAAATTACATGTAGTGAGATCATAGGTCCGTGTATTGAACCTAGTAGCTCTGATACCATATGTAACATGCCAACTCATAAAACCCAAAATTAGTCAACTTAATTACTATTAAGTATAAGGTCATGATTAACATAATCACAATTATGTTCAGATATAATCAAAATCATTAACAATAATCAAATGCATTTCTTTTCTGGATAATTTTAAAACTAAAATTTACTACATTTTCCAAAAATAACACACTAGTTTAAATCCTTTCACTATACAATTATAATGTTTTTCTTATAGCAACAATGATAAGTTTACACATAATGTTTGACTAACATGTCATATAAAGAGAATTATGCTGCATCTGGAATCTTGATATCTATCTTCGTAAGCCTCGGCATGTCATCTACTTGGGAACAAGAGCATCACCCGAGTGCTTTTCCTCCAACCACAGACCAACGGTCCCCCACATAACTTCCTACATGGAAGTGGTCCTAACCTTCACAAAGGGAATAGATACAAGGAACCAATTAGGATTTCCATCTGAGTCTCTAGTGTTGTGTCCTTCATAATACTTCACAGTCATACAACTATAAATCCACTCTAATATATATGACACTACTGGAAGCATAATTCCATCTAGAACATAGTGAACTGAAGTTAATGCATGCAGAGACGAATGCATTACTTGTTGGCAAGAGACATTGTGTGGCTTCATGAGTGTTGTCATTGATGGCAACAAAGTCTATCCCACACATCCACAATACATAGTATGCCTATACCGGAAGTCATATTGAAGATTGTCTTGGTCCGGTGAACAAGAAGAGAGTATGTAACAAGGTCCGACAATCAGGTCCAGATCTCTTAGATGGGGTAACTCAGCAAGTTGCAAACTTGGATAAGTCAAGAGGAGTATCATGACTACTATATTCCAAAGATTTAGCCTTCGGTAGTAAAGCATGGAAAAGATATGAGCATCTGAGCATCAGGTTCTAGTCAAGTAGAGAAGACAGAGGAAGAACTGATTGGCAGAGCATCAGACTTCAATATGGATGAGTAAAAAGTGTTGATCAAGCTTTTGGGGGGATTATACATTGTTGGCCAACATGATTAATGACTTATATGCCTATTCTTTTGATACACATCACAAATCAAGCATGGATTCAGCTGACATATCAATAACTTGTAAATATCTCAAGTGTTCTTGTTGTCGACTAGAAAGTTGATGAAATTTCCTTGATGCGGATATATATACCAAATGGATTCCAGTATGTAGGTGTGTGAGAAATACAAGTGATGTGATAAGTGTGAAGAAAAGCAAGGATAGGTTTGAAAGTAGTAGATCAAGTCCGATATGTGACAGAGTAACAGTATCAAAATAGAGGAAGAATGAAGTGCATCAAATCAGTGTATTGTGCCTAACCAGAACTAAACTCTTACATTTGTAGATGCTTCTCATCAGTTCAAACATCTAATTACCTTTTGTAAGTTCTTGTACGCAGTGTGCATCTTGTGAGCAGTGTGCTCAGGCAGTAAGCCCTAATTGGCAAGTGCCATATTATACTCCTTTATCCTTTTAACAGAGAATACAATCTTGGGTTAGTCACCTCGTGGTTTTTCCCTTAACAGTGTTTTCCACGTCAAAATCCTTATGTTATGTGTGTTGATTTTATTTATGCTTTTATGTTCACATATGCTTATATGAGTTAATGTTGTACTAATTATTAAAATAACAAAAGAAAAGAAAGTTAAGGAAATTTTAAGATAACTGATTCACCCCCCCCTCTTAGTTCTCTGCCTTGTTTCCAATAATTGGTATTAGAGCTAAGTTCCTCTAAACAAAGCCTAACAACTTGAGGAAGATCTAGGAATCTCAATGGATATTTATGGTATGAAGGAACAACTTCAGTCTGCTCTTGATGATCTTGAACAATCTCACTCTAAAGTCAATAACTTGAGAGAAAGACTCAAACAAGCTGATGATTTCATAAATGAGCTAAAAGAAAAACTGAGTATCTCTATGAAAAAGAGAAACGAACTACTTCAAAATTTAGCCAATCAAAGTGAAGTCAATGATACCAATGAAGATCTGGAAGAGAAAAATAAGCTATGTGAGTCTAAGTTGTCAAAAGAAATCATTATGATAAGGCATGAAATGGAATCAGGGGTTATGAGATTCACCCAAGAAATTGAAGAAAAGAGGAAAATTGAAGATAATCTAAAACAATATCTCAAGGAAAAAATAGAGGACTACCACAAAATGGACAGAATAATTAGGCATCTTGAATCAGATCTTGAAGAAGATACAGATAATGAAGAACAACTTGAGAATCAAATAGACACTCTTAAACAAGATCTTCAAATAACAAATGAATACAAAGAGAAATTCAAGATAAGCTCAGCTCTACTTGAAGTTCTTCTTGAAATCCAAAATAGGGTAGATGATAAGCGTGGCTTGGGATATGAGAAAGGTGAAAGCTCTGAATCTAGTTAGAAGAACTTTGGATCAAGAAATCAAAGAAACAGGCCTAGAAGACCTTCGGTAAGGCAACCAAATGTTCAAAGATATCCATCCTTCAATGGATACTACTTCAATTGCAACAATTTTGGTCATAAAGCAACTCAGTGCAAGAGGAAAATGAATCAGACTAATCCATCCTTCTCCGGACAATGTTTTAACTGCAAAAGGTATGGTCACAAATCTCATGCATGCAGAAATATGCAAATAAACAATTCATTCAATGGCAGATGCTTTGCATGCAATAGAATTGGACATATGGCTAATCAATGCAGATCAAGAGGATATCAATC
This sequence comes from Cunninghamia lanceolata, assembly GCA_027924645.1. Classification (NCBI taxonomy): domain Eukaryota; kingdom Viridiplantae; phylum Streptophyta; class Pinopsida; order Cupressales; family Cupressaceae; genus Cunninghamia; species Cunninghamia lanceolata. The sequence continues at coordinate 2,864,648 of BSBN01000484.1, forward strand.
AAATAAGCCAAGAAATTTTGTCTACTACAATTGCAATAGATCTAGTCATATTGCCAAATTCTGCAGAAGTAGAAATTAGGATAGAAATGGTCAGGTGCAACATAATAAAAAACAAGATAAAAGGTAAAGTGAATGCGGATGAAGTTCAAAAGGAGATGAACAAGATTTGGATAAAGAAGAATACAGAAAATATTGGGGATGGATCCATACTAGAATCTGGTGCTGATATTCCTTGTGGTAACTAAAAGGGTGAGCTCTGGCTCAAGGGGAGTCACAAAGAGAAACAAATTCCCCTAGCCAGTCAATTAGTGCCTAAATTCGGCACATGAAATGCTTCAGATTAAAGGGTTCTCAGAAAAACATCTACATAACCTTCAGTAAAAATATGAAAGATCCGCATGGAGTTTTACAAGAGTTTAACTGCTCAAGTTAATCCGGTTCTGACAGCACTCTGGTAAAGCAGGATTTTCATAGATAGATCTGGTATGATTCAAAATTGAAATACTTTGATCTATGGATCCATGGCATGATTGAAGAAAAGAAGATACATTGTCAATCCTCACTGACAATGATTCTAAGTTCAACACAGTGATTCGAGAAGATCTCTCTCAAAACAAGGTAACTGGATAACTTATGCTGTGCATTTATTACAAAAGGAAATTAGAGTTTGCGTAAGGTTAAAAGGGTTCATTCACCCATTATTTGCACATTTGCATTCGAGAAGAAGAAAAGAAGAGCTCTGCATCAAAGTTTCTACAACTCACTCAAAGATCAACTACAAAATCAAACTCAACCAGCGATTTGTTCTAGCTCCTATTTCAAACCCTAAAGCATAAAAAGGTACTTCCATTCTGAAAATCTCTCTCTGAATCTTTTGCAAGATGGCTACTCCAATGGTTGTTAAGATCACTGATAGGCCGCGCCCTAAATTCAAGAAACATCCCTATAAATCTCTAGAAGTTGATCCTTTAGGCACATTTTCTAGCATTCTGCATGGGGTATTGCATGTAGAAGATGTTAGGGTCTAGATCCATGCCAACATTGAGGAATTTGGAGACTCTAAATTGATGGACATCTATTACAAACAACTAATAGATGAGAGTTTTGAATTCAAACCTCAATACAAGACCCTCCGGGATAAACACTTCGTACATTTCATACACTTCCCCTGTTTTGCAGAAGATGATTGGGTCCGGTATGTCCTAAGAAGGATGCATGATAATTTCATGTGGTTAATGAGGCCATTTAAGATAACAAAAGATGCCATCGGGGTAGTAACTGGGCTGTACTCATCTGGTGGGTTACCTGCACTTAAATCTGTTAAGAACCAGACAGTAACTAAAGCCATTGGATCTAAGTTTGACAAAAGAGAAATGACCATAGATGACATCACATATCTGGATGTCAAGTTTGCCTCAATGATAATTGGGTACAAGATCTATCATTCTAGTAGGGAGAATTCTATATCTGGGACTGCAATATATGCAGCATATCAAATGTTGAGGGAAAATGCAGATTATGACCTATATGATCTTCTCCTAAATCAACTATTAGAAAACCTGCAGAAGATCAAAAAGGATAAGAAGAATTCCTTCAAATATGGATGTCTAATACTATGTCTATTCTTTTATTACATGAATGAGCTACCCAAATCAAGTGGTTGGGTATGGCAAAATGACATACTGGTTTCCATACATATTAGAGATTATATGTATGGACTTGGTGATGCTCAAGCCCAAAACACAGCTCTCTGGGGTTACTTCAAGAAATTTCAGAACATGATGCAAGCCAGAGAAAGAATTTCTCAATCCATAGTTGATAAATACAAGGACATAGTATGTTTCATGGTTGACACTGATCAATGCCTAATGGAGGCAGTTGAGCCCAGAACAGTGTGGATAATGCCTATGGGATACAAGGTCGATGAGAAAATCTTGGAACTACATATTCAACACCTATTGAGCCAGCCTAAGGACCCTGAGGTAGAAAGGTTTGGAACCTTTCAAGAACTAAGTGTGAAAATACATGTTGAGCTAAGACAACCAGAGACAAAAAGGAAAGTAAGAAGGGAAGTAGAGGAATTTGCCAAAATATTTGGCATATCAAAGGAGGCTCTTGATTCTAATAGAGAGAAAATGGAGAAGACAGAAAAAGAAGAAGAAGAAGCAAAGGAAGAAAGTGCCCCTGCACAAACCTCTTCTAGGACTAGATCCTCCAGGAGTTCTACTCCTATCACTTCCAAGAGCTCAAAGTCTACCAAACCGGAAGTCAAGATATCCAGAAAAGGAGAAAAGAGGATGAAGACCAAAGCCTCAAGGAAGTATACAAGCCATAAAGATGATGAGGCAACAGAATCAGATGAAGAAATCTAGGAAATAAAGAAGAAGAGAACATCTAGGAAGTTCTCTGCTAGCAAAAAGGAGGAAGAGAAGGTAGAGGAATTTGTAGAAAAGCCCACTCTTTCCATTGATGACATCATCAAGGTAGTCACTGTGGATGGGAAACTACAGCTGGTGATTGAATTCTATGATGAATATAGTGATACTGACAAGAGAATTTTGGAAGAAGCTACTATCAGGTACTTGAACATTTACAATAAAACCTTCATTGAAATAATATCACTAATTCCTAAGAGTCTAGAAAAAGTACTTGAGCTGAGAAAAGAGAATGCAAAGGCAAAAGACTTAGAGATTCAGGAGCAAATAGCAATTCAGCTTTATCCTTCCATCACTCCAAAACAAATGAACATGATTTGCAAAGATTGTATGGATGAGTTCCGAAGTAAGGAAAGAATGAATAAACTCATGCTTGGAGAAACAAACCAAATAGCAAGTGAAACAAAAGATATCCTCTAGAATGCCTTAAAGAGATTCAATCTTCCCATTATAGAAGAAATAGATGAAGAACCTTCTACCATGGATGTTGAAGGATTAATTGCAATCAATGAAGAAAATTCTGAGAAGGGTGTCGAAGGACTCAAGAAAATAAATGAAGAAATGTCTGAGAACTTAGACTCCTCAGTTCCAGAAGAGGAAGTTCTTGAAGCAGCAAACTCAGGTGCAATCTCTCCTTTAGATCCCACTGTAGCTATGACCGACATTTCAGTCTCTGAAGCTGAAGGAGAAGGTAGAAGAGAGGAGAAGAAGACTCAAGAAGAAGAGGTTAAGTGAAAAGAAGAAAAACAAATAGATAAGACAAATGATGACTCTTCTGATATTTCAAAGAGGACTCAATCTCTAGCAAGAGATTGCAGAGACAGTAAAGAACTTCTTAGACAAAGAGGTGGTGGAATTAGATGAACCAGAGCTGTTTCAAGGGCCCCTAAATCTAGATACTCTCTCTCTAGTACAAATGATGAAGATAACTTCTTTTGCCCAACCCAAGGCTAAAGAAAAATTCTTGAAATCTCACATGGAGGATTGTGAACTATTAGAGATTGCATCTGGAATGCTAGAGAAGATCATGCCATCCTTCCAAAAGGATCCTTCAGCCTCTCCATCTAGTAACTTAAAATCTTTCGTTAATTCTGTTGGCACTCATTTTGAATCATTAGAGAAATTGGTAGAAGCAAAGGTCCGGAAGGAGTTTTTGGGAAAAAGATTCTCTAATGTGCAAGGACTAATTACTAACGACAGGAGGACCTTAGACATTGGAATCAAGAGCTTTGAAAATGGTCTTAAATATTGTGGGGATATATATAAATTTGGTTATCTTGGCCCAAAGTAACAGAGGACATTGAGAAGAAAGTGAAAGAACAAGAAGGTAAACTATCAAGTTTATCTCAGAATTTTGATCCCCTCGTTACCTCTTTAATGAATCCAGAATGCCAAGTGATTGTCATCATAAATGAAATAAAGAGGCTGAACAAAGAAAAGAAGGATATAATAAATAGGATGAGTGAACTCAGAGGGATAATTATCCCTAAGTTAGAGGCAATGCATGAGATCTTGACAGATGCCCAGACCACAGCTTGGACCAGTGATCCAGTAGATTTAAAAAGGGCAGAAGCATATGCATTTTTGTTGAGTTCACATCTTCATTTTGGACAAGATGAAGCAGAGCTGGGCCACAGAGTTTGTACAGTTAAACACCACTTTTACAGATATACTTAAGTATATGTAAGTATAACATGTATATATACTTATGCGGCCTTGTATAGATTATTTTTTGCAAAATTTTGGTATGTGGATTCTGCCCTTTGCCATTGATGTCAAAGGGGGAGTGAGGAGTAGTGAAAAATGTGGAATCTAGCTAAGGGGGAGCTCTGGTAAAATAGTGCAAAAGATAGAGCATCAGCCAAGGGGGAGTTTACTGCGACACTTAGCCATTTTTCACTAAGTGTTTCCATCAATGCCAAAGGGGGAGATTGTTGGCAAGAGACATTATGTGGCTTCATGAGTGTTGTCATTGATGGCAACAAAGTCTATTCCACACATCCGTAGTACATAGTATGCCTATACCAAAAGTTAGATTGAAGATTGTCTTGGTCTGGTGAACAAGAACGAAGTATGCAACAAGGTCTGACAATTAGGTCCGGATCTCTCAGATGGGGTAACTCAGCAAGTTGCAAAATTGGATAAGTCAAGAGGAGTATCATGACTACTATATTCCAGAGATTTAGCCTCCGATAGTAAAGCATAGAAAAGATATGAGCATCTAAGCATCAGGTTCTCGTCAAGTAGAGCAGACAGAGGAAGAACTGATCGACAGAGCATCAGACTTCAATCTGATGAGTAAAAAGTGTTGATCAAGCTTTTTGGGGGATTATACATTGTTGGCCAACATGATTAATGACTTCGATGTCTATGCTTTTGATATGCATCACAAATCAAGCATGGATTAAGTTGACAAATCAGTAACTTGTAAATATCTTGAGTGTTCTTGTTATCGACTAGAAAGTTGATGAAATCCTTGATACGGATATATATACCAAATGGATTCCAGTATGTAGGTGTGTGAGAAATACAAGTGGATAAGTGCAAAGAAAAGTAGGGACAGGTGTGAAAGTAGTAGATCAAGTCCGGTATGTGACAGAGTAACAGTATCAAAATAGAGGAAGGATGAAGTGCATCAAATCAGTGTATTGTGCTTAACTGGAACTGAACTCTTGCATTTGTAGATGCTTCTCATCAGCTCAAACATTTGATTGCCTTCTGTAAGTTCTTGTAGGCAGTGTGCCTCTTGTGAGTAGTGTGCTCGGGCAGTGTACCCTAATTGGCAAGTGCCATATTGTACTCCTTTATTCTTTTAATAGAAAATACAATCTTGGGTTAGTCAGCCCGTGGTTTTTCCCTTAACATGGTTTTCCACGTAAAAATCCTTGTGTTATGTGTGTTGATTTTATTTCTACTTTTATGTTCACATATGCTTATATGAGTTAATGTTGCACTGATTATTAAAATAACAAAAGAAAAGAAAGTTAAGGAAATTGTAAGATAACTGATTCACCCCCCCTCTCAGTTATCTACCTTGTTTCCAACATTGCTTTGGCCAAAGATTCAATATAAATAGACATTTCGAAATGGACATAGTCGATTGTTCACAGACTCCGACTTCACTTAGAAGCTATATCATCCTCTAGAGTTTATAGACACAACTTGTCTTAACAACATATCCTATAGTCATTCGACTTAGTACCATTTCTTAGGCTAAGATAGATAATCACATATACATGGGTAATGTAAATACTAAGTAAACCTTAGTCCATCTGACTAGGTTATTGACTCCAATTCTAGGAGTCTCACACCATTATCTCTATTGCAATTTAGGAAATTGTGACTCCCTATCACCCTATTCCATAATGCAATATTTTCTTTCATAATAGTTTATTACTTGAATTAACAAGATATAGTTGTAACAATTTTGATGGTTCTCAAAGGAACTTAACTGGGTTGAGGATTCTTCTATAATCCCTTCCCATTGGTAGTCATGTTTTGATTATTCAAAATTAGAATAAACAACTATTAAATATAAATACATAATCATGATTTATGAACTCCTACCTTCATAAGGATTTCCTAGAGTTTTGCAATATAGAATCATAAAATTACTATACATTTAGCCCTATTGTCCAAGGGTTTTCATTAAGTTCCACTTGACTAGTGGGTTTAGACAACATGTATACACTAAAGATCATCAAAACTACCTTGAGTTACACCACTCAATTAGTTTAAAGATTCCATTTACTTTCACAACCTTGTAGGCATACAGTTTGCATGAGGGTTTGCATTTAGTGGTTTCTTTCAGCTGACCCCTTATAACATCTATGTGATACCATATCATTTGGGTCATGCACAACCATATTCAACTATTGAAATGACTGACTATATCTTTGTGCCTCTTGATTAAGAGAGAGAGAGAGAGAATCTTTGATTCTTTACAGTCATAACAATATAAGTCAAGTTCAAAAACCCAAACATACGTTATCGTTTCACAGTAAATGAACAAAGTATGAACAAGGCTTATGTCCACATGACTCTGCCTTAACATTCAACGATATCACTCATAAAGATATGACAATTTGGCCATGCAAGGTGATAACATAGTCATGCAAAGAAATGACCATTCGATCATGCAAGGTGATAATACAGTCATGCAAAGAAATGACCATTCGATCATGCAAGGTGATAACACAGTCATCATACTTGACCACCACTTTCTTAGTGAGCCCATAGAATACACATATATCACGATAGCATATAGCTACCAAATACCTCATCACATATATAATAGCAAACTTCATGAATGATAGCGAAGCAATCGAAGCGCTATAAAGATAACATGGTTTGGCTCTGAAGGTGACAACATGGCTACCAAGCCTAATAAACATATATATATCTAGATTCATAGTTGCAATAGTTTATTCAGGGCTGGTAAGCCATAACAATTTCAAGAACTAAACTATTGGTTTCTCATTAGCATGGATGCTAATAAGACATAACAACAATACTAAGTCACTGTTATCAACAACAAGCTATCGAAATAGCTTGAACAATAGGGTTTAACACCCTTTCAAAATACTAACAATTAATAAACATAATATAAATGATTAGCACGGCTTAGGGGTGTCAGCATGACTGGTTCTAAAGCCCATTTGACACAACAATACATTCTAAATTGTACGCAAGAAATCACTTCCATTTTTACTTACTCGGGCTCAACTAGTTAATGTTGTTGGTATGTGGTGACTGATCATGCAAATAATGTACACTCGTAACGTATCCTTGCTAGGGTTCAGGGGCATAGCCCCAGAGAAAACATTTTCCCCTCCTTTTTGCACGTTTAGGGTCAGTAGTTTATTTTTGTTAACTGAGAAATGAAAAATGACTTTGTAAAACCCTAATTCTAGAAGCTTCCAAAAAGATTGTTATAAGCAACTAGGATGTATGTTGCAGGAGTGGAATTCACAAGATTGTAATATTTATTACACTAGATAATAAAACCATTAGATGGCTGAGTTTTGTGGATGTATCCCATTTTGGGTTAACCACGTTAAAATTCTGTGTTGATCTCTTTTGTGTTATTCTTCATTGTTATATTTGGGTTATTTAATCTGCATATAATTGTTAATGTTTATTGCTCTGATCTACCTGAACCCTAACAACTAGTATCAGAGTGGGTTGTGTTTGATTATTGTCTATAGGAAGGTCTCACAGTTGAGTGGGAGTCTCATGGTTAAGTGGTATCAATGGCAGACGAGGGTAAATTGAAGGTAGATAAATTTAATGGGCAGAACTATCAGTTATGGAAGATGCAGATGGAGGATTATCTCTATCAAAAAGATTTATGGAGACCATCAGAAGGAAAAGCCAAGAAACTGACAGCAATGAATGATGAGGATTGGGAACTTCTGGACAAAAAGGCATTGGGAACCATTTGTTTGTGTTTGGCACCATCTGTGGCATTCAATATAACAAAAGCAAAGACAACAGATGAACTGATGAAATCTTTGGCTAAATTGTATGAAAAACCCTCAGCCTCTAATAAGGTATTTCTCATGAAGAGTTTCTTTAATCTAAAAATGATTGAAGGTGGATCTGTGACAGATCATTTAAATAAGTTTTTAATATGATTACCAGTCAGTTAACTTCTTTAAAAGTGAAATTTGATGAAGAGGTGAGGGCTCTCTTGGTTTTATGTTGTTTGCCAGAAAGCTGGAATAGCTTGGTAATGGCTATAAGTAACTCTATCTCTCATTCAAATACTTTGAAATTTGATGATGTTGTTGGTGTTATCTTTAGTGAGGAAATGCGATGGAAAAACATAGGTGAGAGTTCAACATTGGGTAATGCTTTGAATGTAGAGAACATGGGAAAAATAAAGGAGAGAGGAAAAAGCCCAACAAATCGTGGGAAGTCACAAGGGATGTCAAAGAAAGGTAGATCTAAATCCAGAGGAAGAATGGATTGTTGGCACTATGGAAAACTAGGATACTTGAAGAAGGATTGTTGGTCTCGAAAGGGCAAACAAGGAGAGAGACAACATGATGATAGTAAGAAAGTTAATGTTGCAAGTAATAAATTATAGGATGCTTTAATTTTGTGTTTAGATAATGCTAATGATTCCTGGGTAATAGATTCAGGGGCTTTATTTCATGCCACACCCCATAGGAAATATTTTGTAGATTATGTTCAAGGTGATTTTGGACAGGTATATTTGGGTGATGATGAATCTTGTCAGATTGTTGGAAAAGGAAAGATAAAAATCAAGTTCCAGAATGGAAATGAATGGTTGCTATAGGAGGTAAGGCATGTTCCAAATTTGAGAAGGAATTTAATCTCTGCAGGACAATTGGGTAGTGAAGGCTACATAGAACTACCTTTTCAGACAAATTCTGGAAGGTCACTAAAGGTGCATTAGTAGTAGCTAAAGGTGAAAAGGTAGGCACATTGTATTTGTGTACTGGTAATACTTATTCTACCTTAATTGCTACAGAAATAGTTGCTACTAAGACAGTTATAGCACTTGCTATAGGGACAGAAACAAAATTGTGGCACTATAGACTTGGGCACATGAGTGAGAAAGGGATGAAGATCCTTCACTTCGGAAAGTTGTTACTAGGTCTGAAGCATATTGCCTTGGAGTTTTGCGAAAATTATGTTTATGGAAAACATAAAAGAGTCTAATTTCTCAAAGTTGGGAAAGAGAAGAAGAGTGAGAAATTAGAGTTTGTGCATTCAGATGTATGGGGACTAGCTCAGGTATCTTCTCTTGGTGGTTCTTGCTATTATGTTACTTTTATTGATGAGGCAACTAGGAAAACATGGGTGTATTTCCTAAAATAAAAATCAGAAGTATTTGAAACTTTTAAAGGGTGGAAAGCTTTGGTTGAGAATGAGATAGGAAAAAAGTTGAAGTGTCCTAGATCTGATAATGGAGGCAAGTATTGCAGTAGAGAATTTAAGAATTACTGTTCATATAATGGAATCCGTAGGCAGAAAATGGTTCCTAGAAACCCACAAGAAAATGGTGTGTCTAAGAGGATGAATAGGACCATTATGGAGCATGCAAGAAGCATGAGATTGCATGTTGGACTACCCTTACACTTTTGGGAAGATACTGTACATACCATTGTTTATTTAATAAACAGGGGACCTTTAAATCCTTTGGATGGTGGCATTCCAGAGGAGGCATGGATGGGTAAAATGGTAGACTATTCATTTCTAAAAACCTTTGTTTGTGAAGCTTTTGTCCATGTTGATATTGAAAATAGAACCAAGCTTGAAGCTAAGTCTAAAAAATGTACCTTTATTGGATATGGAGTAGATGAATTTGGTTATCGGTTATGGGATTATGAAAATCATAATAATCATTAGGAGAAGAGATGTTATATTCAATGATAAGGTCATGTATAAGGATCAGCTACAAGAAAAGAAGCATGAACAGGCCAAAAAGGAATATGTGGTGTTGGATGAGATTCTAGAAAATAAAATGCTAGTGGTACCTAATGCTCAACAACAACAAGTTATCCCACAAACTCCTGTAAGTGTTAGACGTTCTACAAGGATAACTAGACCTCTCAAAAGATATTCTCCATCATTATATTCTATATTATTAACTAATTCTGGTGAACCTGAAGGTTATGAAGAAGCAATGTAGGTAGATACCAAAAAGCAGTGGGAGCTAGGCATGAAAGAGGAAATGGATTCCTTGCTGCAGAATCAGACTTGGGACTTAGTTCAATTTCTTGCAGGTAAAAGAGCATTGAAAAATAAATGGGTTTACAGGTTGAAGGAAGAAGATGGAGGCAAGAAAAGATATAAGGCCAGACTCGTGGTAAAAGGTTTTGCACAAAAAAAAGGTATAGATTTTGATGAAATATTTTCTCTAGTTGTAAAGATGACTTCTATTAGAACTATTCTAAGTCTTGTGGCTGCAAAAGACTTGCATCTTAAGCAGCTAGATGTGAAAACAACATTTCTCCATGGGGATTTGGAAGAGGAAATATACATGCAGCAACCACAGGGATATGAGGTCAAGGGTGAGGAGGAATTTGTGTGTAGGTTAAAGAAGAGTTTGTATCGCCTGAAGCAAGCACCTCGGCAATGGTATTTGAAATTTGATAGTTTTATGGCTGAACAAGGTTACAAAAGATGTCATTTTGATTATTGTGTTTATTTTAAGAAATTGGGTAATGGCATCTATATTATCCTGTTGCTTTACGTTGATGACATGCTTGTTGTTGGGTCTAACATGCAGCATATTAATGAACTTAAGAAGAAATTAGCAAATTCATTTGCTATGAAGGATTTGGGTGCAGCAAAACAAATCCTTGGTATGAGGATCACACAGGATAGGACAAACAAAAAATTATTTTTGTCTCAAAGTGAGTATGTAGAGAAGGTGTTGAAAACGTTTAACATGTAGAATGCAAAAGTAGTTAGTACACCTTTGCCTAGTCATTTTTAAGTTGACTAAGGAGATGTGTCCAAAGACACAAGAGGAGGAAGACAAAATGTCTAAGATACCATATGCATCAGTAGTTGGTAGCTTGATGTATGCAATGGTATGCACAAGGCCAGATATTGCACATGCAGTAGGAGTTGTGAGCAGGTATATGAGTGATCTGGGAATGGAACATTGAAATGCAATAAAATGGATTCTCTAATATTTGAGAGGTACTACTTCAAAGAAACTATGTTTTGGAGGAACAAATTTTGCTCTAAAAGAATATGTTGACTCTGATCTGGTAGGTGATATTGATAGCAGGAGAGTACTACAGGGTATGTTTTTATTGTAGGAGGTACTGAAATCAATTGGATTTCAAGGCTACAAAAGGTTGTTGCTCTTTCAACCACTAAAGCTAAGTATGTTGTTGCTACGGAAGCTAGCAAGGAGATGATTTGGTTACAACATTTTCTGGAGTAATTAAGACAACAAAAATAAGATAGCCCTTTGTACACTAATAGCCAGAGTGTCATTCATCTTGCTAAGAATTCATCTCTGCATTCAAAAACTAAGCACATACAGCCCAGATACCACTTCATTTGGTCAGTTGGAGGATGGACAGTTAAAGCTAGAGAAAATTCACACAAGTGAGAATCCTGTAGATATGTTCACAAAAGAAGTTACATGGGAGAAACTGATTTCCTCATCAATTTTTGTTGGCCTTCACAACTGATAATGGTGGACATAAGAAACCATCCAGGCCTTTAATCCAGTGTGAGCTGCAAGTGCAGCAGTGTCATCCAGGATCAGTCTCTAACTGGGAGATTGTTTGGTGTGGAGCCTAATCAGTCTTCAAGTGGGAGATTGTTGGTATGTCATGATTGATCATGCAAATATTGTACACTCGTAACGTATCCTTTTTGCATGTTGAGGGTCAGTAGTTAATTTTTGTTAATTGACAAATGAAAAAAGACTTTGTAAAACACTAATTCTAGAATCTTCCAAAAATCTTGTTATAAGTGACTAGGATGTATGTTACGGGTGTGGAATTCATGAGATTCTAATCTGTTTTGCATTGGATAATAAAATCATTGGATGTAGCCCATTTTGGGTGAACCATGTTAAAATTTTGTGTTGATCTCTTTTGTGTTATTCTTCATTGTTATATTTAGGTTATTTAATCTGCATATAATTGTTAGTGTTTATTGCTCTGATCTGCCTAAACCCTTACAAATGTCTCCAAGCTCCCTCATATGAGCTTACCATAGTTTTACTCTTCCCTTCACTAGCGTGCATGTGCTGCTCTAGCCCAAACCACACTCCTTCCAAGAAAAACAAAAAACTAACTTACAACTCCTCTTTTTCTCTTTTGAGAGAAAGTCCTTTCTCTTTTCTACAATACATGATTCTCTCCAAGGTAGTAGGCTCCTTGGGGTGGCTGAGGGCCACCTACCCCAGTCACCCCTGTGGCCACAAAGCCATCTATCCCACTCCCCTACATTAAGGGTCGATGGAGAGATAAAATCTCCCCTTCAAGAACTAAAAGCACAACCTACAAACAAAAAACTATCTCAAGAAGATAATAAACAATTAGACAAGTTAAATGATAAGGTTGATATATTTATTCCCTTATCATTTAATTACCAAACATATATCAATATTTTAAATATACACATAAATCGACCCAAAGGTGACCTCACCAATTAAATCGAGTCAACATTTGACAAAGGTTAAGGTGCAAACATGGGTCAAGAGTTTCTCCCCTATTGCCACCTTCTGCTCTCATCAACTATAGACACCGAGCAAAGCCGAAATGAAAAACTAAAAAATTCTTTCGACCAAATCAGAAAAAGTGGACTTTGGAATGTTGTTGTCGATAATGGTCACATCCAGGTTAAATTAGAGATAGCAACTAAGGACATATACCTTATCTGACATGGCTCACATAATGATCAAGTTGAGACTTCAGATAGAAAACTGGTCTTTTCCATAGTGTCTATTCTCTTCTCTTGGGTGATACTCTCCTTCTACTCTTGAAGGAAGATTCTTTTCCTAGTTACACGCACAACCATATAACCATGATCAGTGTATCATCATTAAATCATAAAACATTATGATAAGATAATCTCAACAACATGAAATCTCATGTCTAATCTAGAAGCATTAATCGTAATCCATATAATCAATGATTCAACTTTATATTTTCTACAAACACCAAATCATTAATTTGATTGTTTATCATTTTTTCCACATAAAAGTAGGATTAAGCTTAATCAAAAGTTGGGGATGTAACATTTCTCATAATACATTCATGTTTCCTTGTATTGATTTGTGTAAGACCATTTGGTCTAATTTTCTAACTGTCTCAAGAGAATAGTGTTTACCATCTCAGACCGTCCACTCAAATAGAATGGGGACTTAGACTACAGTCCTAAGTGAATTGGAATCAGTTTTCCATCAAAGGCACTGGAGGCTAGAGGTTTTTTAGTCATCTCGAGCCAACTTCTCACTTAGAGATGGTGTTTTGTATTAGAAACATATGTTTTTGTGCTTTCTTTTTATGCTGACAAAATTGAAAGAATGCATATATTGCGAAGTTTGGTTTTTGAAGATAGGAAAGGATTTGGTGAACTCAATATGGATTGTTATCCAGATAGTTCAAGAGTTTGTGGATCTGGGGAGTTATACCCTTTCGAGGGTCATGAGACAACTTGATGGAGCACTGTGGATGTAGCTCAACATGGATTGTTGCCCAATAAATTGAGAGATCTGTGATTTGGGAGTTTGGGGAGGTGGTAATCTAGGAACTCAGAATTCATCTTGAGAGCTACACCCTTCTAAGGGTTATGAGGTAGCTTGATGGAGTTCTACATAATTTAGGATTTATTTCTTCAAAGAAAAATCTTCTCAAGAATGTGTATTTATTTTGTGCAATCAACATGTTTTGTTATATGTTCTATTTGTGTAATGTAAACCTTGAGGGGGAGTAGTGTTGGAATATCAAGGTTTACATTAATAAATTCACCATAGTGACTTGTAGTTTATTATCAAGTAGTTAAACAATTAGTTGTATTACCATAAGATGGTAGTTTGGGAAGTTATATTTGAAAGGCTTTATAAAATCCATCTTGGAATGAATGTAACATCATCCTGAATTCAATAAGATTATTATTCAGTATTATTATTATGCAACCATGATTTAGTTCTCTGCAGCATTTTATATGCTCTACCATTTCTAACAGTTTCAGAGGTTCTTTCATATCACATTTGCTAATATACTTCCATTAAGAATAAGTTGGTAACTTGGAAAAACTATAAAATTGTTATGAAGGTTTCTTGGAAAACTCCTTCATAGTACATATGAGATCTTAACTAGAGATGGATATTGAAGAATGTCTTGTGCATGATGTTTCCTATTTTATAATTTATGTAAATACATCTCTAATTCTATTGTAGTCTGATATTGTTATTTTTCTTTCTTGCATCTTGTGACTCTATTCTCTAATTAAATAGGCACCACTCTAGTTGGTTGAGGGATCAATATTTTCTTTAAAGTATTTTTCTACCATTCTAAGTATTTATTAGGTCACACTCACTTGTATGATTCAATATTGCAAAGTTGTATGCAACCTAAGCAAAGCTAGAACTGAAACACACTTGAAAAATCATGTGGGTATGATATTCAAGATGCATGTGTATGGTATATTAAGGGATTCATCTAAAGTGACTATAACTTGTCTTTTTCATTACTTGCATATGAATTCTTTTCTTAATCTACTTATTATGAGGTCTTATAGGTCTACTCATGGTTGTCATTATGACATGGTAGTCAAGGCCTATTTGTATTTATTACATTTCTATGTAATTGTCCTATTAGAGGGACCTCACGGATCACCCTCATAGGTTTTAAAGAGCCTAAAGAAGAAGAGGATCTACCATACCTTATCATTTGGCCACATACTACCCTTTCTTTATTGATGGTCTACCTTTTTTCCCAAGATAGATTGTTCCCCTTAACTTGGTTTATGACTAGTAATCCTAAGGAAAAGCAACCTGAAAGTTTGGATGCCAATAGATCTAATACAAATTAAAAGGAGATAATGCACTGAAATGCAACAACATCCTACTTAGTCCTATGAGGAATGTTATGTTAGTTAAGTAGATCTAATTTATTTTATCATAATATTAGCACTTAGAAAAAAAATCATACTATAGAAGAAGAGAACACAAGATATACTGTGGAAAAACCTAGTAAGATGAGAATCTCAATGTATTATCAACAATAAAACAATTCCAATACACCTCAAAGATTAAATCCTCATAGGAGATCTTCATGCTTCAACTATCAAAAGACAGACCAACAACATAACTCTACAAAAATAATTATAACACTTAATGAATCCAACACTTGTCTCCAACCTTCAAGTTGTAATTCTCCAAAATTAGGATGGCCAAGAATGCCCATGTGACTCACCCAAGGTTTGTTTATATAAGAAAGAGGCCCACTTGGAAGCCACTAATCACTACAACAAATCCATGTGATTAGCCCCCTTTTATGCTCCATTTTTTGCTTCCACCCACTGTTTTAATGAATTTTTCTCCATTTTTTTGAAAAAATCTGTGCTATTTATCGGGATGGCGCTACTTTTAGCATTTTTTGTGCCAATTAGAACAAGTAGGTGCTAAATTAGGTGCAAATTAGCACCTAGATTAGCACCCAAATTAGCACCCAAATTAGTGCCTAAATTAGTGCCTACATTAGCGCCAACTGTAATGCCGACTTTAGCGCCAACTTTAGTGTCGACTTTTAACCCTAAATGTAATCTCCTTGGGGTGCAAAAGGTGGCACAAAGTGCACCTAATTTAACACCTATCTGTGTTAGATAAATGTCACATGGTGGAGGATGGTGTCGGGATGAGTGATGATTGTTGTGGCAATGTTATGGTCAAATATGTTATGAAAATGAGGTGGCATGGGTAGTGGGCTATCTATGTTGGGAAAGGATTAGGGAGGATGTAATGGAGAAAGGGATGTGTGTCATGGTATGATGTCTTTGTTGTCGATGAGGATTGCACCCTTATGCAAAGCTATGACACTCTGCAATCCTTCGAAACATGGGGACAAACTCAGGGTGTGGGTGACCTATAGTGAGTTTGAACCTCCAGATTGTGGGTTGGTTCCCTTAAAATCTTCTCTTTGAAACTATGATTTTCTATTTTGGAAAAGGGGAAGAAGGAAACTATAAGGAAATAAAACTATAAAATTTCATGATGCACCTAATAAGGATGGAAAACCTGCAATCTGGTTCACAATAGAATTCAGAAATCTGATCTACACAATCCAATATTGGCATAAATATCACAAAAGTGCTTCTAAGGAAGGCTAGAAAAATTGTTCTTCATGGAGGAAAAATATTCTTCACAACATAAAAGAACTATTTTCTGTAACACAACCTAAGACTTGTAATATCACTATGCTTAATACTGCAAGTAAGAGTGAGACAATAATTTTAAAGGTTTTGGTAATTAAACATAGTAAACTTCATCAAATCACCTCATACAATTAGCATCAAATGGAAAGCCAACTACTTGATTCCAAAAAATAAAAGAAATATTGCAAGAGAGACAAAAATGGAACCTATAACCTACTGTAATCTCTATAAAATTGTCAAAAAAAGAGCTACAAAACCTTCTTCTCTCTCAAAGTGTAAAAGAGCAAAAAGGCAAGAACTCCAAAGATGAGTTACAAAACCTCTTATCTTTCAATGTGTAAAAGAGAAAAGAATGCAAGAACTAGCAAAATCAAGTTTTGCTTTACAATATATAGCTTTCTCTCACTAAGAGGCCTACAAAAAATGAACTGCAGCTAACTGCCTCTAAAAATAAGTCCTCCAAAGTGATCTACAAGCAAACCAAGAAATCCCTAAAAATAAGAGCTCAAACTACCACAAAATGTGCAAAAATAGCTCCAAGATGGCCCTCTCCATGTGTTTGACCAAGAAGTTGACCAAGAATCCCCAAAATGCTCCTCAAATCATGCAAGAATCCCCTAGATGGACTAGTTAACTCAACTCATCAATTTGCATGATTTTGCATTTGCGAAATTGATTGTGAGTAAATAATAAAGTAATTAAAGTAATTACTCTATTATTAGTTACAACTTGTACTATTTCTAATTTTACAACTTGTGGAAAATAATAAAGTAATTTGAAGAATATTACTTTACTATTTATTTACATTTGATTTGTTTGTAAAATCATGCATGAAAAGAATAAATCTCCTTATCTCTCCAATTTACACATGCCTAATTTGCATGATTTGAGAAAAAATAGGACTTTAGAGGAAAATAAAATCCCCTTATAGCCCCCTGTGAGAAAATATAACTACTTGCATGCCAATATGCCTCAAGGAAAAATATACCCTTATTACTCCAAATACATCATTAAAAAAGGCATGAAACACTTAGGCATAATTTATCACAAAGCCTTATGACTCCAATTTGCATCAAAAGAAAACAAATATCTAACTCTGCCTTATCACTCCATTTACCATGCAAAAATGGCCTCACTACCATATATCTCCATTATACAAGATAAAACAATATCAAACTCCACACCACCTTGCATGCATTTGACCTGCCCTCATGCACATTGCAAATGATCCATTTGTCCTTACATGTTTTGCCACCTTGTAAACCTATTTTGTCTTCATGCATCTCTTTGACTTTGACCTCAAATAATGACTTTACAAGGAATAAGGAAACTCATTTTGACCATATTCGGTCACTTCACATTATACAAATATTACCAGAATCTTTTGACCATGTAGAGTATCATTAGGGAGTGAGCATCCTTCGACCATGTGATAGTCGACTATAAGGTAATAAGTATTGTTTGAATGTTCCAAAGTATAATACTTACCTTTATGACTATCGACCACCATTCTTCATGATTTACCACCCTTTGACTTGGGGCCATATACAAATATTACATATCTGTTGGCCATTTCTACCAATGATGCTAGGAAATTTCATGACTTAAGGTTTTTGACCTCGATCAATATTTGGATAATGTAATGATCATTTTAGAAGTCAAAAGAAATCACAAAAAAGAAAGAAGCTTCAAACCAAAAAGGGTAAGAAAACCCTAATCACTTTGTTGTTTCATTTTGTTGCTTTCTCTGTCAGCCGCCGCTCTTCAACTTCTTGGCACTTAGGGTTTCTTTGGTCTCCTTCGGCTTCTCCTTGAGTTCTCTGAGGTCGAAACTCTACATTTTTGTGTATTTATGGAGTATGAAGAATGACAGGAATGGTGAGTATGGAATTTTTGTATTTCAACTATCATTTCTTCATTCCTATGGCTTCTACTATATTAATGGCCGCGGCCATCTCTAGTTTCTCCTTCTATAGCATTTCTTTGACAATATTCTTTTGTTCTGTGTGTGTTAAAACTGTGACAAAAATGACAAAAATGATATAAAGAAAAGCCCATAAGGAAGCCGTGGCCATGCATTTCTTTTCTTCTGCAACTTCGAAGGTAAATCACTTTACTTCTCCTTGCTGTAGATACTTGACTATCTTTGTATTTTCAAAAAGAGATTAGGGCTTCAATCTTTTCCATCTGGGTATTGTTATATTCCTCTCTTTTTGATATGGTCATGACCATTATTATCTCTGTAGCATTTTCTTTTGATTTTTTTTGATATAAAGCTCAAAGTCTTCAACTTTTGATATGAGGGTTTCCTCAGAAATGCATATAAATGCATTATATATCCACGGCCATGCTTGAAAACACATGTATTATTCCTCCTTTGACCATCTCTACAAAAATGAAGAAGGGTTTATAAAAACTGCAACAAGGTTTTTTTTACAAATAGATGTATTTGCCATTACCAGGAACAGCCTTGACAGAACCATACTGTAGCATCATTGTTTTCCTGTAATGGCAAAAGATGTATTAGGGTTTCATGAAAAACCCATATGGGTATCTCAGAAAAATTCTCTTTTAGGCACGGCCATGCTTGGAAACACATTTATGTGCTTGCTTCCATCACTGTATGCATAAAAAATGACAAGAGTTTCATTTTTGAAAATGAGGGTTTCATTTTTATCAGCTGGATACTTTCTCTCAGGCACAAAAATCTACTTTCTCTTCACAACTATGGTAGAAATTACACTGTAACTGTTTCTTTTCCATTATGGCATATGCTTGATTTATTGGATCTTCTTCTTGTATCAATTAACAAGCATGACGTATGATCAATGAATACTTAACTGTCACTAGTCAAAGGTATTACTATCTTGCTGTCTTGATCTCTCTTGTTCACTACTTGTAGATACTTTTATCATTTGTTATTGATAATGATACTTGTACTTGATGTAGTATTCAGTTGAAACTGTAGCAATCATTTGATCATTTATATGATGTATCTCCTTCATTGATGACTGTCAGATGCTCCTCATGATGCATTTGTCTGATTCTGTCCTTTTAGAGGCATGACCTGTATCATTTGTTTCAGCTGCACTTGATCACCTTGAACACCTGTATCATGTCATTTTACTTACTATCCTTTTATCATAATCAAATAATGCTTTTCATGTTATATCTTGTAAGTTATGTAAATGATACACAAGCTTTGTCTCCTGTAAGCATTATTCTGTAACTTTATCTTCATCAGGTAGTAATGTAAACACTTATATGGCTGATAAATTCAATGACATACATAAGTGTGACTTGTCTTCAACTATAACATCATATGCCTAAATATGTAAAAACTCCTATAGCATATCTTCACACTGTAACTTCCATGGCTGCATTTCTATTTTCAGCACTTTGTCAACTTGACTCAGGCATTCTGAACTTACCTGATTTGTTTCAATCAACTGCAATCATGTCATGATGACATACTTTTCCTATAAGTTGATTAAATGATGCATGATATACTTTGAATGATGCATCTTGTCTTATTCTGATATTCCTTTTCAAATGAATAAAAGGAAAACATGTTGGGCTCAACCCTTGTGGGAGCCACATTTTCTCCACATGTTTTAAATGTCTTCAAATCAACAACATTACTTTTCCTATACTTGCACAGTGAACAAAAAGTTAGCATAAAAACATACCTGATGGTATTGATTGATCCTCTTCATGATATTCTAGTTTATAGCACATGTTTGATTTGATCTTCCATATGAAATGCATGATGTGACAAGTTGATATGTCTGCATGATAAAGCATATGATAACATTAAATATCTGGAGCTCTTACAGGACTTTCCCCAATTTTTTGCAGGTACAACTGATACAATTGGAGTTGAAGATGAGGACTGAAGATCAACTATCCACTAGCTCAACTGTCAACTAGCTCAACAACCTCCTTGCTCAGGCAATGATGGATATTTAGTTTTATCGTGTGTTCCTCCTTATTTCTTTTATAATCAGATGTATAGCTTGCATATGTCTACATTGCTCAGTTTAGTCACTCCCACGGCTTGTGTGGGACACATTTTGAACACTTCCTCTAAACATAATCAATTAATTTATCTTATGCACTTGATGTATATATATTTATTTTTCAATCAATGCATAGGATAAAATAACAGATACTGAATTGTATGTTCCAAATATGACAAGAAATAACAGTTCAAATAAATATCTTTCTTTCTTTCTTTCAAATATGATCAACTAAATAATCAATTTGTCGTATGACTCCTGAAAGATAACACTATGTTAGATCAACTGTATTTCTTGAATGATTGATTCCTTAACATTCTGATTCACTTGTTATGATGATTCATCAGTCTTGATTGGATTGATGGGTTATCCTAACAATTGAATATCTATCTTTGCTTTGTCAAGACATCAACTGTTCATTAAATGCAATAACTTCAAAGTTTTCATTTATTCCTTCTGAACAATTGCACTTAGGTCTAACTAAATTTAGTGTGAACAAAATTTAGTAACATTTCTGGTGACCTCTCAGGGGTGTTTTCCTACTAAACAACTTAGAACCAGTAGTCTTGCAACTCCATTGGGCATAGAGTTCTTTTTTGCAACTCAAAACTGACTGAAACACTACAGCAACAACAAAACTAGAACTGAAACTAAACTAGCTTGCTTAAGATAAAGCCAACAACATGTGCAAAAGCACTTCTTGGAAAATGAAATACTGAACTAAAATTCTACCTACCCTACTCTAACTAGCCACATGTGCTGGTCAAACAGATCCATTAACCATTTGGTTAAAATAACTTCCCTTTCTCAACAAGGGACACTGATTCACATGCTTATGGATATCTGAAATT
The DNA here is from genome assembly GCA_027924645.1 of Cunninghamia lanceolata. Taxonomy (NCBI): domain Eukaryota; kingdom Viridiplantae; phylum Streptophyta; class Pinopsida; order Cupressales; family Cupressaceae; genus Cunninghamia; species Cunninghamia lanceolata. The sequence goes on from BSBN01000484.1 coordinate 2,885,837, forward strand.
AGACGAAGTACAAGGAAGTTCTCAATAAATTTCTGCAATGCTTCATAAAAAATATAGATAAATTCACTCACCAGCTGAACCTGATCATGTAAACCTCTGTCATGGGGTAAAAAGATGATCTAATTTTTCTATTCTGAGGCTGAATTCTGCTCTATGGGTACCACAGCAATCTGTACCTACTTTTTTAGCTCTCTGATAACTAAATCTCTTATGCGACAACCTCTTGCAATATTACATCCTTGGTCAATGATTCTGATGTCATGAGTTGAAAGAATCAGTCCACTTGAATGACATGAATGAAGGTCTACTTCTTTGAGCTGATCTAGTTGATCATAGACTGTTGCTTCACCTGGCATCAGACTATTATCAATATTTGAACAAAAATCCTCAATAATACCAAAAAATATACTCTCATCCAATTGATATTCCTTTATTGAAACTATTTGAGTTTCTTCACTCTGCTATTCTGATATTCCATCCTGCATAATGTCCTGCCATATCAATTCCTCCTCCATTGTTAATGAATCATCTTCCTCCATTAGAACTAATGATCCTCAAAATTATCAGGCTCTCGAAAGCTACTGGAAACAGCTGATAGAATATCTAATTCAAGCTCCAAACTCCTAGTGTTCTCACGACTCTCCTCATTTTGTTTTTGGTAAATCAGCACTCTCCATGCATCTCCCTATTGTTCTGTTATTTTTGCCTGTGGTATGAGCTCTAAATCTGGCTCAATGAAACTAGGTAGTTGATCAAATAAAGAAATCAGCTCTTCTTCCTTGTCAGGTTTATTCTCCATTAGAACATAGGCATCATGTCTTTGCATTTGAAGATTCTATCCTTCCAATATTTGCATCCTGCTTTCATTTATCTTGTAAACAGCGTTAGAAAACTTCTCAAATGAATCAAAATCTAAAGGATTGAGTACAAAATCTGAACCAACATCCTCTTCATAGTCATTATGCTCATTTTCAGCTAGGGATAGAAAAAATAGCAGCAACCTCTTGCTCCACATCTATTTTTTTTGATTTGGTGGGACAAGAAGGACTGCAAAGAAACTTTATCTACTAAGTTGAAACTTGGAATCTTGATTGGCTTGGGCTCAAACCTTTTTCTCTTGCTCACTATACCAACTTGGAATCTTGATTGGCTCAGATACTACTACTTTTTTCTCTTCCTAATTTTGGATTGGTATGGAAGAGGTAGCCTTAATAAGATTTGGCATTTTGTAATCAGGATGCTTGGTCCAAGAAGGCTGCCATGGTTGTTCAAAAGCTTGATGATTTGATTTAGGCACTTGATGTGACTGATACTGAGGATTAATGGTCTGATTTTGAATGCAAACAAGTTCCTGGTCAAAATCACAACTTCTAAAACTTAAAAGTTGATAACTACTAACCTCATTTTGAACAGGCTACTTTGGAATGAATGCAGCTATCTAGATTGCTTGCCTTTGTACTTGTGCAAGCAAAATCTTCATCAGCTCCTCTTTTGTTGCAATTTATCTTGTAAGATCTTGTTAAAATTGTATCCTTTGTGCCTCCAATTCTTGCTCATGAAGATAGGCCTAATAATCCATCTCTTCTTGTTGTTGCTCATATTCTTGCTGCCTCTTGAACTCCTATATCTGCTTTGCAATTTCTAGCAATGTGTTTTTTGTTTCATTCATGCTATTTTTTATTTTATTCATGTTGTTTTTGAGATCAAGTGACATACTCTTTATGCTTGCAATCTCCTCCTTCACATACTCCTAAAGCTGATTTGGTTCATGCATAGGCTACCAACAAGGCTGAACTGGGGTGGGTGGGAGGCAAGAGTACTATGCATGCTAGTTTCTTTGTACATCAAAGGAATTAGGGAAAAAAAATAGATGCATGGCTGATCTGATATGGCTGATAAGATGATGGATTAGTTGTATTTTCATGATATGATGGATGATATGGAATGTTCCCATAAAAAGTAGACATGCTTACTTGTTCAAAGAGCTAGAAAACAACTGAAACCTGATCTTGTGAAATTCTTCTTATAGACTGTAAAATCTGATCTATCAAACCAAAAAGTTAGAGTCACCAGGTACTTGAAAAATAAACCTTTGAAAGGCTATAAAATCTGCTGATTGTACCAAATCCAACAGAGAATTAAGTTCTTTTTTGAACTGAAAATTAGTTCAACATCCCACTGAGCATGCCAAAAACTATTGTCGATGAGGATTGCACCCTTATGCAAAGCTATGACACTTTGTAATCCTTCGAAACATGGGAAAAACTCAGGCTGTGGGTGACCTATAGTGAGTTTGAACCTCTAGATTGTGGGTTGGTTCCCTTAAAATATTCTCTTTGAAACTATGATTTTCTATTTTGGAAAAGGGGAAGAAGGAAACTATAAGGAAATAAAACTATAAAATTTGGTGATACACCTAATAAGGATGGAAAACTTGCAATCTGGTTCACAATAGAATTTAGAAATCTGATCTACACAATCCAATCTTGGCATAAATATCACAAAAGTGCTTCTAAGGAAGGATGGAAAAACTGTTCTTTATGAAGGAAAAAGATTCTTCACAACATAAAAGGACTATTTTCAGTAACACAACCTAAGACCTGTAATATCACTATGCTTAATGCTGCAAGTAAGAGTGAGACAATAATTTTAAAGGTTTTGGTAATTAAACACAATAAAACTTCATTAAATCACCCCATACAATTAGCATCAAATGGAAAGGCAACTACTTTGATTCCAAAAAATAAAAGAAATACTACAAGAGAGAAAAAAATGGAACCTATAACTTGCTATAATCTCTATAAAATAATCAAAAAAAGAGCTACAAAACCTTCTTCTCTCTCAAAGTGTAAAAGAGCAAAAAGGCAAGAACTCCAAAGATGAGTTACAAAACCTCTTGTCTTTCAATGTGTAAAAGAGAAAAGAATGCAAGAACTAGTAAAATCAAGCTTTGCTTTACAATATATAGCTTGCTCTCACTAAGAGGCATGCACAAAATGAACTGCAGCTAACTGCGTCTAAAAATAAGTCCTCCAAAGTGATCCACGAGCAAACCAAGAAATCCCTAAAAATAAGAGCTCAAACTGCCACAAAATGTGCAAAAATAGCTCCAAGATGGCCCTCTCCATGTGTTTAACCAAGAAGTTGACCAAGAATCCCCAAAATGCTCCTCAAATCATGCAAGAATCCCCTAGATGGCCTAGTTAACTCAACTCATCAATTTGCATGATTTTACATTTGCAAAATTGATTGAGTAAATAATAAAGTAATTAAATTAATTACTCTATTATTAGTTACAACTTGTACTATTTCTGATTTTACAACTTGTGGAAAATAATAAATTAATTTGAAGAATATTACTTAACTATTTATTTACATTTGATTTGTTTGTAAAATCATGCATGAAAAGAATAAATCTCCTTATCTCTCCCAATTTACACATGCCTAATTTGCATGATTTGAGCAAAAATAGGATTTTAGAGGAAAATAAAATCCCCTTATAGCCCCCTATGAGAAAATATAACTACTTGTATGCCAATATGCGTCAAGGAAAAATATACCCTTATTACTCCAAATACATCATTAAAAAAGGCATGAAACACTTAGGCATAATATCACAAATCCTTATTACTCCAATTTGCATCAAAAGAAAAAAAGCATCTAACTCTGCCTTATCACTCCATTTGCAATGCAAAAATGGCCTCACTGCCATATATCTCCATTATGCAAGATAAAACAATATCAAACTCCACACCACCTTGCTTGCATTTGACCTACCCTCATGCACATTGAAAATGATTCATTTGTCCTTACATGTTCTACCACCTTGTAAACCTATTTTGTCTTCATGCATCTCTTTGACTTTGACCTCAAATGATGACTTTACAAGGAATAAGGAAACTCATTTTGGCCATATTCGGTCACTTCACATTATACAAATATTACCAGAATCTTTTGACCATGCAAAGTATCATTAGGGAGTGAGCATCCTTCAACCATGTGATAGTTGACTCTAAGGTAATAAGTATTGTTTGAATGTTGAAAAGTATAATACTTACCTTTATGACTATCGGCCACCATTCTTCATGATTTACCACCCTTTGACTTGGGGCCATATGCAAATATTACATATCTGTCGGCCATTTCTAACAATGATGCTAGGAAATTTCATGACTTAAGGTTTTTGACCCCAATCAGTATTTGGATAATGTAATGATCATTTGAGAGGTCAAAAGAAATCACAAAAAGGAAAGAAGCTTCAAACCAAAAAGGGTAAGAAAACCCTAATCACTTTGTCATTTCATTTTGTTGCTTTCTCTGTCGGCCGAGGCTCTACAACTTCTTGGTACTTAGGGTTTCTTTGGTCTCCTTCGGCTTCTCCTTGAGTTCTCTGAGGTCAAAACTCTACAATTTTTGCGTATTTCTTGAGTATGAATAATGACAAGAATGGTGAGTATGGCATTTTTGTATTTCAACTGGTATTTCTTCATTCCTATGGCTTCTTCTATATTAATGGCTACGGCCATCTCTAGTTTCTCCTTCTGTAGCATTTCTTTGACAATATTCTTTTGTTCTGTGTGTTAAAACTGTGACAATAATGACAAAAATGATATAAAGAAAAGCCCATATGGAGGCCACGGCCATGCATTTCTTTTCTTCTGCAACTTCGAAGGTAAATCATTTAACTTCTCCTTGTTGTAGATACTTGACTATCTTTGTATATTCAAAAAGAGATCAGGGCTTCAATCTTTTCCATCTGGTTATTGTTATATTCCTCTCTTTTTGATATGGCCATGGCCATTATTATCTATGTAGCATTTTCTTTTGATTTTCTCTGATATAAAGCTCGAAGTCTTCAACATTTGACATGAGGGCTTCCTCAGAAATACATATAAATGCATTAGATATCCATGGCCATGCTTGAAAACACATGTATTATTCCTCCTTTGACCGTCTCTACAAAAATAAAGAAGGGTTTATAAAAACTGCAACAAGGGTTTTTTTTACAAATGGATGTATTTACCATTACCAAGCACGGCCTTGAGAGAACCATACTATAGCATCATTGTTTTCTATAATGGCATAAGATGTATTAGGGTTTCATGAAAAACCCATATGGGTATCTCAGAAAAAATTCTCTTTCAGGCACGACCATGCTTCGAAACACATTTCTGTGCTTGCTTACTTCATTGTATGTATAAAAAATGACTAGGGTTTCATTTTTGAAAATGAGCATTTCATTTTTATCAACTGGATACTTTCTCTCAGGCACAAAAACCTATTTCTCTTCATGGCTATGGAATAAATTACATTGTAACTATTTCTTTTCCATTATGGCATATGCTTGATATAATCGATCTTCTTCTTGTATCAGTTAACAACCATGATGTATGATCAATGAATACTTAACTGTCACCAGTCAGAGGTATTACTGTCTTGCTATCTTGATCTCTCTTGTTCACTACCTGTAGATACTTTTATCATCTGTTATGGATAATGATACCTATACTTGATGTAGTATTCAGTTGAAACGGTGGCAATCATTTGATTATTTATATGATGTATCTCCTTCATTGATGACTATCAGATGCTCCTCATGATGCATTTGTCTAATTTCGTCCTTTTAGAGGCATGACCTGTATCATTTGTTTCAACTGTACTTGATCACCTTGAACACCTGTATCATGTCATTTTACTTACTATCCTTTTATCATAATTAGATAATGATTTTCATGTTATATCCTGTAACTTATGTAAATGATACACAAGCTCTGTCTCCTGTAAGCATTATTCTGTAACTTTATCTTCATCAGGTAGTAATGTAAACACTTATATGGTTGATAAATTCAATGACATACATAAGTGTGACTTGTCTTCAACTGTAACATCATATGCCTAAATATGTAAAAACTCCTATAGCATATCTTCACAATGTAACTTCCATGGCTGCATTTCTATTTTCAGCACTTTGTCAACTTGACTCAGACATTCTGAACTTATCTGATTTGTTTCAATCAACTGCAATCAATGTTGTGATGACACACTTTCCCTATAAGTTGATTAAATGATGCATGATATACTTTGAATGATGCATCTTGTCTTATTCTAATATTCCTTTTCAAATGAATAAAAGGAAAACATGCTAGGCTCAACCCTTGTGGGAGCCATATTTTCTCCACATGTTTTAAATTTCTTCAAATCAGCAACATTACTTTTCCTATACCTGCATAGTGAACAAACAAGTTAGCATAAAAACATAATTGATGGTATTTATTGATCCTCTTCATGATATTCTGGTTTATAGCACATGTCTGATTTGATCTTTCATATGAAATGCATGATTTGACAAGTTGATATGTCTGCATGATAAAGCATATGATAACATTAAATATCTGGATCTCTTACAGAACTTTCCCCAATTTTTTGCAGGTACAACTGATACAATTAGAGCTTAAGATGAGGATTGAAGATCAACTATCCACTAGCTCAACTGTCAACTAGCTCAACAACCTCCTTTCTCAAGCAATGATGGATATTTAGTTTTATCATGTGTTCATCCTTATCTCTTTTATCATCAGATGTATAACTTGCATATATTTGCATTGCTCAGTTTAGTCACTCCCACGACTTGTATGGGACACATTTTGAACACTTCCTCTAAACATAATCAGTTAATTTATCTTATTTACTGGATGTATATATATTTATTTTTCAATCAATGGATAGGATAAAGTAACAGATACTAAATTGTATGTTCCAAATATGACATGAAATAATAGTTCAAATAAATATATTTCTTTCTTTCTTTCAAATATGATCAACTGAATAATCAATCTGTCTTATAACTCCTGAAAGATAACACTATGTTAGATCAACTGTATTTCTTGAATGATTGATTCCTTGACATTCTGATTCACTTGTTATGATGATTCATCAATCCTGATTGGATTGATGGGTTATCTTGACAACTGAATATCTATCTTTTCTTTGTCAAGACATCAATTGTTCATTAAATGTAATAACTTCAAAGTTTTCATTTATTCCTTCTGAACAATTGTACTTAGGTCTAACTAAATTTAGTGTGAACAAAATTTAGTAACAGTCTTAAGGAATGGGAAGAAATGATGGTGATTCATAAGATAATATGAAGAATAATGGTAGAGTGAATTGGCATTGTGGAAAACTGTTGCATGTCATGGGGTGAATCATGCGTTAATACAGGTTGTGGAGTGAGAAAGAGGTGGTATGCGTATGGTTGAATGGATTAATGAGGTGATTTAATTGGTGATGACCTAGGTGAAGTGATGGGTAAGGTGTCTTATGTGGTTATGTGGGATTACTAGAACGTGTGATTGGTATTGGTGGGGATAGCTAAATGTCATCTTCTAAGGGTTCAAAGGTGAGGAAAGTGCAAGATGGGGATATGGGATAATCCATGGTTTAATGATTATTCAAGGGAGACTCCTTAAAATGATTATCAATGATGGTGTCAATAGGGGGAATGGAGTCTATGAATGTAGATGTGGGAATGTTAGCTATGACATTAGGATTGTATTGGATGAATAATGGAAAGTAGGGGCACCTGTCTAGTGATGGAAGGAGACACATGATAAAATGATGTTTGGGGAAGGGCTTTTCTTAGGAAAGTAAGGATTTGGGTGAGGGTGTAGAGTTTGGTGGAGAAGAATTTATGGAAAATTTGGCTCGGTCATTAAAATTGACATGAATAGAAGAAGTACAAGACAAGATAAATGGTAGACTCAAAATAGGATAACTAGGACTATGATGATGAAGATGGAAAGAAAAGTCAACAACAATAGTATGATATAGGGATAGGATTAGGAAATAAGAGTACTACAACTAGCAAGAGGAATGTGAGGACATAATGTAAAGTTAACATGGCATGAACTCTCTTGGAAGGCTAAGCATGGACTATAAAAAGATTGAACTAGTTGGATCTGTTAGGCTCACCAAATGAAAGAACCTTAAAGGTTAACCTCAATTAGGTAAGGTTATTTTTTAGTGTGTTTGTTTGTGCAACAATGTGTAAATTAATGTTACTTAAGGATAAATATAACTATATTAACATTTTAATAACCATGAGAGCTAGGACTAACAATTAGACTAAAAACTTGACAAACAATACAACTTGGACACATGTAGGACTTGGAAAATGGAAAAGAATAGTATTAAATGTAGAAAAAAAATGAAAAAGTGGTATTAGTTACACCTATGTAGAGAAGTGGTCTTTATGAAAGATGCTTAGAATAATTCTCTATGTCTATTTGTGAAGTTTGGAGGTGATTGGACCTAAAGGATATGACCACCATATGCAAAATAGCCTACCTAATGGGTATGTGCATGGGGAGAGAGAGAGAGAGAGAGAGAGAGAGAGAGAGAGAGAGAGAGAGAGAGAGAGAGAGAGAGAGAGAGAGAGAGAGAGAGAGAGAGAGAGAGAGAGAGAGGAGAGAGAGAGAGAGAGAGAGAGAGAGAGAGAGAGAGAGAGAGAGAGAGAGAGAGAGAGAGAGAGAGAGGAGAGAGAGAGAGAGAGAGAGAGAGAGAGAGAGAGAGAGAGAGAGAGAGAGAGAGAGAGAGAGAGGAGAGAGAGAGAGATGAGAGAGAGAGAGAGAGAGAGAGTTTTCTTGTTTTCATTTCCTTCATCAATAAGGGAGAGGGAGAGATAGAGGGGAGAGATAGGGAGATATAAGAATGATAGGGGAGAGAGGCAAGTGAGAGAGAGAGAGAGAGATAGGGAGAGATAGCTAGGTAGAGAGAGATAGAAAGAAGACAGATAGGGAGAGATAGAGGAGATAGAGGGGAGAGATAGGGAGATAGAGAGTGAGCGAGATGTCTAGAGAGATAGAGAGATAGAGGAATGATAGGGGAGAGAGAGACAAGAGATAGGGAGGTATAGATAGGTAGAAAGAGAGGAGATAGATTGGGAGAGATATAGGAGATAGAGGGAGAGATAGGGAGATAGAGAATGAGTGAGATGTCCAAAGAGATAGGGTGAGAGATTGAGAGGTAGAGGGATGATAGAGAGAGGGAGATAAGGGAGAGATACTTGGAGATAGAGGTTTAGGGTTGCTTAGGTTTAGGGGTTATGGGTTAGGGATTAGGGGCATTATTTACGGTTGATGGATTTAGAGAGAGAGAGACTTCTTTTGACATGCGACCGTAAACCCTGAATAATGCCCCTAAACCTTAACCCCTAAACCATAAACCCTAAATAATGCCCCTAAGCTATAACCCCTAACCCATAAACCCTAAACCTGAGAAACCTTAAACCCCTAAATCCCTAAACTGCAAACCCCTAAACCCTAAACACTAAACTCAAGAAACCCTAAACCTCTATCTCCCTATCTCCCTATCTCTATCATTCCTCTTCTCTCAATATCTCTCCCTATGTCTCTGGCCATGTCCCTCACTCTCTATATCTCCCTATTGGTCCTCTCTCTCTAAAAACTAAACCCTAAACCTCTAAACCTTAACCCCTAAACCCTAAATAATGCTCCTAAACCTTAACCCCTAAACCCTAAGCCCAAGCAACCCTAAACCCCTATCTCCCTATCTCTATCATCCCTCTACCTCTCAATCCTTCTCCCTATTTCTCTGGACATCTTGCTCACTCTCTATCTCCTTATCTCTCCCCTCTGTCTCCTCTATCTCTCCTAATCTGTCTCCTCTCTCTTTGTCTATCTATCTCTAAAATTGAGCAACCCTAATCCCCTAAACTCTAAATTCAATCAACTCTAAACCTCTATCTCCACATCTCTCCCCTATATCCCTATCTCTATCATCCCTCTACCTCTCAATCTCTCTCCCTATGTCCCTGGCCATGTACCCCACTCTCTATCTCCCTATCTCTCTCCTCAGTCTTTGCTATATCTCCCTATCATTCATCTCTCTATAAACGCTAAACCCTAAACCTCTAAACTTGAACCCCTAACCACTAAACAATAAACCCTAAACCCTAAATAATGCCCCTAAACCCTAACCCCTAACCCCTAAACCTGAGAAACCCTAAATCCCTAAACCCTAAACCCCAAACCCCTAAACCCTAAACCCAAGTAACCCTAAACCTTTATCTCCCTATAATCTCTCCCCTATCTCGCTATCACCTTTGTCCCCTACCTTTCAATCTCTCTCCCTATGTCTCTGGCCATGTCCCAAACTCTCTAATTTAGGTGCTAATTTGCACCTAATTTAGCACCTACTTGTTCTGATCAGTGCAAAAAAATCAAAAGTAGCGCCATCCCGATAAATAACGTCAACCTGAAACCTAAAAATACCACCGTTCCATCATTAACCCTAAAATTCCTTACCTCCATAGTAAAATATTTGATTAAAATCATTACACTTTAAAGGTTATAAACAATATCAGCGAGATACTACTACATCAGGGAGACTCAACATCCAGTCTCTTCAATAAGACTACTAAGTGACTCTTGTCGATATCCCTTGTCTCTTTGATTTCTTTTATTTCTTTGATTTTGTATAAATTTACTTTTTGTCTTTTATGCCTTCAGGTCTCTCTCCCTATGTCTCTGGCCATGTTCCTAACTCTTTAATTTAGGTGCTAATTTACACCTAATTTAGCACCTACTTGTTATGATCAGTGCAAAAAAGCCAAAAGTAGCACCATCCCGATAAATAGTGTCAACTTGAAACCTAAAAATACCACCGTTCCATCATTAACCCTAAAATTCCTTACCTCCATAGTAAAATATTTGATCAAAATTATTACACTTTAAAGGTTATAAACAATATCAGCAAGATAATACTACATCAAGGAGACTCAACATCCAGTCTCTTTGATGACCCGAAGGCATAAAAGACAAAAAGTAAAGTTATACAAAATCAAAGAAATAAAAGAAATCGAAGAGACAAGGGATATCGACAAGAGTCACTCAGCAGTCTTATCGATACCCCAAACATCGAACAGACAAGACATTTCGGTGTGACACCAAAATTTGTCATGCCGATCAAATGATATCATCAAAAATCTTCACAAAGGGAGTTTAGGATGTCAAGGTGATAAGGTTTGGAGTCCCACTGATAGGAGTCACGCCGATAAAAGAACAATGTAAGAGGTATTTTGGAATGACTCTACTATATCGAAGAGAAGGTCTTTCTAGTCTCTTTGAAATGACGATGAAATAAAAACATCAAAAGGTTAACTCCATGTTCAAAGAGACTTATGTTATCAGGGAGATGCCATCTGGGGTCACACTGAAATCCTAAACAAACATAAAACTGAAATAAATGAGATCTCAAAGCATATCACCCTGAAATAAAGTGACAAGACATGATGGCGGTGATCCAACATCCTTTATTCAAAAAATTAAATTCCCTTTGATGATATGAGATACACAAGCGAGATGCCATTAATTGCACAGAGTTAAGTTGATTCAATGTGAATTTTAAGGGCATTGCAAGGAGTGATCATAGGGAGTAGTTGGATAGTAATTCATAACCAGAGTGATTTGCCAAGTAAGTACTTCTGACCGACTCGCATATATTAGCCTACATTCATAATTTACAGAACATGGAGGAAGTAATGAAAAACCCTAAGAGTAAGAGGCAAAAAATAGGAGATAGGCATTTAAACTAGGATTTACTAGATCAGTGCCCTGGGTCGGGACAGAAGTCCAGAAGAAATGCCCAACTGAACCCACATGCCAAGAAGTTAGAAGATTTATACAAACAAATAGGGGACATATGGACACCAGTTAGAGGGTATTGTCTTTTTATCTTCCATTATAAGATGTACAGACATAAACCTATTTCAAATCCCTGGTGGCTAAATTTGGGTAAATTAGTAGTCCCAAATGTGTTCATGAATGTCCAGTTGCTAAGACTCCTTGCAAAAAAATACAACCCTAAGACTACTATATTGAGTTTGATGATGGGACTACTTTCTTTCCCATTACTAGAGATTGTATTGCCACAATGTTTCAATTAGACATGAGTTTAGATAAAAAAATTTAGGATCAAGGACTTGTTGGTTGAATACCATAATATGAGTAACAATTACAAGAGATGGAAACTACCCCTGCATAGGCCTTGTGATGAAAAAAATAAACTCAGGGTATTTTCTAGAGTTGAGGATCCACCATATTCGATTGAATTGTTTGAGGATTACTTCAAAAACACATACTACTCGGTCTGCCAAGTGTTGGGTATAGAAGCCTCCATGTTCATGGAAATTGCACCTATGGCTCTAGCTGTAGACATATAGAGTCATAATGCACGATACTTTGATTATGCTAAGTACCTAGCACATAGCTTGCAAAATGATCTGATATCTCTTAAGAATGGAGGAAGTAAATTTAGACATTATTCTTTGTTTATGCATATGGTGTTATATGAAGGACAAAGTATGTGCTTGTGGGATAAGAATCTCAGGGTAAGAGATTTAGACAAGAATGGTGATATAAAACCCGTGCAAATGTGGACTGCTATCTGGGATAGCTAATGTGACAGATCACATTATTTATATTTTGAGGAGTTTTTTATGAAACCTATATACAAATGGTTCGGTCGTCCTTGCAATTACAATTTTTCACTGGAAATATAGAAGTTTTTGAGGCCAAAAGATAAACATGAGGAGGGAAAGTTTAGCCATAATTGGGGCGATTGGTATGTTTTCAGTGACTGCACCATGATAAGAGTGTTCAGATATGAAGGACCACACTCCTGCTACCAAAAACTTACCCAAATAGGGTTGCATATTTAGGAATTGTTAGACAATTAGCTTCTTCAGACTTCATGCAACTTAAGAACCACAACAAATAGTCATTTATGCCTGGAACTCTATGCTTTGGAGATTTCACCATTCTTTCTGATAAAGGTTATCAATTGATTGACAAGAAACTAGAGCAATTCAGATTACCTTTTGGAAATGCAAGAGAAAATTTTGATCCTGAACACTTTATCAACAGTGTAAAAATAAGACAAAAGCTAAAAGGATATCATCATGTCATGTTCATTGATGAGGATTTAATCAGAAATTGTGATGAAAACACAGTAGTAGAAAGGAGGAGTTTGTACCATAAAACTATGTTAGTAGAGGCATGGAGGGTAGCCAAAAAGCCCACTTACACCAGAGCCTTTCAGGATATTGATGATCCTATTGAAAGGTTGGAACCTATGATTACACATGCATCAGAATTGATAATAAATGTCCCCCCTATGTATTTGACAGAAAAGGAAGAAAACTTAAGCAAGCATAGGCTAAGTATGAGATTCCCCTAGGTCACTTGTCACCTCAGCCCACTCCAAACATAAGTTTCTCTATAGATACTAACATTATAAAAGGAGAAGAAGAATCTGAGGAAGGAGTACAAAACTATGACCCAACCATCGAGGGGTATGAACCTCCTGAAGACAGGGAAGTTGTCACTATGGAAGCACCAGATGACTTAACAAGAGACATAAGACACCTAGCCAACAACAAATTCATTTTAGATGATGATTTCATTAAAACACCTAAGTTTAAAGCCTTTTTGTATGAATACAAGGGAAAGCAGGCTAGGGAGAGAATGAAAGATATCACTCCTGAAATACAAGATGAAGTGTTGTTGGAGCTTCAGAAGGAAATTTACAAAGAAATGGAGATAATGACTCCAAAAAGGGGGAGGACACTGTTACAAGAAGCAGGTGTAATTTTGATTCCTAGATGGGATATGGCCTCGGCCATTGTATTTGATACTTTCAAAAGAAATCAAGACAAGAAGATAAAACTCACCATAGAAGCCTTGGGTGATATCAGAAGAGGATCAGGGTATGACCCTGATAGAAGAGCATTGCTTATATGGGCATTGTATCCTCCTAATAAAAGACCACATATCATTGATGATCCAAATAAGGCATTCAGTCACCTTTTGATACAAAGGATTGAGGATATTGATCCTATATAAACTGCTGATCTAAATATTAATGTTGCAAGGTTTACCAATGCACAAATTGAAAAATTGATTAAGGATAATGATATATACAAGAAAGAGAATGCCATGTTGAGATAGGAGATTGCTACTCACAGAGATAAGTTGCCTTCATCTAGCGATTATTCACCATACCTAGCAGCTGATCAAAGGGTTATAGAAGACATGGCAGATGCTAACTACTAGAAGCTTAAAATAGAAAAATTTCAAAAGAGAAGTGAGGAGTTAGAAACTGAATTAAAAGTTGCCAAATATAATATGGCATCTAAATTAATCTGAAGAAGGTTTAGCCAAATGATGAAAAACATCAATAAGGTGTGGGATTTGCATAAGAGAATGCATCTATTGTATTAGGAACATAAAAGGCTGCATTTGAGGATGTTGGAGACAAAAGAAGGGTTGAATGCCAAAGCTAGCACTGAGGAACAAATGCTCAAGAAGTATAATGAATTGATTGGAGTGCATGAGAGATTTAATGGTGTACTGATAGATGATTTGAAGGACTTTGACTAGCATCTTGATCTACACTTCCTAACTTTTTCAATGATGAAGGTAACCTAAAAGACAAGGACACCTGGAAGAATGAAATGGATCAGTTACTGCCACCACTACTCGAAAATATAAACAATGAGGAAAAGGTGATGTAAAATACTTATGCATGCCTGGGAAAGATATTTTCTCTGGAGTCAACAATGAAAAATTTAGTTGACACAGATCCATGTGCTAATCAAGAATACATCGACCATGTTGGTCAAATAAATCTATTTATAACCAAAGCATTATGATGAAGTAGGTGCAGTACAATTTTGCCAAGCAATGCAGGTGTATCAATCTGTATCAAGGAGATGAGGATGACCTTGCCAGCCCTTTGGGTCATGGGTCACTCTATGGTGATTAATGGAGCTAGAATTTGATCACTTCATGTGCTTCTATCTTTCTTTATGTTTCCTAATTATGCATTAGTTACTAATAGGTGCAATTATGAAAAGATGCAACATTTAGGGCCTGAAGCTTGTTTGCATCCTATTGATAGGATACCAAAGCCATTTGAAAAAAAAGGAAGAATCTCTTATTTACAAAAGCAAGAACTTTTATTTATACAATACAGAACAATATTTCAAATATTCATCTATACTTGTCTATGTTTCCATATAAATTTGAATTTCTAAATTAATGCAAAGGAGCGAAGTTATTTGGTGAATCAAAAATATTTGGTGTTCAATTGTTGTGTTAAATTTCATTTTATGGGCTGCATGGTTGTCTCCAAAATGGTTTTCTAAATTATTTAAACTGATATATCAAGGATATGATTAGTTTATCAGTGCACGTTTATTGTTCTATGTGATCAATTTGATTAGTTTCTGCAAGAAGCTGATTTAATACCTCCCAAATTGTTTAAGTTAATTGGTCTCTTCTAGGACTTAAAACCCTTTAAACAAAACAATCTTGGTTAGGTTTCCTTCTCACTAGAATTAAAAATCCTTTCAGTTGCTCAGAGTAATTTAGGGAAACATCATTGGGATAATTAAGAAGAACCTTGTAACCTGACATCCTTGCACATCTATACAAGGTATAGATTTATATAAGTGCCTAGCAATTCAAGTTAAGCCAACATAAAGATTCATACATCACTAACAATTAACCCTATTGCCCAATAGATAAAGCATAGATCTCACTCATTAGTATACTTTCAGATTGCAAACCCTAGTCTTAGAAGCATTCTCAAAACCTTTCATCTACTTCACACCAATTTGCCTTTGTGAAGGTCAATCAAGTCTACACTAATTATTAAGATACACCCACCTAGGTCTGGCAGAACCTGAAGTGAAGGGGTTTTAGCCATATCTACCCTATGTCGTTAGCCAAAAGTATCAAGAGAGCTTGGCAACCTCTTAGGGTTAACAACCTGCATTTTTGTGACCTAACGGGTCAAAAGATAAGGGATTTGGGGCTTAGGGGTTGGGCAGTTTAATGGTTAATGGCTTAGGGATTATAGTTGATATTATGTGATCTCTATATAAACTTTGATAAAACATAATGAAGGTATGAGTGGAAGGGTGTACCAAAACTCTGCTGGTGTAACTTTTGAGCTTATGAATGAAATAGAACATCTTATTATCAGAGATTCTCCATGACTATGTTATCATTATGTATTTTTCTTATGTTTTCCATACTTATTTCTTATTATATTTGAATGAATATTAGTTATTGAGCCTCAATACTGTGCTTATGTGAATGAATATGCTGATACAGTAAATCATTTACTGTGATGTTTTTAGTTACATGTTCAAAATTATGTTCAACATAAAAATGGAAACTATTTAAAAATAATAAAGTTAACAAAGTTGCTTATTTAAATAATTGTGAGTTACGTGCATTAATATTTTATTAACTTTTGTTTCTTCATGAACATATGTTGATACAAAATGAATGGAAGAAGCATCTAAGTAATCCTAATTTTTTCTGCCAACAATTCATACCAAAGATTGAACAATTTAAGGATATTGCAGTAGGTAATTTGTATCGACACAAATAATATTACTGAAGCATTTCAAAGTTTAGGCCATAAGAATCATCCTTTTTTAAACATGGATTGCAAATAATTCTAAAAATTTAGAAGTCTTGGTCATTAACATTATTGCCTACTACAATGTCATCCAGTGTATAATTATCAATGTTCATATGTTCTTTCAAGTATATAATATTATCATCATCCTCATCTTGACCTCCATCATCTTCTTCATCATTGAAATTTGAGTGTAGATCATCTATATTGTTACCAGATGTATTTGGATCATCATTTTCTATACCATCAATATTGTTGTCTTCCATAACATCATCTAACTCTGGATTATTTTCTTCTTGTGCCTGAACATAACCATCTTCAACATCATCATAGATTTCAATTTCTTCAATGTTCTCTAATCCCACTCTCTCATTTTGTTGGCCATCATTATTTTTATCAGTATCCACTAATGCATCATCAAATACATGCCTTAATCTTGGATCATAATGTATGACAAATATCCATTTCGGGTCCAAAATATCTTCATAGAAAAATCCCTGCACATGAACGACATACATATATTAGACGTATGTTATAACAATTTTATTGATTAATAAACACACACACACACACACACATATATTCACAATAAACTATGAATTAATAGATTAATGATCACTACCGCTTCTTGTTTGAGTTAAATAAATACATGTTCACAATGAATTGGTAGAACATAAGGCTCCTTATCCTCTAGTAGGAACTATGAGGAATCTATAGAAGACAATCCACTATGGGTATCATGTCTTCTTGTCCTCTCAAACACTTCATACCATCTACACTTAAAAATACAACATTTAAAAGAGCGGTAATCCAACTCAATAATTTCTTGTATTTTCCCAATATATTGTAGATTCCCTTCAATTATATTCTTATCTTTTGAGCTTGATCGAATGGATTGCTTGAAGTCAACCATGATGCCACAATCAAAGGATCATCTATTTACATCTACACTTTCTACACGATAATGTCGACCATATGCCCACATTGTTGGATATTTCCTCACCTATGAAAGACCATTTATTTCAGTGAAAACAAATATAATGATGAATATTAAAATAGTTAATAGTGTCAAAACTATAACGAAACAACATTTTGAAAAATTCTAACTATACCTTTCTTTCACATCCTCTAGACATGTTGATTTCATCTTCTTTTATGTTTGAATCTATACCTGCATCTTCTATTTGATTTTGAATTTATTCAGTAACCCATTCTAGTGTGCAATCTTTGCCCCATTCCCCAAGTAGATTAGTGGGAAGTGGCGTATTCCGTAGGTTCGATCTCTTAAATTATCTCCTTACTTCTAACACTTTTCTCTTTTTATCATACAGATCAATCCATTTGTTCATAAAGTCCATGTGGTACAGAATGAACTTGTTGAGTATAGCACTTTCATCTACACCTATTAAATGTCAACATGTTTATTTCAAACTCCAAATGTCATACTGTTAATTTGACAAATAAATTACAGAGTAAATTAATGATTGCAAGAAAAATAACCATACTGATCATGAATTTACTTACTAATTTCTACTTGAACACCATTAGATTGTGATTTTTCTCCATCAATAATATCTGATGCTCATTCTTCATCTCAAAAGTGTGGCCCATCTTCAAAATCCTTACCAAGGAATTCACACAAGAAGAAAAATGTTTCATTCAATACATACCCTTCAGCCATGCAACCCTCTAGATGTGCCTTCTTTCGGACATATCTTTTTAGAGTTTTCATATACCTCTCAAATAAAAACATCCAACTCATTGATACGACACCCGCCAATTCAATTTCATCAACTAGGTGTATAAGTAAATGGGCTTGTAGGTCCATGAAACTTGTAGGGAGCTCCTTCTCAAATACACATACAATCCTTCTTCCATTTTGGCACTTCACATTCATGGATCTCCTTGGAGATCACCCACCTAATATAAGAATAGTAAATTAGTATGAACCTTTAGTCAAAAATTAAAATGCAATATAATATCTCTATGTCTATCACACATGAACATTTCATCTAACCACATACCTTGTAAATGCTAACAATCGACTTATGGCATTCCTTAAGTCAACTGCAAGACATGAATCCCCCCTAATTACCAATGGTATGATATGCTATCAAACACATTTATGAAAAGGTCATTAGTAATTTTTTCTCACACAACAAAATATCAAAATATATTTAGTGCTTAATCAATGTTACCAATAAATGTTAAATGATGATATATAATACCTTCATAAAATTATGAAAATCATGTGTTTTAAATCCTGTGATATGTCCATCAACTGTAAAAGCTTTAGCCAATGATGACCCATAGCCAGTAGGTGTCCTTATTGAATGGATGACATTTTTTAGTTGGTCTAGCTCTTTTTTTCAAAATCCATGGAGGTTCTGTATATGTTTCATTTTCCCTGTTTGGCCACAAATGTTTGCTATCAATTTTGGTACACGAAAGAGCAATATTTCTCCTCGAAGACAAGGTGTGCTTCTCTTTGCCTAATATATGTCGAAATATAGAATCTGGGACATTTTTTAAGATGTGCATAGGATCTAATAGGTGAGATATTAATAAATCCTTCCAGTAAGAGAGCTCATAAAATATGGATTTCCTTTTCATTCCTTCTGGCATATTAACTACAACTTGTTCTGGTTCTTCAATTGAATCATCCCGATCAAAAAAATCCTCCCAAGCTTTCAATTCAACATCTTCATACTTCTTAAGCCAATCACCTGGACCCATGATCATGGGAGGGCCTCTATTTTCAACTTTTCTATCAAATTGATTCTTCAGGCAATTTCTAAACTTATGATCTAGTGGTAGAAAAACCCTATTGTTTGTGTAAATAAATTTATGTAGATCTTTAGAATACTGCCCTTGAAATTATTCTGCACATCTTGGACATGCAAATACCCCCTTTGATTGAAGCCCTACAATTCAATAAGTAATGTTAATAACATCAAAAAAATAGTATAAAACTAAGTATGAAAGTTGGGATGAAAATAAATTATGAGTGTAAATACGTAAATATTTTATCTTACCAGAACAAACACCAAGTCCTGGGAAATCATGAATAGTCCAACATAGCACACCATACAACATGAAGGACCTATTTGATGGAGGATGTGATATGTCATACATTCTTATGCCTTTCCATAGCAGTTGCATCTCATCAATAAAAGGCGCAAGATAGAAATCCATGTTTTTAACTTGATGTTTTCCTTGAACAATGAGAGTCAGCATAAGGTGATCCTTTCTAACACTCATCCATGGGGGAATATTGTATACTATCAATCCGACTAGCCAAACACTATAATTTGAGCTTAGGAAAGAGAATGGGCACACTCCATCAATTTCAAGACTAAATATGATGCTACGGGGTTCATCTTTAAATTTTCTTGGCCATTTTTCCTCTATGTATTTCATTGCTTTGGAGTCGGTTAGAATTCACATGAATCCATATTTACTCATATTCTTTGCATGCTAGTTTATCAATTGTGCAAGTGACTTGCAATGAAACATTCGTTGAAGTCTAGGTATAATTGGCATGTGACGTAAAACCTTCTTTGGAACTGTAGGACCTTGTACATCTGTACGATATCTCTTCTCTTTGTATATAGGGCATTCTACCTTGTTTTTATATTCATATCTGTATAAAATGCAATCATTTTTACATGAATGAATTTGCGTATATTCAATCCCCAACTCAACCAACAACAGACGCGCCTCTCTGTAAGTTGATGGCAACACATTCTCTTCATGGAATATTTTAGTTTTTAGTGCCCTATAAGATTGTCAAAGATTAAATCAATTGAATGTTTGACTTATGATGAACATGTTTGATATGTCAATCTATACTAGGATTGTTTATATACAATATATGGTTTTAAAATCCCCTTAAAGAAATATAAATGAAGTTGATGAATGTTTACGAATTATGTACACTAATTGACAATGCAAAGTAAGAAATAGATTTCAACTCACTTTAGTAAGGCTATGAATCCTTTGTCTGACCAACCAAATAGTGACTTGGTTTCTAATAATATTAATGTGCATGCCAGTTTTGAGGTTCTACTTGCACTCAATTTGAACACAGGTATAGATTCATTGCTTGCTTGATGGAGTCTTTCTGGTTGTTATCATAAAAATTACGTTGGTGGTAATTACCCCTGCTATCATCATTATTGTCAACCATATGATCATTATTGTCATCATTGTTTCCATCCCCAAAGAAACCTGTAAGCATTTCATTCAATCCTTCTTCATGCACTGCATTTTCACTATCATGATCATCATCATTAAGGCTAGGTGGCATGTCATCAGTGTATGTGGATCTCATCAGCTCTTCAAATTTCTCAGCTAGTAGTATTCTCTTCAATGTTGCTCTTTTCACCTTGGTATTGTTTAAAGGATGGTTTGGATCATCCCGTCCAAATCTTAATAACCCAGTTGGATCTTAGGTATTAGTATGTGTTTCATCAACATCTTCTACCTATCAACAAATGCAAGAATTATTTAATGTTTGGCAACAATTGGATAAATCATAAATATATGAATTTCAAAGAAATATAATCAAATATGGCTTAAAAAATAAAAATAAAAATTGTATGAACATATATACATCAATTGAATAATGGAACATTATTTTATAGACTACCTTTTTTATAGAATAATTTAAATAAACACAATTTTGACAATATAGTTATAAAACATCAGTCCACACTCATTTATTATTCTTTGGTTTTTTGCCCTTAAGAACATCCTTAGGTAGACCTTGTTCTTCCCTTTTCTTTAGTGCAGGAGTGCATTTTAAGAAGGGGTAATCAATCAATAACTCATCCCCAATGGTAAGGTCCATAATAGCCTCAACCATTATCAATCTATCAACCTCTCTTTCCATATGTCCATCTTTATCATTTATAACCTCAACAAATTGACAATTCAGTCTTATAGTAGGGTCCCTTCCCTTACTACTATTTATAAATCCTGCAATATTTTTGTGTGTGTATGCACATCCATCTATATACATAAGATAACCTCTATTCATTTCTTTTCCACTTTCCAATTGGAGACAATGTGTATACATATTTGAATTTAGACCATATGCTGACATGCTAGGCTTATATTCTGCTAGACTTCTCCATTCACCATTGTAATATGATGGACCATAATATGGCATTAATCTCCTAGTGGTTTGTTCTAAATTGTTTCTATGTTTAGATCCCACATGTACATTTTGGACAATAAAGAGGCCTAGATTCACTCCATGAATATTGGAGGGTCGTATCATGTAGTTGTATCCCCAAAATTGAAACACCTTGTACACTCTAGGTAGTTGTTGATCACCAGGCCAAGCGCATTATAGTCGACGTTCAAATGTCTCTTTGTAAATTGATATCAAACTTAGGGGCAAGTCATCATCTCCATCACATTCATTCTCATAGGGTATGTAGTCCACATTCCCCTTGTCTTTAAGCAAATTATGCATCTTTAAACCGGTTCTTGTTCTATTACTTGTTTTCATCAATTCCTCATCTTCTAAGTTGGTATATTGGCACATATTTTTGTTAGATGTATCATCTGATAAATGATCATTGCCCTCTAGGCTAAAAGTTGGTGATCCAAGAAACTTTAAACCAAGAACTTTATCCTGCAAGTATCCATTAAGAAAAAAATAGTTATTTAAATAATATAAAACAATGTTTAAATGAAGTATACATGTTATTTATATCAAATTGGAAAATTCCTTACCACAATTCCTATTGGATTTGAATAGATTGTAGGAGGCATACTACCAACTAGAAGCTCATCATTAATGTAATGTCATTGTACAATCGCTCATTTGAATTGTTTCTTTCCATGACATATAGAACATCCACAAACAACAATTTTCTCAAAGTATTCATCCCATGTACTATAGTCCTGACCAACCTCTTTTTCAGTGCAATCATTTGTTGTGTCTGCAGGATCCATTGTCATATCCTCTTCCACCCACTATGCTCTACATGATTTAATAGTTTTAGGTCCATGTCCATGTACATATCTTGTTCTTTTTCTAGTTGAATGCTCAGGCTCTACATTTACTCCAATCTCCATCTAAAATAATCAACAACATGCATTAATTTATGTCAAGATTGGATAATACATTATAAATTTCAATAATACTATGAAAAAAAAGGGATGTATCACAAAATGCCATCAGATCATTTCTTCCTAAGTTAAGTCAAAATTTGAGTACCTGATGTCCTGCTTCATCTGTTGTGTAATCATTTGATATGTCACGATCTATTGCCATGGCCTTGTCTGGCCCCTATAATACACAACATAGTAATTAATGTTTAGCATACCAATTATATCATTTCAATGAATATGCTATCCAATGCAAAACCTCACTTTAGTCATATATTTGACATATTGATATCATGTTTTGGCCATCCTAATTTTCAAACTTTTCCCTTGATCATAGAATCACATTTAATCACCATTCCTGTGCATTTTCAACCAATAAATTTGACCTCAGAGGCCTCATGGACAAAAAAATGACTTTATCTCCTCTATGTTGTAGCATTTGTGAATTCATAAACACCTTCCTCCTTTGCTTGAGGTCGTTTTCTCTTCTTACCTCTATTGTATCTGCAGATTCTATTGTCATATCTATTTCCACCCACTTTCCTCTTTGCAATTTAGTAGTTCTACACCATCCACATCCTCTCTCCATGGCCTCCTCTGGATCCTGTAATACACAACAATGACAATAGTCACATAACAACTATGCACCAAGAGAATATTGTTGAAATTATCTTGTTAATACGCTCACTTTTCATTAAGACGTACTATGAAAAACAAAATAGGACATTGCAACATTTTGCTCTTCACAAAAAGTTTACATGTGGAATCTTGACAACTAGAGCTCAAATCTTATGATTACAAGATGACTACAAATTCACATCAAAAAGACATTTATTTACAAGATGACTACAAATAAAACCTATTACTAATAATTTTAGTCAAACATCCCTTCCATGGTCCCTTGTTATCCTAGATGAAAGAAAACCTATTACTAATAATTTTAGTTGGTTCTCTACCTTACACTTCTTCCACAAATTCATTAAAACCGTAGATATTTTTTGTTTGAAAACTAGAGATTGGATTCCTTATTCTTGATTGAAACCTACTTTACATTGGATAGTGTAAGAATATTTATCTTAGATAAGATCCAAAACTTTAATTCTTGATTTTATATTTTTCATGTTTGGTGTTTATCCCCCATAGAGGCCATGGTGAAAGTAGTTGGATTGGTTATGTAGAAATCCCCTCATCAAATAAAAGCCAACAAATATTTAGAAATGGCTCAACCCATATAAGACTTAACAATTTACTACAATTTTAATGAAAGATTGATACATAGCGTGACCTACTTTATGCTATAATGGAAATAGATGGATACACTTGAAAAGAATGATACATGTGACTCGGCTCAATGAATTAAAGGATATAAGCTTTTTGTTTGCAAATGAGTGTTCAAGAAAAAATTGGTTTAGTGGGCAATGTTGAAAAGTACAAGGCATGATTAGTTGTGAAAGGATATTTCTAGCGTGAGCTTGGATAGACTTTGGTGAGATTTTTTTCCCAGTCACTAAGTTGAAATCTATTATGTTATTGTTATCTATTGGTTTAGAGATAGAGCAAATGGAGGTGAAGACTACAATCTTGCATGGTGTCCCAGAGGATGAGATATATCTCATATCCAGAGCACTATGTTGAAAAAGGTAATGAGTCATTGGTTTGTAGATTGAATTTTTTATCATCTCAAACAATCTCCTATGATGTAGTACCAATAATTTGATTCTTTTATTTTGGGACTAGGATTTCTAATGTCCAAATCAGATCGTTATGTTTACTACAAATAGGATAGTGATCATTTCCTTGTTATCACTCTATATGTAGATGATATATTATTTTTTGGTAATAGCAAAGATGTAATCAGGGATTTGAAGTCTCAGCATTTAACATAGTTTAATATGAAGGACTTGGGGATGCTAGATATATCTTAGGTATGGATATCAGAAGAGAGAGTGAACATAGATCTTTGGTTGGGACAAATTAAGTATTTGAACACTATATTGCAGTATTAAGCAAGGAAGCTAGCAAACCATTGAGTGTTCCTATTTCTGGGTGAGTGTGAGATCATGATGGGCCAAACAGTGGCAGTGGAGAAAAACTTGCTCGATGAAAAAGTGCTAACATTTAGACTAATATTTAGATTTGGATGGAAAGGATGTTAATATTTATAGCTCAAATATGGATGCCATTCAAAAATACCTTAGGATTACCTCATATTTACGCAAGTGGAAGCCCCAAAACTTGCCAAAGAAACTTGCAAAACCACCCATTTAGTGTTATCCTGAAATTTCCACAATTTCATCCTTGAAGCTGACAAACTTTTTTATAACTAAATTTAATTAAATGAAAAGGGTTTATAGAGGAAGCTATTAAGATTCTAAAAATATAATATATGCCTCATAATAATTTTAATTGGTAATTATTGTTAATTTTCTACATACGCTATTTTGATTTCCTAATATGTATACATATTGAAAAACATCCATGACTTTCAACATATTAATCCTTTTTAAAATCCAAAAGATGCGTCACATTCTAGGATTTATTGGGTATACATTAAAATTTAAAATTTTTGAGTTTCATATATTTTTGACCAAATTAGGTTGGTTGGAAAATTAATTTTTAATATTTTAAAAATGTCATAGTAAAAAAATCATAAATAATTATTTGTTTACTTAAAAAATTCAAAAAAATATGCGTCACATCCGCTCATGTGTCATTTACTTAAATCCAAATCATGGAGGAAAAATATTATTTTTTTCTCATAGTTAGGTTGGCCAGAATGACACCTACTTTTTACATTTTTCTGAAAAATTCTAGTAGTGCTTCATTGAAATATCTAATTTTTCACCAAACTATTTTTAAAATTTTCAAAAAAAAATAGTAGCCCATAAACTACATTCAAATTATTACAACTTTTATTACTACCTTATTTCTAGATTGTGTAGATAACTCATTCAATTTTTGACATGAAGTTACTTAAGTTTGTTTTTCACATTTACATTGCCACTTAGGGGTAGTGTTTGGCCCATCATGATCCTACACTCACCCTTCTATGGGAATTAAGCTTTTAGTTAAGTAGTGTCCTTTAACACTCATAAAGAGGAAGGATATGGCTTGTGTTCCTTATGCTAGTGCAGTTCGTAGTTTGATGTATGCTAAGGTCTACACTAGACCAAACATTGCCCATGCAATGGGAGGATTAAGTCATTGATGGCTAATCCTAGCAAAGATCATTAGGCTACAATGAAGAGTCTTTAGAAATTTACAAGGCACTATAGTGTATTCTATTTGCTACTAGGGTGGTACTCTAGATGACTTGCATCCAACCTATAGAGATCCTATAGGAGACCTACAACCAACCTATAGAGGGTCTACAAGTCACATATAGTACTCAATAAATATCTAGAGATATGTGTATTTTTATTGGGTATGTGACGTTGATACAAAAATACCTATCATAGTTATTTTTTAATTTGTTTGGTGGTGTAATCAGTTGGATAATCAAGTAGCAAGTTTTTGTTACTTTGTCTACTACTAAGGCTAAGTATATGGAAACTACTCATGCATGTAAGGAGGTTGTCTAGCTTCAATGATTATGCTCAGATGTGGAGCTAACTCATCAAGCTATTAGAATTTAGTGTGATAGTCAAAGTTCCATCAGTCAATAAAAGAACATAACCTTTCATGTAAGGAAAAAGCATATTGATGTCCAATACCATTTTTCGAGACAAGATAGAGGATGGAACGGTGATGCTAGAGAAGGTTGATACTTTGGTGAATGTTGTAGATGCATATACAAAGGTAGTGAGCATAGAGAAATTCGGGTGGTGTAGTGAGTCAATGGGCCTTAAGGACCCTAAAAATTAAATGACAATGTTGCAGTTCCCCTTTTTGCTCTTGCAAGGTATTCAACAATTGGAAGAATGTTGGGAAATGTGTCTCAACGCTACATCCTAGTGTTCTATATTCATTAATTATTGGTATATATTTATTTTTTATCTCACATGGGAAAGAGAGTATCCCACTATGAGGTGGCATTCATAGTTGTGTCAACTATCTTGAGATGTGTGTAAGAAGTTGTAAGAGCATCTAATGTCATTATGATGTGTAAGAGCATCTTATGACATTATAGGGTGTAGGAGTTCCTTATGATAGATTTTATGATGTGTAAGAGCATGTATGAGGGGGGTTACATTGGAATCTTGACCAGCATTATAATAGTCTATTATGCATTTCATTAAACATCCTTGCATGGATAATGTAAATAAAATGGGGTGCCTAAGTTGGTTGTCAACTATGACAAGTTATGACAATATGATAAGGTGTAAGAGAATAATCTAAAATAGCCTAGAAGACCAAGATGGAGGGAGGCATTAGAATTTGTGCCATGAGGTTTGGGCACCATGCCTATTGCATATTGGTACATGGTTTTCAAAAATCATTTGATGATTTCCTATTTGTTCTTCATCTATTTATTAGTTGCTTGGGTTGGAGTATGTAGCTAGTGTATTTGTAGGTATTGTTATGCTTCCAAAATTACATTAGGATAATGTTGTTGATACTCCTATAAGGGCATGTGTCTAGATATTATATTATAACCTTTGTTACTAATAATACAATTGGCTCATGTTTTGGAGTGTGGGGTTTTTCTCCTAAAAGTGTTTTCCTCACTATATCATCTTGTTATGGTGAATGCTTCTTTTTTTTGCATTCTTTCATGAAAGTTTTAGATCAAACTTCATGTACACAATAATGGAAATAGTATAAAAAATATACTATACAAATAGGGAAAACTTGGTGACTAGAACTACCATTCTCACTACATACAAGATGATCATAAAAAAAAGGAGATTGATCTATGTGAGGTACCATAGGAGAAACTATTTGGAGAACATGGAGTGAACAAAATGAAAAAATTACCAATTTAGGCATGGCTCCCTTATCATTTTCCTTTCTTTTTACTTTATATGATAGTTACCAGCATATGGGGGTGTGTATGGTCAATTAAGATAATAGTTGCCTCTCAAATTAACAAACACATGAATATTCTTAAACAAGAAATATTTTTTTGAGAGGTATATTGGGGTTTTTTCAAGAATTTTCAAGTGGATATGTAGGATAGAGATTGCATATCCTCACAAATAGTTCAAAAGTATAAATTAGGCACTAAATTAGGTGCACTTTGCGCCACCTTTGGCACCCCAAAGAGATTACATTTCAGGTTTAAGGTCGGCAGTAAAGTCAGCGTTAACTACATCGACTATGTTAAAATCTGTAAAACAGATTATAACCCAAAATCAATTGAAAGAGTTAGAAACATAAACTGTAAATGCAAAAAACAATAATAGTGATACTATGAGATTGATGTGAAATGCTCGAATGGAAAAATAGCATCAGATAACTATCTCTAATATCAAATGAAAATACAAGCTAGGTAGCATGCTTATATAGACCAGAGAGAGGGAGGAGGTGGCAACACCGACCAATGAGGAGCAACCATCTATCGGACTAAAGATAGCAAAGTATCTTCCCAAGATAGCTAATGGATTTTCACATGTAGGAAGGTGACACCTCGCAACCACTCACATAATAAGACATGCTTTATTAACCTAAGCAAGCTTAAATAAATGTGTAGGAAAAACCTTATAATAAGGAATAAAAAACCTACACTAACACCCCCCCTTAAGCGTAGCTTAGGTTGGTAAAGAGATGGGTCCCGGCAAATCAAGCCTGATGAGGTACCCATGTACAATGAATTCCCCCCCAAAAGAGAAGTAGCCCCCCCACAAAAGAGAGTACACCCCCTGAATAAAGAGAGAAAGGAGCTAAGAAGCCCCCTAAAAGGAGGACACTTGTCGTACCCCAAGCAAAGCTCACAAATGAATGAACTTGCTCTCAATGAAAGGTTTGGTGAAGATGTCAGCTGTCTGATCTGATGTCAGACAATACTGAAGATCAAGAACCTGCTCATGAATCAGCTCCCGAATGTAGTGCATGTGAATCTCAATGTGTTTGGTCCGCTAGTGATGGACCGGATTGCGAGATATCTGAATAGCACTCTGGTTGTCACAAAAGATGACCGTAGGCTTCCTGAAGGAAATACCAAATTCAGTGAGGATGTGTTGAAGCCAAATGGCTTCAGTAGTAGCATTAACTACTCCTCGATACTTAGCCTCTATAGATGAAAGAGCAATAGCAGACTGCTTCTTACTCGACCAAGAAATCAGACCAGAACCAAGAGAGAAGCAATACCCTGAAGTAGGCTTGTGA
Organism: Cunninghamia lanceolata; assembly: GCA_027924645.1. Taxonomy (NCBI): domain Eukaryota; kingdom Viridiplantae; phylum Streptophyta; class Pinopsida; order Cupressales; family Cupressaceae; genus Cunninghamia; species Cunninghamia lanceolata. Next base: position 2,914,739 of record BSBN01000484.1, read on the forward strand.
TCCTGAGAATCACCTACCCAATCTGAATCTGTGTATCCCACCAAGTCAATATCCACACCTACTGCATAATGAATCCCATAACTGTGAGTGCCCTGTACATAGTGAAGAATCCTCTTAGCTTCTTTCCAATGCAACTCATGTGGCTCCTGCATGAACCTGGAGACCAGGCCCACGGCATATAAAATATCAGGCCTCGTGTGATTCAAGTATATGAGACTCCCAACCAATTGGTGATACAAGGTAGCATCTACCAAAGGTGAAGAATAAGAAGCCTCAAGTTTGACTCCTGACAGAAAGGGAGTCAGCACAGGCTTACAGTTAGCCATGCAAAATCTAGAGAGCATATCAAGAGCATACTTGGGCTGAGAAAGAAAGATACCAGTTGAAGACTGTGTAATCTCGATGCCCAAGAAATAGTGAAGAAGACCCAAGTCAAACATCAGAAAATGATCATGAAGGGCAGTTTTCACTGCCTTGATGGTGGATGAGGAACTCACTGTAATCAGCAAGTCATCAACATAGAGAACAAGGAAAGTGAGAGTATCATCCTGCTACAAAATGTAGACGTTCGGATCAGAATGGCACCGAGTGAACCCAAATGATAGAAGAAAGGAGTCCATCTTGGCATACCAAGCTCGAGGGGCCTATTTAACGCCATAGAGAGACTTCCAAAGTTAGCAAACAAGTGAAGGATCCTGGATGAACCCCTGTGGCAAACTGTAAATGCAAAAAACAATAACAGTGATACCATGAGATTGATGTGAGATGCTCGAATGGAAAAATAGCATCAGATAACTATCTCCAATATCGAATGAAAATACAAGCTAGGTAGCATGCTTATATAGACCAGAGAGAGGGAGGAGGTGGCAACACCGACCAATGAGGAGTAACCATCTATCAGACTAAAGATAGCAAAGTATCTTCCCAAGATAGCTAATGGATGCTCACATGTAGGAAGGTGACACCTCGTAACCACTCACATAATAAGACATGCTTTATTAACCTAAGCAAGCTTAAATAAATGTGTAGGAAAAACCTTATAATAAGGAATAAAAAACCTACACTAACACCCCCCCTTAAGCCTAGCTTAGGTGGGTAAAGAGATGGGTCCCAACAAATCAAACCTGATGAGGTACCCATGTACAATGAATTCCCCCCTAAAAGAGAAGTATCCCCCCCACAAAAGAGAGTACACCCCCCTGAATAAAGAAAGAAAGAAGGAGCTAAGAACCCCCCTAAAAGTAGAACACCTACCGCACCCCAAGCAAAGCTCGCAAATGAATGAACTTGCTCTCAGTGAAGGGTTTGGTGAAGATGTCAGCTATCTGATCTGATGTCGGACAATACTGAAGATCAAGAACCTACTCATGAATCAGCTCCCGAATGTAGTGCATGTGAATCTCAATGTGTTTGGTCTGCTGATGATGGACCAGATTGCGAGAGATCTGAATAGCACTCTAGTTGTCACAAACGATGACCGTAGGCTTTTTGAAGGAAATACCAAACTCAGTGAGAATGTGTTGAAGCCAAATGGCTTCAGTAGCAGCATTAACTGCTCCTCGATACTCAGCCTCTATAGATTAAAGAGCAATAGCAGACTGCTTCTTGCTCAACCAAGAAATTAGACCAAAACCAAGAGAGAAGCAATACCCTGAAGTAGACTTGCGATCCTGAGAATCACCTGCCTTATCTGAATCTGTGTATCCCACCAAGTCAATATCCATGCCTGCTGCATAATGAATCCCATAACTGTGAGTGCCCTATACATAGTGAAGAATCCTCTTAGCTGCTTTCCAATGCAGCTCATGTGGCTCCTGCATGAACCTGGAGACCAGGCCCACGACATATGAAATATTAGGCCTCGTGTGAGTCAAGTATATGAGACTCCCAACCAATTGGTGATATAAGGTAGCATCTACCAAAGGTGTAGAACAAGAAGCCTCAAGTTTGACTCCTAACAGAAAGGGAGTCAGTGTAGGCTTACAGTCAGCCATGCAAAATCTAGAGAGCATATCAAGAGCATACTTGGGCTGAGAAAGAAAGATACCAGCCGAAGACTATGTAATCTCAATTCCCAGGAAATAGTGAAGAAGACCTAAGTCAAACATCAGAAAATGATCATGAAGGGCAGTTTTCACTGCCTTGATGGTGGATGAGGAACTCCCTATAATCAGCAAGTCATCAACATAGAGAACAAGGAAAGTGAGAGTATCATCCTGCTGCAAAATGTAGACGTTTGGATTAGAATGGCACCGAGTGAACCCAACTGATAGAAGAAAGGAGTCCATCTTGGCATACCAGGCATGAGGGGCCTGTTTAAGACCATAGAGAGACTTCCGAAGTCAGCAGACAAGTGAAGGATCCTGGATGAACCCCTGTGGCTGCTCCATATATATCTCCTCCTGAAGGTCACCATGAAGAAAAGCAGTCTTCACATCCATCTGATGAACTTCCCAATGATGGGCTACAGTAATGGCAAGGACAAGTCAAATTGAATTCATCTTGGCAACCGGCGCAAAAGTCTCAGAGTAGTCAATCCCAGGAACTTGGGAGAATCCTTTTGCGACCAAGCGAGCCTTATGTTTATCGTCTGACCCATCTGCAGCAAATTTTGTTTGATAGACCCACTTGCATCGAACAAGTTTTCTTTCCTTAGGAAGTGGGACTAAATCCCATGTATGGTTCCTTTCCAAGGAATTGAACTCTTCCTGCATAGTAGCATCCCACTCAGGGACACCAGAAGCTTCCCTAAAGGACTATGGATCAGAAGTTGAAGCAAAGAAGAGATGAGGAGCCTGCTTGAACTGTGACCTTGTTCTTCTTGCATCTAAAGGATCACCAACCCAATCACCTGCTGACTCCAAAGTCTGACGAGCCCAAAGAGGCCCAGTGGTAGGAGAATCTGGAGGAGAATCAACATCCTCTAAATGATGACTAAGAGAGGAGGAAGATGAACCCTCAGCATCGCCATCTGAAGTGGAGGAAGAAGACTCCTTAGGAGGATTAAGTTCCTCAGAAGAACTATCATCATGAAGTTGCAGTGTCTCCATGGGAATGAAAGATGGAGAAGTGGTAGAAGAAGTATCCTCCTCAAACCGAACACTCCTCTTAATAAAGAGCTCATGTGTGGTAGGGTGGAGTAGCTTATAGCCTTTGACACCATCTGGATAGCCAACAAATATGCAAGGCCTACTCTGCGAATCCATAGCCTTGCGTTTATCTATTGGAATGTGGGCCCATGCAGGAGACCCAAATACTCAGAAGTGCTTGACTGTGGGTTTCCGACTAGTCCAAGCTTGAAAAGGAGTTACCCCCTTCACAGCTCGGTGAGGAACCCGGTTCTGGATATAACACGCACAGTTGATGGCCTCTGCCCAATACTGAGGTCCCAATGATTTGGAGTGAATCATGCAATTGGCCATTTCCTTCAATGACCAATTCTTTCATTCTGCAACTCTATTTTGCTGTGGACTGTAGGGAACTGTGTGCTGAAGATCAATGCCCTCTGAGGCACAAAACTGCTCAAACCTTTGGTTGACATATTCCCCACCATTATCGGTGTGCAAAATCTTGACAACCTTCCCAGATTGTTTCTTTACAAAAGCTGTAAAGTCCTAAAAAGACTCAAAGACTTCAGACTTTTGTTTGAGAAAGTATACAAAGGTGTATCGGGAAAGATCATCAATGAAGGTCAATACATATCTAGCTCTGCTGAATGAAGGATGTTGAAATGGACCAGCCAAATCATTGTGTACTAACTCCAAGAGCTATGTGGCTCTCTGTGCTTTGCCTTTGTCAAATTTTTCTTCAAGATGCTTGCCACGAATGCAACCTTGACAAACTCCATCAGAGAATCGAATAGAAGGCAACCCTGTAGCCATGTCATGCTGACTGAGCTGCTGCAAGTAGCGATAGTTTAAGTGGCCAAACCATTGATGCCACAAATGGCTCACCTCATCTGAGTGAGTGAGCAATGCAAGTGAAGGAGAATCAGGAACAAAATGAGAAAAGTGATAGAGCCAAGAATGGTTATTAACTTTTCCTACAGCAACTGTAGACCCACTATGCAGATCACTGATAACCACTGAGTCAGGTGTAAATTCAACTCTCTTGTCAGAACCTGTATGGGTGATCTGGTAGACAGATAGGAGATTAGTTGACAAAGAAGGCACACAAAGAACATCATAGAATGTCCCATCACCAACATCAACAGACCCTCTCCCAAGAACTTCCTCTGGTGTATCATTACCCATAAGAATATCAGGCATAGAACATGACTCCAAGGATGAGAAACTTTCCTTTGTATTGGCCATGTGGTGAGAAGCACCTGATTCAATTACCCAACTATCTGGTAGTGTAGCAACTGCAACAAGGGCCTTGCCCTTGCCCTTACTATTTTTCGTGTCCTTTGAAGATTGTGAAGAATCTTCTTTAGCTTAATCTGGCACTTTGATATTATTCTTCTCAAGAAGATAAGTGAGATGAGCTATTTGCTTTTTCAAACACTTATGCTCATCGTGACTAGATTTCTTACAAAAGGCACACTTTTTCTTCTCCTTTTTACATATGTTGTCTTTAGAGGAAGACTCAGGAGCTGCATTGTTTGCAGCTTGTTTTGGACCTTGTTTCTTCTCTCCTTGATCCTTTTGTTTCTTATTTTGCTTTCCATTGCCTTTCTGATCTTTAGTGCCCTGATTTGCAACCAAGGCATGAGACTTAGAAGGCTTAATAGTGCCCATGTGAACTAATTTATCCTATTCTTTAGTGAGTTCAGCAGCAAATTCATCTAAAGAAGGCATTTTGTAGGTAGTCCCAAGAGCACTTTTGGTGGCATAAAATGTAGAAACAAACACTGAGTAGTTAGGACCAAGCTTAGAAAGAATATTTAAGATCAATTGTGGATCTTTCTTTTCAATCCCACATTGCTTCAACTGTAATCTAATGGCCTTTAGCTTTGTGAAGAAGTCTTGTATTGTATCAAAATTACATGGATTTAACCCTATTAGCTCATTCTCCAATTGATGTCCCCTTAATTCATCTTGTTTACCAAAGAGATTTTCTAAAGTAGTCCATACATCATTTGGTGTTGTAACAGATTCAACATGAAAAAGAAGATCAGGGGATACAAACATGCATAGAGTTCCAAAAGCTTCATCTAGCCTGTTATGAAATTTAGGTCTTTCTGCAATTAAGGTTGGTTCAGTTTCTAGACCCATTGTTACTCTATATAGTCCTAACTTCTTAAGTTGGATAGTCATCTTGGACTTCCACTCATCGTAGTTGTAGGGTGTTAGAATAGGCACTGTTAATTGATCCATCTTAATGCAGAATTAGATTATTGTTGTTGTTGTTGTGAGGAAAGAAAAGATGCAAGAATACACAAGACACCCCCCCTTTTCCACTCAATCAAAGAACCCCCCCAAGAAAATTTGATTTGGCAATTTATATTTAGTGTGTTTACAATTTCCACCAGCAAGAAATACTGAGTGGACTTGATCTCAATGCTATTACAGATCCTTAAAAAGAGCATATGTTGAAACTAATACTTAGGACCAATGCCTAGTAAAATAAACAACACCACTGCAAACTACATGAAAAAACATCCACTTTCAAAAAAAGAATCACCTTGATCCGAGGTTTTATGCAAAAGTTATGCCTCTTCAGAGTTCCCAAAACAAGGACTGCGCAGTGTCCCAACTAAGAATCTGCAATTTCTGAAAACTCTCTGCACTAAAATTAAAAAATGACTGTACTAGTGCATAGAGCACAAAAAAATAGTCAAGATAAAAAAATATTTCATGAGAAACGGAGTCCGTATGAGAAAGAACGGAGCATTTGAAAACTACATTCAAATCTGCAACTACCAATGGAGAGGGGGTCTTCTGTAGCTTTTTGAGTTCATTTCTACAAAATATACAGTCTACATGGAACAACTAAAAGATACCCAGATGGTTTTTCTGTGCTGCGAACAAAACCCAAAAGGCATTTTTCTTGTTGATGTACAGAAGATGTAGATCTAGTGTAAAACAGACGCCTTTAGCCTTAAAAAATGACCCCATCAACCAAAAAATGGCATGCAAAGGTAGAATCAGCAACCTAAGTCAAGCAAAGGCATGCTGCAACCTACAATATTGATTAAAACACTAAATATGCAAGTCGATTGACAGATTTGAGCAAATCAAGATTTACCGGATCTTCATAAATCCTTTTTGATTCTCCAGATCGTTTGAAAAACACAAGAGAAGAGCATATGAGATTTTACAAGATCTCTACAAAGAATCTAACCTTACAAAACTTGCTCTAATACCATGTTAAAATCTGTAAAATAGATTATAACCCAGAATCAATTGAAAGAGTTAAAACATAAACTGTAAATGCAAAAAATAATAACAGTGATACCATGAGATTGATGTGAAATGCTCAAATGGCAAAATAGCATCAGATAACTATCTCCAATATTGAATAAAAATACAAGCTAGGTAGCATGCTTATATAGACCAAAGAGAGGGAGGAGGTGGCAACACCGACCAATGAGGAGCAACCATCTATCGGACTAAAGATAGAAAAGTATCTTCCCAAGATAGCTAATGGATGCTCACATGTAGGAAGGTGACACCTCGCAACCACTCACATAATAAGACATGCTTTATTAACCTAAGCAAGCTTAAATAAATGTGTAGGAAAAACCTTATAATAAGGAATAAAAAACCTACACTAACACCCCCCTTTAAGCGTAGCTTAGGTGGATAAAGAGATGGGTCCCAGCAAATCAAGCCTGATGAGGTACCCATGTACAATGAATTCCCCACCAAAAGAGAAGTAGCCCCCCCACAAAAGAGAGTACACCCCCCTGAATAAAGAGAGAAAGAAGGAGCTAACAAGCCCCCTAAAAGGAGGACACCTGTCGCACCCCAAGCAAAGCTCGTAAATGAATGAACTTGCTCTCAGTGAAGGGTTTGGTGAAGATGTCAGCTGTCTGATCTGATGTCGAACAGTACTAAAGATCAAGAACCTGCTCATGAATCAGCTCCCGAATGTAGTGCATGTGAATCTCAATGTGTTTGGTCTGCTAATGATGGATCGGATTGCGAGAGATTTGAATAGCACTCTGGTTGTCACAAAAGATGACCGTAGGCTTCCTAAAGGAAATACCAAACTTAGTGAGAATGTGTTGAAGCCAAATGGCTTCAGTAGCAGCATTAACTGCTCCTCGATACTTAGTCTCTGTAGATAAAAGAGCAATAGCAGACTGTTTCTTGCTCGACCAAGAAATCAGACTAGAACCAAGAGAGAAGCAATACCCTAAAGTAGACTTGCGCTCTTGAGAATCACCTGCCCAATCTAAATCTGTGTATCCCACCAAGTCAATATCCACGCCTGCTGCATAATGAATCCCATAACTATGAGTGCCCTATACATAGTGAAGAATCCTCTTAGCTGCTTTCTAATGCAGCTCATGTGGCTCCTGTATGAACCTGGAGACCAGGCCCACGGCATATGAAATATCAGGCCTCGTGTAAGTCAAGTATATGAGACTTCCAACCAATTGGCGATACAAGGTAGCATCTACCAAAGGTGAAGAACAAGAAGCCTCAAGTTTGACTCCTGATAGAAAGGGAGTTGGCGCAGGCTTACAGTCAGCCATGCGAAATCTAGAGAGCATATCAAGAGCATACTTGGGCTGAGAAAGAAAGATACCAGCCGAAGACTGTGTAATCTCAATGCCCAAGAAATAGTGAAGAAGACCCAAGTCAGACATCAGAAAATGATCATGAAGGGCAGTTTTCACTGCCTTGATGGTGGATGAGGAACTCCCTATAATTAGCAAGTCATCAACATAGAGAACAAGGAAAGTGAGAGTAGCATCCTGCTGCAAAATGTAGATGTTCAGATCAGAATGGCACTGAGTGAACCCAACTGATAGAAGAAAGGAGTCCATCTTGGCATACCAGGCTCGAGGGGCCTGTTTAAGGTCATAGAGAGACTTCCGAAGTCAGCAGACAAGTGAAGGATCCTGGACGAACCCTTGTGGCTACTCCATATATATCTCCTCCTAAAGGTCACCATGAACAAAAGCACTCTTCACATCCATCTGATGAACTTCCCAGCGATGGGCTGCAGCAATGGCAAGGACAAGTCAGATTGAATTCATCTTGGCAACTGGCACAAAAGTCTCAGAGTAGTCAATCCCAGGAACTTGGGAGAATCCTTTTGCGACCAAGCGAGCCTTATGTTTATCGACCGACCCATCTGCAGGAAATTTTGTTCAATAGACCCACTTGCATCGAACAAGTTTTCTTCCCTTAGGAAGTGGGACTAAATCCCATGTATGGTTCCTTTCTAAGGAACTGAACTCTTCCTACATAGCAGCATCCCACTCAGGGACACCAGAAGCTTCCCTGAAGGACTGTGGATCAGAAGCTGAAGCAAAGAAGAGATGAGGAGCCTACTCGAATTGTGACCTTGTTCTTCTCGCATCTGAAGGATCACCAACCCAATCACCTGCTGACTCTAAAGTCTGACGAGCCCAAAGAGGCCCAGTGGCAGGAGAATCTGGAGGAGAATCAACATCTAAAACAGATTATAACCCAGAATCAATTGAAAGAGTTAGAAACATAAACTGTAAATGCAAAAAACAATAACAACGATACCATGAGATTGATGTGAAATGCTCAAATGGCAAAATAGCATCAGATAACTATCTCTAATATCGAATAAAAATACAAGCTAGGTAGCATGCTTATATAGACCAGAGAGAGGGAGGAGGTGGCAACACTGACCAATGAGGAGCAACCATCTATCAGACTAAAGATAGCAAAGTATCTTCCCAAGATAGCTAATGGATGCTCACATGTAGGAAGGTGACACCTCGCAACCACTCACATAATAAGACATGCTTTATTAACCTAAGCAAGCTTAAATAAATGTGTAGGAAAAACCTTATAATAAGGAATAAAAAACCTACACTAACACCCCCCCTTAAGCCTAGCTTAGGTGGGTAAAGAGATGGGTCCCGACAAATAAAGCCTAATGAGGTACCCATGTACAATGAATTCCCCCCCAAAAGAGAAGTAGCCCCCCCACAAAAGAGAGTACACCCCCCTGAATAAAGAGAGAAAGAAGGAGCTAAGAAGCCCCCTAAAAGGAGGACACCTGCCGCACCCCAAGCAAAGCTCGCAAATGAATGAACTTGCTCTCAGTGAAAGGTTTGGTGAAGATGTCAGCTGTCTGATCTGATGTCAGACAATACTGAAGATCAAGAACCTGCTCATGAATCAGCTCCCGAATGTAGTGCATGTGAATCTCAATGTGTTTGGTCTGCTGATGATGGACCGGATTGCGAGAGATCTGAATAGCACTCTAGTTGTCACAAAAGATGACCATAGGCTTCTTGAAGGAAATACCAAACTCAGTGAGAATGTGTTGAAGCCAAATGGCTTCAGTAGCAGCATTAACTACTCCTCGATACTCAGCCTCTGTAGATGAAAGAGCAATAGCAGACTGCTTCTTGCTCGACCAAGAAATTAGACCAGAACCAAGAGAGAAGCAACACCCTGAAGTAGACTTGTGATCCTGAGAATCACCTGCCCAATCTGAATCTGTGTATCCCACCAAGTCAATATCCACGCCTACTGCATAATGAATCCCATAACTGTGAGTGCCTTGTACATAGTGAAGAATCCTCTTAGTTGCTTTCCAATGCAGCTCATGTGGCTCTTGCATTAACCTGGAGACCAAGCCCACGGCATATGAAATATCAGGCCTCGTGTGAGTCAAGTATATGAGACTCCCAACCAATTGGCGATACAAGGTAGCATCTACCAAAGGTGAAGAACAAGAAGCCTCAAGTTTGACTCCTGATAGAAAGGGAGTCGGCATAGGCTTACAGTCAGCCATGCGAAATCTAGAGAGCATATCAAGAGCATACTTGGTCTGAGAAAGAAAGATACCAGCCGAAGACTGTGTAATCTCAATGCCCAAGAAATAGTGAAGAAGACCCAAGTCAGACATCAGAAAATGATCATGAAGGGTAGTTTTCACTGCCTTGATGGTGGATGAGGAACTCCCTGTAATCAACAAGTCATCAGCATAGAGAACAAGGAAAGTGAGAGTAGCATCCTGCTGCAAAATGTAGATGTTTGGATTAGAATGGCACCGAGTGAACCCAACTGATAGAAGAAAGGAGTCCATCTTGGCATACCAGGCTCAAGGGGCCTGTTTAAGGCCATAGAGAGACTTCCGAAGTTGGCAGACAAGTGAAGGATCCTGGACGAACCCCTGTGGCTGCTCCATATATCTCCTCCTGAAGGTCACCGTGAAGAAAAGCACTCTTCACATCCATCTGATGAACTTCCCAGCGATGTGCTGCAGCAATGGCAAGGACAAGTCGGATTGAATTCATCTTGGCAACTGGCGCAAAAGTCTCAGAATAGTCAATCCCAAGAACTTGGGAGAATCCTTTTGCGACCAAGTGAGTCTTATATTTATCAACCGACCCATCTGCAGCAAATTTTGTTAAAATCTATAAAACATGCTCTAATACCATGTTAAAATCCGTAAAACAAATTATAACCCAGAATCAATAGAAAGAGTTAGAAACATAAACTGTAAATGCAAAAAAAATAACAGCAATACCTTGAGATTGATGTGAAATACTCGAATGGCAAAATAGCATCAGATAACTATCTGCAATATCAAATGAAAATACAAGCTAGGTAGCATGCTTATATAGACCAGAGAGAGGGAGGAGGTGGCAACACTGACCAATGAGGAGCAACCATCTATCGGACTAAAGATAGCAAAGTATCTTCTCAAGATAGCTAACGGATGCTCACATGTAGGAAGGTGACACCTCGCAACCACTCACATAATAAGACATGCTTTATTAACCTAAGCAAGCTTAAATAAATGTGTAGGAAAAACCTTATAATAAGGAATAAAAACCTACACTAACAGACTATAGCACCGACTAATGAATCAAAAATAAAAATAAAAAATTCCTGCCTGCGTTAAAACATACCACACAACAAAAAAACACAAAAGAATATAAAGTTAATTCATACCTGGCAATATCATTGCGATGGGTCTGTACTCTTGGATGACACAATAACATTCAGAAGAGAAAAGAGTGCAAACCATACTCTTGCAGCTCAGGTAATCTAAGCACAGTTGGGTGCAGAGGGCATAAGACATCACAGAGCTTAGCTTTTTTATCATTGAATGAAAATGTAAAGGTTCAAGTTGCAATTTTTTTGGCTCTAGTATGCTTGAGGTTCTTAAATGATCTCTAATTAACAAGGTAATCTGAAAGCTTGTTTATGATTCTATGTACTATTCTACAGAGATATTAGTTTTAGCTTTTCTCTTCTTAAGATCAGTATGCTTGTTTTGAATCGACATTACAAAGAGACTGTTATATATACAATATATATATGTCAAAGATGAGCGGCCTAGTCCATAGGGGCACAAACAGTGGTCCCTATTCCTAACGAGAACACAGTTAAACTAAGAAGGGGCATGGAGCCAGCAAGTCCACTAGGCTGGCAAGGGTTTGAACCCTGGTGGCTGCCCTAATAGCACCACTACTTAACTACCGAGTAGAAATGTTGATTTTTTTACTTTAATCCCTTTATTTTTGGCATTGATACAGAAAAACTGGATGAAAACTTTCATACCTGGTAGTGTGTACTTTGTTTGCCTCCACAAACTGGACGAAAATAATTTGCCCTAGGTCGCCTCAAAATGTCAAGCAATAGAGGGAAGGGAGCAAAGGGAGAAGACTCTACCCACAATGAGGTAATTCATTGTCAATTTATAGATTTGTAAATGTTTCCATTGTTTCTTTGATTTTTAGTTTTTAGTTTTTTATTTCTAAATTTAAAAGAAGAAATTATATATATATATAGGGACATGAGATTGACAAAGATAAAGAGGCATTGGCTTCCATATTGGGGGTAGAGGCAATGAACAAATTGGATGGTGTGGACTTGACAATGCTTGCCAGATACATAGAAAAATGATCTAGTAAAGCCCCTAAAACATTGCAACCAAATCAACCGTGTCAAAGGGAATCAATTGATTCCCCTACTAGTCCTGGATCAAGCAAAAGATCTAGGAGGAAATCAATATCAGTAAACTCTAAGAATGTGGAACATGGAGCAGAGACTTCTAATGTCCCAACCACTCCTGGGACACAGACTTCTTCCACCACTCTATGTTTTACATCTTGCATTGGTAGCTACAATACCAAGATAGAATACGATGTGGTTTCAGGGGAAGTCCAAATGGCAGATGCTAGAAAAATTTTTGTGAATAGGTTGAAGGAATCATGCCTTCAACCGTTCAAAGACCATCTACATTTGCCATTCTCAAAGATACCCATGCACCTACAAAAAGGAGTTATCCATGACATTGAGACTGAATTTGGCACAGGTTGGTCTGTAAAGAAGATAAAGCTACGAATGTCACAAAACTGCAAGAGATTTCAATGCAACCAAACAAAGAAGATAAAAAAACTCCCTCCCGAGATAAGGCTCAAAAAAAGGCAAATTGATGTAAGTGTGAAAGTATGGAAAGAGCTTGTAAAAGCATATGAGAAGTCTAATGCACGGAGGAAGTCCGGTGAGGAGAGTATGCAGATATTTGAATTTGCTCATAAGATTATATCAAATTTATTAAATTATTTTTAAATTTTATTTGTGCATAGTTAAATTGAATTAGTATATGTTTCAGGACAAGGTCTCCAAGGCTAGGCTTGACAAACTTCATGCAACGCATCACAGTGGCCAGAAAGGTTTATAGGCCTTGATATGTACATTTGTAAGTATATTTAATATGTTGAATGATATTTTTTTATTTCCTAGGAAAAAGTTAATGATTGCATATTAATTAGTTTAATTAGTCCATGTGCCATATTTTGACAGGAGGAGAAATATGGCCAGCATCTAATGCAATTTGAAAAGGAAATGTTACAGAGCAAAAAGTGGACCGAATTTGTAATATGGATGGAGAACGAGGTATCAATAGTTGACTTTCAATAACTTAGTTGGATATTGTTTTGTTAATATGTCAATTTGCATTTCTTGTGTTGAGTTGTTTATTGATGCATAGGATGAGTTCTAAAGTGCTTCTTTATTGGCCCTAGATCCCACTCAATTATCCCATTATTTCATGTTGAGGAAAAAAATATTGTTTGCCTTAAAGGACAATGGGTGACTTTCATGCCTTATTTTCATCGCATCTTTTAATTAATGACCATGGTCTTTTAATAACTCTTAAGTGTCCTCATTTAAGTTATGAGTTGTATCATTTGAGTAACTTAGTCTCATGCTAATTTGATTTATCTTCTTTTCTCTCAAACATGGTATCTCAAGGAGTGCTTCCTTGTGATGCAGAGCAGGGGTGGTTTCAAGATTTCAACATCTCACAACAAGATTTGGTGTTTTCTTACTCATAACCTTTAGTGGATGCAAACTAGGTTTCAACCCCTAATGGGTCATTTATGCTTCAACAGGTAAATCAACACCAGGAGGACTCTCAATGGAATGAGGATGACAAACAATAAGTGTTAGGAATGCACAAGAACTTAGGGCTAGCAAACTTCAATTGTTCTCTTGCCAAATTGACTCTAGGCCAAGTAGGACAGCAAATTGGCTTTTTCAGACATAACTTGCAGAGAAAACCTCAAACCCACAATATAAAAACTATTTTGAGTACCCTTTTGGGAGTTCTTGAACATATCCAAAACTTAGGTATGGTTGTTTTGTAACACAAGGCTCTAAAATTGACTATCCCATTTGACAAAAGGTCTAATTAGGCTTGTTCAACTAGGTCACCACAAGGTCTTCAACCCCTTAGTTTCTAAACTTCATGCCAATGGCTTAGACATGTCTTATTACGTCTATCAACACCATTCCAAGCAATTCCAACCACAATTTAAGAGTTCTACTTTAAACCCTAACTCCTATGCACTTCTATGCCAAATACATGAGGTTAAATGGGCTAGGGCATCGCCAAATTTGCACATAATGCCATCCCCTACTCCTGCAACATTGTGAACATGAAATACATGCTACCTACATCCATTCCACCGAGTTGGAGGCCTTTTCACTGGTGAAATGGAGAGAAATGCATTATTTTCAGTCAAAACACACCCTTGTAAGGGTTTCAAACCACTTTCAATAAATCTGCCCTAACTCGCTTCAAACTTAATGAAATCAAATGAAATCAATTGCAAAGAGTATGATTCAAGGTACCATTAATTCCAATTGATGTTTGACTACTTCTAGGTTATACAGAGCCGTACAAAGCCGTACAGTATAGTTTAGCAGCAAATTAGGCTTCCAAAATGCAGAAACATGGCACCTTGTTATTCAAAATTCAAATGTTTACAACTTCTAACTCTTGTTCCAATGTACACAAGTGCTTTTAAAACATTCCCAAGCATAACCAATCATTTTCCCACCAAAAACCAAAGCCTAACCATTCAACTTCCCCAAAAATGCAAAAATGCAAAAGTTGCTTTGACAACTTTTTGCAATTTTTACAAATTTCACCAAATTGACTCCAAAATGACCCAACTGACACACAAAGACATAAAACATGGTCTTAAAGACCTTATTACAAACAAAATGACTTCACCACACAAAAATACTAACACTCTACAATTTTGACATTAAGACCCAGGTGCCCTGCACCACGTTGGTATCTCAAGGAATGCTTCCTTAAGTTCATGTTGCCATTCTACTAAGTGATCCACATGCATCTTTGCCATCCTTCCTCACGATGCTGCCATTATTTTAACATGTAAGAATGTTTTGATGCATCTTAGTAGGCATCCTATAGATCTAACACATCCTTATAGAACTCCTTTTACACCAAGGTCAAGTCATCATGGATTTCTAATGCATATTCCATGAAATCACCTATGTCATACCTTGCAGCCTTGTAGTATTCCACTTTATGTTTCAAGTGCTCCATTTCCTTCTTATGCCCTTCCATTTCTCATGTCATTTTAAGGATGTTTGATTCATTTTCTTTTGTTGTGGTGACCCTAGTTGTAGCCCTAGCCACTAGATCCATATCATCTACATCCATTACCATTGCTTCCATGGCTTCATTAAATCTCAAGAGTATAGTATGACATGCAACTTCTTGATCAACAACATGTTATGTACATGCTTGGGAAAAGTATGGGGTACCTTTATGGTGCCATAGATTTTCCTATATGTTAACAACTCATATAGGGAGTAATCTTTTAGGTTTTCCAAGATTCTGATCATATCTTCAGACAACCTAGGGAACCTTTTCTCAAATAATAGCTCATGCAAGGGAGCAAAGAATCGGTCACAAATGTGCTCATATTTGGATGAATATTTGTGCTCCCATCGGTCCTAACAATAAACATGGACAAAATGACATGGGATGCTCCATGTCCAATTCATCCCCAAAAAAATTATTAGCTACACAAATAATATAACACAAGTAAGAGGTTGTATAGAATTTTAGATTTGTGCCCACTGGAGGAGACTTGACTCTCATTATTTCATTGCACAAAGTGAGTGACAAAACAACTACCTAGTTTAAAATTGGCCCTTCTTTAAGCAATGTATGTAGCAATGAGACTTAGGATTCTTGAAAATGAGAAGCATCCTTCTCCCCATACAACCTGCTAACTAGGGCCACTATGTTTTTTACTGAACCCTTGAGGCTAATGGAAGGCTACCATTTAGTGTTCCTAGAAGTTAATTGTCTAACTCCTCCTCTTGAGGTTTAGGCCATGTATCAAGATTGAAAACTAGGCACTTTTGTTGTAACATCCACTTCTAGGACCCATGGGTGATGTGGCACAGGGCCTTGAACCACCACATAGGTCTTATAGAGAGAGTGTTTGGTGTAAAAGCCAAACCTAAGTCCTATAGAGAGGGGGTGATGCTAGACTCCAAGCACCAAAAAACCATAAAATAGTCCTCTCATACATGAAGATGTGTGCCCAAATGCTAGATCAACCCCACACCTATGGAAGATGAAGGGCCACTCCACATAGAAAAGTAATAAAGTATCTCATGTGGGTCAAGTAAACCAAATAATCCATGCATGAACCAATAAACAACCTCCATGATGCCTCAACATGTGTGCAAGGATGCTATGTCATCTCTATCATGCCTCAACATATGTGCCAATGCCAAATCAAGTCCCACATGTGGTGATGAGAAGGTCGATCTATGTCAAAAAGTGATGAACGAACACGTGTGAGCCAATGGAGACCAAGTGCTCCATGACAGGCTCTAGAATGCCACAAACTGTAACCTACACCAAATTGGTAGCTCCCATCACCAGCTCCACTTGAATATGGAAGATTATCCATTGTCCCCATGCTGAGCCTTGATCCATTGAAAAGGGGAGGCCCAAATCCAACGTAGAAGCCATCAAAGCGTGTTGTCTTAAGGCACATTTACTCGCCATCACTGCCAGTGCTGGAGGGGGGAAACAACAACCCACATAGAAGTGAGGGGCATTAAAAATTGGAGTTAGACGGACTGGCGGGCTAGGTTCCTGCGTACCTTAGTTTGCTGCCATGCTACATGCCAGTTGTCTCAGGATTGTGGTCTCCGGTTGCCGTGAGGAGGGGAGGGTTGATTTCTGGCACAATTTGTTGACAAAGACCCGCATCTGGGGATAATAGTCCTATGATTATGGTGAATACTTAGGTGAATTGACACCTCAAAAGACACTATTTAAGACTTTAAACTTAGACTAACACCTACAGCCAACTAAAATCAGCAAACAAAGATGACATGTGAAATGTTTGACAATAGTCCTCACTCAGAAATGTGGTATTAAAAGGGGTGGAAAAATTAAGATCAATGGGAGTGGTATTAAACAACAACTGTAAAAATTTGTTTCTGCAGTAATTTAATAAGTATAACTGAGTATAACTAATATCCCTTGCTTCACTATTTCAGGCCAAGCATGAGATCAGAATCATGGTTCTGAAGGAGAAGCTTCAGAGGATTCAAATGCTTGCTGGTGAAGATGTTTCCTCTTACCTTAAACAAAGGTTAAATTTGGTCATTATGCTTCAAAGGAGATTTCCCGAGATGGGTGGTATCTAGACAGTGTTGCCACATGCAATATGATAGGGGAGTGTGATCTATTTCAGCCACCTAGCTTAGTAGCTACTAGATGCTTGGTGAGGTGTGGGATCCACACAGAAGGAGCAATCGGTAGAAGAGAGGATTCAGTTGTATTTGAGTTAGAGTCTGGATGGACTCTAGCCTTTCATCATGTTCAATATGTTCCTCGTCTGGGATATAGGAGAAGAAGATATATAGATTAGTTAACTCTCAAAGGATCTTCGAGGCAAACATAATCATATTTAGCACAAAATGCAAAGGGTTGACACTTAAGGTTATGTAATAGAATTTACAGTTGATAATTAAATTGTATAACAAATTTTTTTATGATCTTTACTAACGTTTATTAGAATTGTTGCATGTTTTACATCATTGGAGTGGCATATTACCTGTAACTTTTTTGAAATTTTATTATGGTATGTGCACTTTGATATGATGTAATATGATTATGGTTTCGTTTCATATGTTGTAATATTAGATATATAGTAGAAAAATAAATTATTGCATGAAATAAATAATAATTTTTCATTTTAAATATTTTTTTTGCAGAACAAAAGTCTTCCAGAAGATCAAGATGATCCTCATGATATAGATCCAGAATATGTTGGTTCTGGTACAGATCACATGGCAGAGGATGATGATGACGCAGATACAAAAGACACCGAGGTTGATGACGATGATGACGACGATGATCATGATCATGATGATGATGATCACGATGGTGATGATGATGATGAGGTAGTTGCTGGTAGTAGCCAGTGACATTCATGATCATATAGACTGCATCATGGATCATTGTTGAAATATTGTTGCGATGCCTCTTTTCATGGTCACAATCATATGTATTATTTTCATAGCCTGCAGTACCATATTATTGAGTTGTATCATTTTGACATGTATTATTTTGACTTATATCATTTGGACTTGTATCATCTTGACTTGTATCATTTTGAGTTACATAATTTATCATTTTTACTTATATCATTTGTACATGTATCATTTTGACTTATGTAGACTGTTGGACATGTATCATTTTGACATGTTATTGATCTATTGGCATATTTGACTTTTACTTGTTTTAGTTATATATGATGATGATCTTATCAGTATTGACTTGTCAATTTATATATATTGAAAGTGGTCGATAATTTTTGGATGGATATTTATTATGTATGATGATTTTAATTTATTGCTCAGGATGGATGTCAAATTCAATTAAATTATAGATATTTGACTCACTTGTTTTAATTATAGATGATGAGCATGTTATAATAATTATCATGTTATTTTATATATATTGGATATTGTTGTAGATTTTATTTTGATGGAGATTTAATAAGTATAATGATGTTGTTAATTTGTATGGATGTCCATTTCCCTAAAAATTCTTTATAAATGTTATCCTATAAAATATTTCAAATGCTTCAAGGGTCTTCAGGTGGATGGAGCGCAGATTAGTGAGTTAGAGAGTATTCTGTCAAACAGGTCTGTGAGCTTGTCTTGCAAAGAGGATAGAATAAGATGGAGCTGCTAAAAAATTGGGGAGTATCAGGTTAAGCTAGGCTATAAGGTGAAAGATGGGCAGTTAGAAAGCAAGATTGGCCCACTCACCTTTTTGGAACAAAGACACAAAAATCGAAGCGAAGCTAGATGCAACAAGCGATGTTATATCAGAAGCAAAGTTGGAAGCAAATTTGGAAGCAAACTCAGAAGCAAAATTGGAAGCAAAATTGGAAGCAAACCTAGAAGCAAAACCAGAAGAAAAACCGGAAGCAAAACTAGAAGCAAAATTGGAAGCCAAACTAGAAGCAACAAAAGATGTCATAATGGAAGCAAAACTAGAAGCAACAAAGGACGTCATAATGGAAGCAAAACTTGGCATCAATTAGGAAGCCAAAAAAGAATCTATTTTCGACGCCATACTAGAAGCAAAATAGGAAGCACGACTGGGAGCAAAACTAGAAGCAAAAATGGGAGCAGACATGGAAGCAAAACTAGAAGCCAATTTGGGTGCTAATTTAGGCGCTATTGCCCGACACTATTCCTGATGCTATTCTAGGTGCTAAAGGAGGTGATGTTGCTTGAGCTACTTTTCAGACGCAAAATCTGGTGCAAAATCTGTAAGCAAAATTGGAAGCAAAAATGGAAGCAAACCTGGAAGCAAACTCGAAAGTAAAACTAGAAGCAAACTTGGAAGCAAACCCGAAAGCAAAACTAGAAGCAAACTTGGAAGCAACACAAGAAGCAAAACCAAAAGCAAAATTGGAAGCCAAACTAGAAGCAACAAAGGACATCATAATGGAAGCAAAACTGGAAGCATCAAAGGACTTCATAATGGAAGCAAAACTTTGCATCAATTAGGAAGCCAAAAAAGAAGCTATTTTCGACGCCATACCAGAAGCAAAATAGGAAGCACAACTGGGAGCAAAACTAGAAGAAAAAATGGGAGCAGACATGGAAGCAAAACTGGAAGCCAAATTGGGCGCTAATTTAGGCGCTATTTCTGACATTAAATTGGTTGCATTTCTCTTTGCTATTCCTGGCGCTAAAGGAGGCGCTATTGCTTGCACTACTTTTCTGGCACAAAATCCAGCCCAAAAAATGGCACCGAAGTGAACATGTAGTTTGGCGCCGAGTTTTGTGCCGATAGAAGTGTCCAATTCATGAACTCAAATGCACTAAATTCTGATGCTATTTTAGGTGCTAATTGCATGTTTTGTTGTAGTGAATGTTTTGTAAAACAATGTTCTAACACAATGTAGTGGCACAAATTCCTACACCTCATTTAGCCTAATTTGAGATGAGATAAAGTTGTTACTTGAACATACAAACCACCTACCAGGGTGATCCAACAATAGTGTGTCCCACTTGTGGGATGGGGAAAATAATTGATTTTTTAAAGGAAAAAATATTGAACACCTTCGACTAAAGGTTTACCTTCAAATGAAGGTTCTTCGTTCACAGGTAAAATACTTGCCACATGTCAATAACCTTCAAGTGAAGCAAGACCTTTGAATGAAGGTAGGTACTTTCAAATAAGGGCCTCTTTTTTAATTTTTAAATGTTTCATGTTTGAAGAAATCTCAAATCCATCATGGGTAAGGATTTCCCAAACCAAACCAAGTAGCCATGTCACATTATGGTAGAAGGAGATGCAATCTTTGTTATTTAGAATCAACCCAAGCATAATGTAGTGAGTGAGAATTTGATGCACCACATTTAACCACACCCTTGCTAAAGGTGTCTGCCTAGTCACCCCTACTCTTATTGTAGGAGCTAATCGAGTGGTGATCGGACCAAAAGGTTGTTCTATTTGTAGTAAAATAGAATGTCACATATGGCAGTTATGTTGTTTGTATGATTTGTTCATGTGTGAAGTTGATGGTTGTTTTGGTTTTCATGATTTAGCAGCTTGTTGTTTCTTTTTTTTTCTAGGTTTTCTCCATTTGGACTTTGGGGTGTGACATCATTCACCCACCTTTTTTTGTGAATATATGTAATATAATTTAAATGGAAATATGGATGCTTATTTATCAAAAAAAAAATTGAAATAAAATTATAATCTCTTTCATTCAAGACAATCTGACTAAATCCTAATAAACCTATAAAATCAACTACTCTATCAATTGAAAACAATTCAAAATACATGTTTCATATTTCATGATCTCCACCTAATCAATATGCAAATCAACCAACTATTAGATGAAAACAATTCAAATTTCATGTTTCACAGTTAATGATCTTCACCTAATCAACATGCAAATGAACCAACTATCAGATGAAAACAATTCAAATTTCAAGTTTTATATTTAATATTTCACGATCTCCCCCTAATCAACATGCAAATATATCAACTATCAAATGATAAAAAATCAAATTTCATATTTTAATAGGTGAGAGTCAACAAACATTTAAAATTGTTTATTGTTTATTTTGGATCGATTCTACATGGTGTGGGATCAAGCTGGCATGTCACACAATTAACTCATGACATAAAAGTGCTAATATCAAGGTGGAAAAGGAATGTATGGGAATGAGTGCAAGGATAGATATAATAAATGGCTTGAGTAAATGAATATATGTGGAAATAAATAAGATAAGATTAAATTTATAAAATTAAGTATAAATAGAAAGGGGCAACAAAGCAGAGAATGAACCCAACTTTATATAAAAGTATGTCATTTATCAATATATAATTACATATTAAATCTCAAAATTGACTAAAAAATAACACAAATATACAAAATTCACCATTACACTTCTTAAAGATTAATTGTATTTTAAAATAAAAATACATGAACTATAACCATAGAATGAAATTTAGTCCCTAATTAGAATAGGAAAACAACATTTAAGAGAAGAAAGTTAAAAAAAGAGGGAAATTCAAAATTCGAATCAATCCCTCCAGATATATTCAAATTTAGCATGCTTTCAAGGTGGAAATCCTTTTCAGCATTTGGAAAGATAGAAATTCAGCATTATTTTTAGTTTGTTTTGTTGATCATAATTTCTCCTTATATAATAAAGCTATAATTTGTTCTAATGTGCTCATGCAAATTCAAGTGCAAGCCAACAAGGTTGCACTTGAGGTGGCACACCTTCAGTTGTTATTAGATCACTGGGGCAATGCCTTATGCACTATGGCTAGGGTCCCTCTAACTCCTACTTCTAGTTGAGGCCATTATCCACCTTGTGGCCATTGTTAGGGACATAGTCATTCAACCCCTACGGACCAGGATGCCCACTTGCATGCTTCCCTTCCTCCTATGAGGCATTCCAGGGATTAGTCCCAACATGGGTGGTCTCAGCCCACTCGCCACCACTTTGCTTCTCCCCAAGCTCCTGGGCATGGGCTTAGTGGTTGGCCGAATTCCAGCAAATTCTTGTGCCTGGGTCTTTCTATTTCTCATGTTCATAACAATCAAACCTCTATTGCTAAAGATAAAAAAGATGAAGAAGATAATAATGGTTGGGAGCTCCCTAATGTCATTCCGGACCTTGCTAATGTATGGAGTAATCCAGATGACCGGGACCGTCCTCCTCCTCCTACTAGTGCTATAGCTCTTGGCACTTAGTGGCTTGTTGTTGTTTCTTTTTGTTCTTGGTTTTCCCATTTAGACTTTGGTATGTGACATCATCCACCCACCCTTATTTTGTGAATATATGTAATATTATTTAAATACTAATATATATGCTTATTCATAAAAAAATGAATCAAAATTCTAATTTCTTTCATTCAAGACAATACTGATTCCCAAAAAACCTATAAAATCAATTATTGTATCAATTGAAAACAATTCATATTTCATGATCTCCACCTAATCAGCATGCAAATCAACCAACTATCAGATGAAAACAATTCAAATTTCATGTTTTATATTTGATAACCTCCACTTAATCAACTTGTAAATCAACCAACTATAAAGATCTCCACCTAATCAACTGGCAGACCAACTATCAATTGAAAACAACTCAAGGATAGATTTGCATCAAAAGTCAGGTAGGATCACTTTGCTAGAAAAACATATCATTCAATTAATTATAAAAGGAGTGCACTGGCTACATATCTATCAACCCTTTGGGGCTTAACAGTCAATTATGGCAGCAAAATTTGTTTGCTCAAGTCTTCCTAATTAGGTTCCAAAAATATCATCTAACTTGGACCAATATAAGCCATGTATGCTGCTCGAGAATTCATTTTCTCATAACAAATACTCTTCACTGCTGTTGGTGTAAGCCACACTCGGACCGACGATGGACTGGCCCAAGAGGGGCCAGTAGCTCAGTGGTAGAGCACTCCAGCAGCAAATGGAAGGTTCTAGGTTCGAGTCCTAGCTGGTCCATGTCTCAACATGGTATCAGAGCCAGGCCAGGCTAGGAGCCCCAAGCACACGAGAGGTGTGGCTTAAGGGGGGGTGTTGGTGTAAGCCACACTCGGACCGACGATGGACTGGCCCAAGAGGGGCCAGTAGCTCAGTGGTAGAGCACTCCAGCAGCAAATGGAAGGTCCTAGGTTCGAGTCCTAGCTGGTCCATGTCTCAACAACTGCAAATTTCTTCAAGAAGAGATTTTAGCCTTGCAGTTAGAGCATTAAGTTCGCACATCAAGCATGCAAAAAGCATGCATGTAACAGAGAGAGTACGGATGCAGAAAGGGTCTGGGTATACTTGATTTTCTCAAGGACAAAAACATTCTGGTCACTGGTGCAACAAGCATCCTAGCCAAGGTATTAATAATTTTTATGTTCTATCAAACTTTCAAATGCTCTATTTTTAGCAAGAAAAAATGTTGTACTTGTCTAGTAGCCTTTAAAATCGTAAATGGTGTTTTGTTAAATGCAGTGGTGATAGAAAAGATACTAATGGCACAGCCACAAGTTGGTAAGCTTTTCCTGATTATAAAGGCCAAGGATACCGAGTCCGCCATTAAGAGACTGAAGACAGAAGTAAGTTTATAAAGATCAACATAAAATTTTGTTTTTGGTTATTATTTATCAATTGATTAGCATATTCATCTTGCACTAGTAGTTTGCCATTGCCTAATGATATATATTGCTTTTCAGATTATAGACTGTGAATTGTTCGAGTGCCTAAGGGATGTTCATGGCAGCAAATATGAGGCCTTCATGCTGGAAAAATTAGTCCCCATAGTTGGAGACGTTTCCGTTAATAAGCTTGACATGCATGAAGATGTGGGTCGTAAGCTTGCACAGCATGTCAACATAATTTTAAACTCTGCAGCCAACACCGCCTTTGATGAAAGGTTTATTCAGAATTTGTGTTTCTATTGCCCTGCAATCTTTTTCTTTAGTAAATTAATCTAGAAAATAATAACCTTTGTGTATTTAGGTATGATGTTTCTCTAGAAATCAATACAAAAGGACCATCTCGGCTCATGGAATTCGGAAGGGGTTGCAATCATCTTCAACTTTTCTTACATATATCTACAGGTGCCCTGCATCATCATCTAGGTTTTCAATGAATACACATACTAAATTTTAGTTTGTGCCATCAGCTGAACAGATATTTCCGCTGCAGCATATGTGAATGGGCTAAAGAAGGGTAGATTATTGGAAAAGGCATTTCATATGGGAGATAGCATAGCTCAACAACTGAAAGAAGAAGAGGCTTCACCTTTTGACATTTTTCATGAATTTGAATTAGCCAACCAAATATTGTTAAAATCAGAAGGCCATAACATTGCCCAAAACATGAAGGACGTAGCGTTGGAAAGGTGTGTAATGTCAGCTCAATCTTGGTATTAATGTTTCATTCCATAGTTTAAAACAGTATATTTTGCAGGGCAA
Organism: Cunninghamia lanceolata; assembly: GCA_027924645.1. Classification (NCBI taxonomy): domain Eukaryota; kingdom Viridiplantae; phylum Streptophyta; class Pinopsida; order Cupressales; family Cupressaceae; genus Cunninghamia; species Cunninghamia lanceolata. Next base: position 2,939,180 of record BSBN01000484.1, read on the forward strand.
CAAAGCATGGATGGCAGAATGTTTATTAGCTTACCAAGGCAATGGGAGAAATGTTGCTTGACTATAACAGGGGACAATCCCTCTGGCCAGGCCCAGTGTAATTGAGGGCAGTTACAGTGATCCCTTTCCTGGATGGATAGAAGGTCTTAGGTAAGAATGACACCTTTAATTTCTTACAAACTTAATACTTCTTTGGACAAATTTATTGTTTGATGGTCAATGCCATTGCATGGTGCAGAATGTTGGATCCAGTGATTGCCTACTATGCAAAAGGTCAACTAACTGGCTTGGTTGGCGATCCAACGGCGCCTCTTGATATGGCTGGGCTTAACCAGCACACTCTAAGCTTTGACTTAGAAGTTCTCTGTGGTAAAATGGGGGCTTTGGAATAGGTATGCACTTCCATTACAAGATAAAGGGTAGAGGAATTTTGTCAGATGTTGTAGTTGCAACTGCCCTGGTAGATATGTATGCAAGATGTGGAAGCATAGATAATGCACGCGAACAGTTTGACAGAATGCCTTAAAGAGATGTCATCTCATGGCATGTTATGATTACAGGATATGAAAAATGTGGAAGCATAGACAAGGCACGTGAACTGTTTGACAGAATGCCTCAAAGAAAATGTGTTTCCAACTTCTCATGGAATGCCCTGATTGCAGGATATTCACAAAATCGATTTGTTGAAAAGGCTTTAAAAACTTTCAAGCAAATGCAATTGGCAGGTCTAAAGCCAGACTCGACAACCTTTGCCAGCATCCTCCTAGCCTGTGCCAATTAGGAGTTTTGAAACAGGGTATGGACATCCATCAAAGCATAAAGGATAGAGGACTTTTGTCAGATGTTGTTGTTGCAACCGCTCTGGTAGACATGTATGCAAAATGTGGAAGCATAGACACGGTATGCCAACTGTTTGACAAAATTCCTCAAAGAAATGTGGTCTCATGCAATGCCATGATTGCAGGATATGAACAAATGGATTTGTTGACAAAGCTTCAGAAACTTTCAAGCAAATAAAATTGGTAGTTGTAAATCCAGCATCCCAAAATGGGAGCTTTGGAATAGGTATGGACATCCATCAAAGCATAATGGAAAGGGGATTCTTGTCAAATATTATATTTGGAAATGCTTTGGTAGACATGTATGGAAAATTAGATTTGTAAGAGTGTTTCTGGATTTAGCTGTGTGTATTTTTGAATCGACATTTCAGATCACACTCAGTGATCCATCATAAATGAACTCCCCCATTCTTGATGATGGATCACTAAGTGTGATCTGAAACGTCGATTCAAAAATACACACAGTTGAATCCGAAAGCACTCTTACAAATCTAATCTTATGGATTGCGGAAAACTCATTCCTACTATGTATGGAAAATATGGAAGCATAGACAAGGCACATAACTGCTTGACAAAATGCCTCAAAGAAATGTTGTCTCATGGAATGAGATTATTATAGGATATGAACAAAATGAATTTTGCAAAGATGCTCTTAAAATGTTTAAATTAATGAAGCACTTTAGAACATATCCTAACACTATAAGCTTTTCTTGTGTTCTATGTGCATGCAACCATTTAGGTTTATTGGATGAGAGTTGTACATACTTTAATCACACGAGTAACCCTTATTACATTACACCTACAATTGATTGTTATGTGTGCATGGTTGACCTCCTTAGTCATGCTGGATATCTTGAGGACACCCTAAACTTTATCATTAAGATGACAATTGGACTGTGATGGTTGTGTGGATGTGTTTACTTGGTGCTTGCATATTACATATTGATATAGGCCTAGGAGTATTTACAATGATGTTGCTTTTTTACTGGGGTCCTAAAAATGTTGTGACTTATTTTCTTCTCTCAAACATTTATGCAGAAGTGGGTAGGTGGTGTGAGGTTCAAATGAATAGGAGATTGATAAAAAATAAAAAGGAATTAAAAAGATCCCTGGATGTAGTTGGATTGAAGGCCATAAATTGGCATGATTTTTGTGTAGGTGATAGATCACATCCAAAAACACAGGAGATCTATGCAAAGTTGGAGAAATTGGCTTGGGAGATGAAGGCAATAGGATATTCTTTAGATTCAAGACATTTACTTAATGATGTGGAAAAGGAGGAAAAAATCATTTCTCTACCACCATAGTGAAAAGTCGACAATTGCTTTTAGTTTGTTACACACCCCCTAAAACAACTATTAGAGTTGTTAAGAACCTTCGAGTATGTGTCGATTGCTGAATTGCAATGAAATTTATCTCCAAGATTGTTGCGAGAGAAATTGTAGTGAGAGATGCGAATTTCCATCATTTAAAATAGGCAAAATGTTCTTGTCGAGATTATTGGATAAGCAATTTTATATAAGTGTATGTAGGTTTTATGTCATTTATGGTTAGATATTTCTAATGTTGTTTCACACCCTTTAGTTTGTGAAATAGCTAATAAATTTGTGAATTTGCAAATATTTTTCAATTTAATTTGATTTCAATTTGTTTGGTTTTAATTAGAAATAAACCAATATAATTTATAGGTCACGATGAATCAAATTTGCTCCTATAGCATATCTTCTTCATCACGTGATGAGGAAGATTGTGTCTCATCTAATTCATCTTCTTACACTCCTATTCGACAACATGATCATTCTTTATTTATACAAGATAGTATAACATTATCGTATGATTTTCCCTTTACTTCTAGAGACACTTTGGAAACCATTTACTATGACACTAAGGCATTCCCTTATATTTATTCCCATATGACCTCTTCCATTCCTACACCTTCATCTACCTTAGCTCTCCCTCCACCACTTATACCCATCAACACACATGTCTCAAGCCTATCATATTCCTCCATCTCCACTACTTATTATTACATACTCGATGCTTCACCTCTTCCTATCACTATATCTTCTTCTTTGATTCTCTCTTTGCCTCCCATTAGGGAAGCCTTTGATGAGTTTCCTACATCTACTCAATCTTCTACCATACACATAACTTATAATACCTCCTCTCAGATCATTATTGATTAGCTATTACCCCAATCACTCAATGGAAATCTCATCATCACTTTACCTCAAACTATAAATTATCAATTCTCTAACATGGATATTATCCTACCTCTACCAGAGCTTGTACCCACACTACTACACCCACTAAGGCATGATCCACCCCTTGCATAGATTTTATGCATTTTCGTTCACATAGCTCTTATAATTAACAAGGCCCTTGACAATGTTTTTAACTACATCTATGTCCATCCTAGCATACCTTCAGAGCAACTCTCTTCCCTATTTTCACTCATTAACAATATGGACATAATTTTCTCCACATCTAGAAAGCTTGCACCCCCATCCAAAATACATAAAGACCTCCCACTTATTATCACTAACTATTATAACACACGTGCATTAAATAGACATTTGTTGATAATCGATTTGGCTATAATATTTTCACAAACCAATTCTTAGAAAAGATCCACATATACCCTAGTTCTATAAATAAATGAATATATCTTTTAGGGGATTTGATAATATTTAGAGAGATATGTGTGGTAGAATCATTCTTCCTATCACCATCAACCTAGTTACTCTTGATACATTAATCCATGTGATGCCAAGTGAGCTATCATATAACATTTTGGGGAGACCATGGATTATTATGCACTCCATACCTTCTACACTACACCAATCATTGAAGTGCACATATTATGATAAAATCTATACCATTCACACTGATCTTCATCCATTTAAATATTGTACACCCTCTTCAACCATTTCAATAATCAGTAATCAAGTTAACCTACCCTACCTTCATCTTCCTTTACTTCCTAACCCTTCTCAACCACCTTCTTCTTGTCTACCACTTCTTTCCCTTTCAAGACTTCTAGCTCTGCTTCCTACTCCACATCCATGTGATTCTAGATCTCTTCTCCTGATTCCTCCTATGTCCCCATCTCATCCCCCACCTCCTCCTACTTTTCCACTTAGAGCTAAGACCCCTTTCCCTCCAATCCTCAAGGTAGTTTGGTAGAGACTTGCTTCCTTTTCATATATTCCCCTTCTTCTTCATGAAATCCATAATCTTTTCCCCCCATCATTCTCCATCTACCACTCATCCTTCTACTTCACCTTACTTTCCTACTTCTATTCAGGATGATCCTCCCAATTCACAACATGCCTCTTCATTAACCTTGCACACCTCTATTGTTGTTCATCAACCACCTTCTAGCTAAGACGACCTTCCTTATATTCCACCTTAGGACAAGATTATTGATGATACTCTTATATTATGTCTTAAGCCTCATATAGATGATTTCCCTCCATTACCTCCACCTCATGTTACTTCTCTTAGTCCATCTCCACGTTCTTCTACACAGTCTCCATCATCCCTTCATACTATTCCATCTCCACCTCATAATATGCTTGCTTGCATCTCCAAAAAAATTCTCACATCCACCCTCACTCCACTTGTCAATGTGGATGACCTTACTAATATCCTTTTTAGATGATTATTGCATACTTATCTCTTCGCCCACATTCTAGAGGCTACGTGTAAGCTTGTGTAATCTAGTGTTACACCTAGAAGATTTTAGAAACCTCTTCTATAGATCTATTTTGTGCATAATCTGCAACTATTGAAATGGTCAAACTAAGTTCAATATTCTTTACCTTGGATGCCATGCATACATTTTTGGATCCTTTGTATAAGTCTTTGTTACTCTTAGATCAAGCTTTGACTTGCGAGATTTTTAGTTTTATTGCATATTTTTAATTTTGAAATAACATTGACTGCTAAGGACAACAACATTGCACTAAGTTATATGGAAATGTCTAGTGGGTTAAGATCACTATAGTAAATATTTTGACAACTCACATGTTGCATGCTTCTTTAGAATGAAAACATTTGTTTAAATTTTTGTTCTTTAAAGTTCATGAAATTGTTGTAAACACTTGTCATATTTTTAGAGGCAAAAACTTTAGGGATAACAGGGCAGGTGCCCAAGTCCAATAGGGTAGTTTTTCTGTAAATTTGGAATAGTGGAATGTGTAAGACTGTGACCTGCTTCAGAGTTTCTAGAGATGCCAGTCGGGAGGACTACGAGGCGGGCACCCTAGTCCAGTAGGGTTGGTTTTCTGCATTTTCTTCTCGGATCCTGAATCTCTATCCTCTACTCTACTTCTCTACAACTCCACTTCACAAAATCCCACGCCTATAACTTGCAATCACAAAGAGAGGGATTTGGGGGTTGTGGTGTTTAGGAGCTTGCCTCGATCAAGCCCTGGAATGACATTCAAGTCTTCCAACACCGTTGTTAGATAGAGGGTGTGTCCTTGGTGGACAGATGCCAAAGCAAATGATGAAATGGATTGATTAAAACACAAATAGATGTCATCTTGGAGGTGAAGCCCTCACTGAGATGAAGATCTTTCACACCATGAGGAGATGGATTGACGAAGCCAAATCTGCGACAAACAAACACAATAACAACACAATTCTTCTCTGCAACGAAATGAATGTTATGAAATCCCTTAGCTTAATATCACAAGTTTGCATTATCCATCTAGGAGTAAAATGAATACAAACTCACTTATATATGCTTTCTTGCTAACATTCGTAATTCAGATTAAAAAGGCCAATTGAGGGAAACCTTGTTAAAGGTCCTATGCTAACAAACTTAAACTTGGGTCCCGGTAAATCAGCCTAGACTAGGGCATGGATGCCCAAGTCCCAAGGAAAGATTTGAGTCGTGATTAAGCATTAAAGTGGACCCCTAAGCCCCATTTGACATGGGTTTTGGGGGAAATTGCTTCGAGATGAGTTTTAAACATGCATAATGAAATTAAGGGGACCTAGGAGATAAACTAGGAGGTAAAAAGTCCTACGAAAACTTTTTATGACATAACACCATTATGACATCATAAATCCATTTGAAGGATCTAATCAACCCCCAAGCTAGGACAATCAACAAGGACACAAGATAAGAAGAAAATACAACCACACACATCCATAATCACTTTAGATAAAATTCACATAACACAATAAGATCAAAATGCCCATATCATCTCCTTCAAGGTAAAATTTCTCAAGTACTCCCACACACAAAGTAAACACATTTTTCACCACTTTTTGAAATGTACTCCCATTTAAAATACTTCATACATATAACACAAATGAGACAAGATAAATCACAAGAGAAGATTAACAAGAGCATATCCACTTCCCAAAAATAACTCATGCATAGCACATAAATGAAACCAAAACATTCACAATAAAAAGGGTTTACATAACATAAGAACTACCAAGAAAGAAAAGAACCAAAGATTTATGTCTCTCCTTAGAGCTTGTTGAAAATTATATCCTTCTTCCTTCTTCAAGCTCCTTCTCTTCCCAACATGAAACCTTCTAGCTCCCATGCATGGTTTCTTCTCCTAAAAGCAAAGCTCCAAAACTCTCTAAAAAAACAATTTCTCTCACATAACCAAAAAAGTGCAAGAATCCCCCCTCCTCCATACTAACAAATGTGAGTTTGAAAAAGGAGTGCCATCTCATTCCTCAACCTCAAATGTGAGAGTGCCACATGTTACCCTTTCTCACCCTTGACTTATCCTCTCTCCCAACTCCCAAGTTGATAAGACATTTCAATGATAGTTACATGGGAGGAAGTGTGCTCACACATGTGATCTCACATGGATGCTCTTCCCAAGTGAAGGTTCACTTCCCCAAACAACTCTTATGGAAGGTCATAGGGTGGCTTGGGTGCCTAGAGTCAAACACCTATGCCATTCCATATGGGAGGTCTATTCAAGAGCCCCAAAAGTACACTTTTCCAATCCCAAGACAACCTTTATATCCTTCCCCATGTACCCTACCCATAGGTGCTTTGGTTTGGGTCCCAAAAACACAATAATAGTATCAAAATTATTTTTTTTGACTCAATAAAATAGGGCTAAAAGATTTTATATGGGTTACACTCTAAACCACACTATTGTCACATGCTCAACACTTAAACATAAACATATGTCACCCAAACTTATAAATAAACAACTTTAAATGTGAAAATTTTCAACACTAAACATAATAAGCTTTAAAGCATTCCACTTGTGAAGTGGACAATAGTAGGGTCCTGATGATTCTCCCTTCGACCCATTGGTGTTTTCTCACCCTGTACACTCATAGCAATATCAGTTTGTACATAGTATATGTATGTAGCTAAAGCAAGAAAACATATTTATACAATTTGCTCATTAATGATCCAATTAAATTCACATACCTAGAATGTCAATTTTGATCCTAATCCATGCATCCACCATCATGGCCATAGAAGAACTCATCAATTACTATGATCATAACCTACAAATCAATATGACAACTTTCCACCATATCTAATGATTGATGTGAGAATAATATTTAGATTTAACCAATTTTCAATAACTAAAAGAATTAGCTTTCAAAATCACTAAACCACACCATATCCATGGTCTCAATATAGTAAGCAACCACCAAATTACCATACTCCAAATTTATACAAAATTTCACTCAACGTAACAAACAAAACTAATTAGTTTCCATTTTGAGATCACTAGCCAACTAACTCCACAAGCATAGTCTCAACTTAATTTCATACAGGCTATCTCATTAAACATCACCACATTATGCATCACTTTTTCACTTATTTTGCATCACTAAAAAAAATAATACACTATGAGGGTTACTTCTAATTAGGGTTACATTTATAAGATTTCCATAGTAATATATAACTCAACTATTTATAAAAGCATCACAATTGAATTTCCTAGGATTACCTCACTAATTCAACATTATCTTAATCCACGTAAAATTTATAATTCAATCATAACACATTTTTCCACCCCAATTGAGTTTCATATCACAATGGTAAAGCAAGAATTTATTCAAAACCTTAATATTGATAAAAACACATGAAGCTAATTTCTCTAATTCAAAACATTATTCTAAGGGTCTATCCAAGGTTTTCATTAATAATGATATGCTACAACATGGGTGATATGGTTCTCAAGTATTCAACTAGCCAACAATATTACTACTAATTGGTAACAAGAGGTGTGTCAAGAGTCAAGAGTAAGGCATACCTCATAGAAAGAGGAATTAGTTTAGGGAGGGCCTGGATCTATCTCTCCTTGCTCTTAGACCCCCATTATAGAGTGCCCCCCTCGCAAGCATAAATAATTGACTAGTGTTGTTGGCCATGTGAATCAACACCAAGATTGATTGATAAGGATGAATCTCTATACTTAAGTTAGATAGTCCTTAGGAAAGAGTTGAGTGGATTGGATTGATGATGATGATGATGATCACTGCAAGCCTAGGAATAAAAACCTTTGGACATATTTTGGAGGATTAGAAAGATTGCTTTGCTAGATGGGCATGGATTAGGGATGTCTACATTTGGATTGACTGGTTGGATTTTTGGTATATTTGATTTTATTTTTTTGGTTATTTTGATTGTTTTTGGATATTTTTGTTTTATGGGATGGCATTGGATTGCAGTTTGGATAGTCATGTTTCTAAATACCAGTGACAAGGGAAAAGTAGGTCGAAGGGAAAGGATGAAAGGATAGATGGATGGATGGATAAAAGGATTGGCGATAATGGAGAGAATGAAGAGAAGATACATGGTGGATGGATGGAGGGGTGTAGGATGGATTTCCAAGGACTACGTCGCATAGGAATAACATGCCCCTACTTTAGATAAGTGGTACTTATGAGAAGGCGAGGTGATGCTTATTAGGATTCATGACAGGGAAAATGCTTGGAATGGATGGGTAGACTTCAGAGTATGTCAAGAGGTGTCCAAAGAAAGTTTTAGATATTTTTCCCCTATCTTTATCAAGATTAAAGGAGGAAGGGAGGATGGGATGATGTCATGGGATAGGTATGCAGACATAATAGATGAGGATGATAGGATAGGGATGTGGATATAATGGATGGGTGTGGACATGGATGGTCTCCAAGATACCTTGTTCATGAAGGCCTAAACCTTTTCCTTGATAGTTCATGTTTTGGAGCATGCGATGTGCAATAGGATGTTTAGTGCTTTGGAAACAAGATACAAGTCCATTATTAGATGGGGGAGGTGAGGTGGTGGATAGAGTTTGCTCCTCTCCTACGAGAGAACCACCACGAATGAAGGTAGCAGGACCAAGGGGATAAGATGATGAATTGTGGATAGGGTCGATAGGGGATGATGGATGATCAATAGGAGATGGTGTGAGATAAGAAATGGAATGAATTAGGATGCTTGGAGTTTGATTTCCATTAGGCTCATTAAGATGTTGTGTGATAGGATCCAAGTTATTTGTTTGATTATATATGTTTTCTTGGGGACCAAGTGTCTCATCAAGGGAAATGGACATTGTTGGATCATGGATAAGGCTAGATGGCATATGGATAGGGGTAGTTTGGATATCTTTCTCATGGATGGTTATGGGATTATGGATAGGATCAATTTTCTTATGTATAGTCTCTTCATCATAGATAATATCGTGATCATAACGAAGATATAGGTTATGGATAAATAGAACTTGGATTGCTTGCTCATGGTTAGGAACATGTTCATGGATAATATCTTGATCATAGAAAATATATAGGTTATGGATGGGTTGAATGGAGATTCTTGATTTGGATGAGGGGTTGATGTTTCCACATGCTTTAGATTATACTCTTGACATAGATCTTGATTTTCTTGAATAAGAGTGGAAGAATCTTGGATAGGCTTGATAGGCTCTTGATAATCAACAACATGGATATATGATAAATTGTGACTTGGACTCGTGGTAGGGGATTCTTCAAGAGGCTTGATGGGTTGTGGACTACATGATGGGAATAGAGTAATAGGCATAGTGTTTGAAGGCTCTTTCACTGGTTGAAGAGTAGGTGTTTGAGGACATGGAGATGGTTGAATCCATGCTAATAGTCCTTGGATAACATCTGAAAAGGATAAGTTGGTGGGTGGATTAGCAATCTCAATTTTACCACAATTGATGAGCTCTTGGATCATATTCTTAAGTCTCACACATTTGGATGTTTTATGACCTTTTCTCTATGGTATTGACAATATTCATGATCCTTAAACCAGAAGGACTTGACTTGGTTCTTGTCATATGGCATTGTCAATGGTAACTCAATGAAGTTTGCTTGGACCAATTTTTGTAAGGCTACTTCAATGGGCTCCTGTGATGGAGGGTTGGAGGAATGTGGTGATGAAGAGGTTGAAGGGGTTGATGAGTTAGGAGGTATATGTCCTAATGGACTAGGATTAATGTGATTGGAGGGGGATTGTGATGGAAGGATTGAAGAGATTGATGGGTTGGAATTGGATATAATTTGTTGAGATGACATGGGTAAAGGTGCAGTAGATGTGTATGAGGTTATGGGATTGAATTGGTAAGTGGGTTGGGGTGAGATATATGGATAGGTGAAGTTTGGATAAATTTGAGGTGTGGATAAATTGGATTGGTATGATGACATGGTAAAATGGGAGGATGAAGGTTGATATGATAGTGATGTTGGTTGAATTGGAGATATGGTTTGAGATCCATACTTGCATTTAAGTTCTTGTATTTCGGCCTCAAGATGGGTGATATCATGTGTTTGAGGAATGGGGTTTGACATAGATGTTTTAATTTCTATTACCATTTTGACAAACCAGCTCACGATGTTTATAGGTGTTAGATTAGGAGTAGGTGATGTCTTGGATTGGATGTGGATTTTTGAAATGGATGATCGTGGATTGGATGATGTCTTTAGATGACAGATTCTAATGATTGATTTGGATGGATTGTGATTAGGATTTGGATGATAGTAGATGGGTTTGGAGGAGGCTAAGTCCTTAACCAAAATTTGATTTTCAAAGGATTGATTTTGATTAAGGTTTGGATATTTGATAAAAATGGATAATGGATGTTTGGCTTGGGATGAGGGATCAATGGATCAAATTAGGATGTGGTTGAAAAGGGCTTAGGTGGATAGAATGGATTAGGGTCAGGACCTTGATGGGATTTGGATAACTTGATTAGGATTAGGGTCTTAGAAGATGGATTAGGGATAGGTTAGGATGATGTGATTGGATGATTAAGATGATTGGGATAAGGTGATAAGATGATTAGGATGATTGATTAAGATGAAGGGGATGGAGTGGATTGGATTATTAGAGATGATTAGGAATATGAGATAGATAAGAGGGATGATTAGGTTAATTAGGGTGGATAATTAAGATGGTATGAAGTGATTGGATGAGATATGATACTAGGGAAATAATAGCTCTTTTTCTTCTTCCAATTAAGGTTCTTTCTTCCAAGACCTCATATGGATTCTCCATTTGGGAGCAGTCAAGTTGGCCTTGATGAACAATCATTTTGATGCCAATGCAACAATAATCTCAACTAATTGGAGAGAAAAATTAACAATCAACCTACCCTCTCTTGTTTTTATCTCCCTCTAGCAAAGAACCTAGCCTTGTAATCCCAAAAGACCAATCATGTATGGTGGAGCATGCACTTAAATAATAATTGGGAGTAGTCCATAGCTTATTGGTCTACTGGGCAAGTAGCTAGATCTTTTGGTCCATGGCTTATTATTGAAAGGGGATCAGGAAATGCCATACATAGTACGACATCAAATCCATTATTTTCTATTCAATTAGGAATTGGTATCTCTATTTCATGTTGAAGGTTCTATTGCCACCATTTAATTAGTCATCTTCTTAGTGGCATTATTGGATGGTTAGTTCATCTCTCCCTAGGAACACAAAATCCATTATCATCCCACCTTATTTACCTAAGGTGCATTATCTTAAAAATTAATCTCAAGCCATTTGTTCAGGAGAAAAGATCACTCATGTTATTTTATAGTTGATCTTGGTTCCTCTATTTTCCCCCTATTGTCACTCATACACCATCACCAAAACCAAATAGATTATTTCTATTAAAACCAAATAGATTGAAATCAAATTAAATTAAAAAATACCTACAAATTCACAAATTTATTAGCTATTTCACCAAACAAATGGATATGAAACAACATTAGAAATATCTAACCATAAATGACACAAAAATGACATACATTTATATAATTTATCACATATTGAATCTAGAATGTGCAATTAAATGATTAACCTAACATAGGAAAATGATATTACGATTATTCCAAACAAAAGAACTATACAAAATGGCAAGGGTAATTGTGAGCCCTCCTCTCCCATTTCTCGCTAGTCAATAATCTTTTTGTTTACTTGAACCTCCAACATTTCATTTCATACATATGTAGGCTTATGAAAACAATTCAATTAAATGTCCATGTTATCATAAAATAAATCTTCGATAGATACCCCAATAGTTTATATAAGTAGTGATCTCCATTGCACTCCATGCATCTAATTCTACAAAGCCAACATCATAGTCTAGATTGCCAAATATTCAAAACAAAAACAAAACCATTTTTTCTCTTTCTAGAAACTGAAAATAAAACCTTGTTCCTTCATTATTAGTGCAAGTTTGACATAGTGCACATTATTATAGTGCAAGCCTATTTTTTAGATCACTTCATTTAGCACCACCAATAATCTCCACAAGAACATTTTGCCTATTTAAAATGATGGAAATAGTTCGCATCTCTGACAATAATTTCTCTTGCAACAATCTTGGAGATAAATTTCATTGCAATGTGGCATCGGCACATACTAGAAGGTTCTTAACAACTCTAATAGTTGTTCAAGGGTGCACATCTAACAAACCAAAAGCAATTGCCAACTTTTCACTATGGTGGCAGAGAAATAATTCTTTTTCCTCCTTTTCCACATCACTAAGTAAATGTCTTGAATTTAGAGGATACTTTGTTGCCTTCATCTCCCAAGCCGATTTCTTCAACTTTGCATAGATCTCTCGTGTCTATGGATGCAATCTATCTCCTACACAAAAAAGCATGTGCCTTATCTATGCTTCCACATTTTCCATACATGTCTACCAAAGCATTTCCAAATATAATATTTGACAAGAATCCCCTTTCCATTATGCTTTGATGGATGTCCATACCTATTCCAAAGCTCCCATTTTGGGATGCTGGATTTACAACTACCAATTTTATTTGCTTGAAAGTTTCTAAAGCTTTGTTAACAAATCCATTTGTTCATATAATGCAATCATGGCATTGCATGAGACCACATTTCTTTGAGGAATTTTGTCAAACAGTTGGCATACCGTGTCTATGCTTCCACATTTTGCATATATGTCTACCAGAGCGGTTGCAACAACAACATCTGACAAAAGTCCTCTATCCTGTATGCTTTGATGGATGTCCATACCCTGTTTTAAAACTCCTAACTGGGACAGGCTAGGAGGATGCTGGCAAAGGTTGTCGAGTCTAGCTTTAGACATTGCATTTGCTTGAAGGTTTTTAAAGCCTTTTCAAAAATTTGATTTTGTGAATATCCTGCAATCAGGGCATTCCATGAGAAGTTGGAAACACATTTTCTTTGAGGGATTATGTCAAATAGTTCACGTGCCTTGTCTATGCTTCCACATTTTTCATATCCTGCAATCATAACATTCCATGAGATGACATCTCTTTGAGGCATTCTGTCAAACTGTTCACGTGCATTATCTATGCTTCCACATCTTGCATACATGTCTACCAGGGCAGTTGCAACTACAACATCTGACAAAATTCCTCTACCCTTTATCTTGTAATGGAAGTGCATACCTATTCCAAAGCTCCCATTTTACCACAGGCAATGAGGATGTCAACAAAGGTTGAGAAATCTGCCTTTACACCTACCAATTGCATTTGCTCGAAAGTTTCTGAAGCCTTTTCAATAAACCCATTTTGTACATATCCTACAATCATAGCATTCCATTAGACTACATTTCTTCGAGGTATTCAGTCAAACAGTTCAATCATAGGATCTATTTGACATCTCTTTTGGGTATTCTATCAAACAGTTCAAGTGCCTTGTCTATGCTTCCACATTTTGCATACATGTCTACCAGAGCAGTTACAACTACAATTCCTCTGTCATTTATCCTTCCATTTTCACACAGGCAGGAAGGATGCTGGTAAAGGCTGCAGAGTTTGGCTTTCCACCTGCCAGTTGCGTTTACTTGAAAGTTTCTAAAGCCTTTTCAACAAATCCATTTTCTGCATGGTGGACAGTTCAAAGTTCACAGTGCAATTGAGCGGGAGGGGAGAGATTTAAATTAAAATTACCCCAGTTTAAAAGTCACCACGGGCGGCAGCAGGTGGAGCAAGGGCAATGGCAGATTTAAGCGGTTAATTGAAATTTGAAACCCACCGGAAATTTTTTGGACAATCAAACGGAGCTGGAAAGGGCCCACCTAGGTTTTCTATCCGTGTACATTTAAATCATTTTTGACTGTGGGTTTGTTTATTTTTTATTTGAAACATTTCTTTGAGCATTAATAAAGATTACAACAAAAGCCATCAAAATAATAGTGGGTAACACTTCTTTGAGCATTAATAAAGATTACAACAAAAGCCATCAAAATAATAGTGAGAAATAATTAAAATGAAAGGCAACAAATTAAATTATATAATATATTTTTTCATTAAAGTATAAGTTGTTGCATCAAGTGGAGGGGGAAGTGGATCATCTTTCTGATGGACTGCTAAAGGAGAAGACTTGTTGTAGGGAGAATCAAGTACCTCCTAGCCATCCTGGGAGTCTTGGATAAAAATGACACCCACATTCCTTAGCTCAGAGTGAAGGTGCAACTACATTCTCAATGCCACATGATACTAGCCCAAGAGCTTTCCCCATACGAAAGGAATCCACTTTGTTGAAAAGGAGGTGACGAGAAATGACTTCAATTATGTAAAGGGTCATGGGCAACATTCTTTAGATAGGGCCATCAAGTAAAACTTTTCTCATGGTGCATGGTGCACTCCCCTAATAATGGAGAAGGTCTTAGAGATGTGAATTCCATTGCCACCTTCTCTACCTATGCTTAGGTTTGAAATTATGAGGTAAACACATGAACTTTCTTATTAAGAGAAAAAATATTAGTTAAAAGCCTCATCATAAAAAATAACATTATTTCTAGACTTGTAAAGCGAAAACAAAATAGAAGCTCAAAAAAGTTCTAAATTCTCTCTAGATAGAGTAATTCTCTAAGAAGAAAAAATCTAGAAAAAAGGACAAAAAGAAGGTCATGAATCCATTTCCAAACATCCTCAGACCTAAGGCAAGTCCAAAAAAGATGTTTGGAAGATTACATTCTATAATAGGCTAGATATTTAGAACAAGCGAGCCCAATATGCATAAGTCTTTTTGAGAGGAAGTCCTTAATAGGCCAAACACCAAAAAAAAATGAACAATTTTGAGCTCCAATCTAGACTCCTCTGGACTGCCAAACTCTTTTAAGCTTAGAAAGGAAAGTTTTGTCACATCCCACATTCTCGCAGCTTACGCATTGGACATTGTGTTGGCCACAAGGAGTCAAACAAAAAAAATATCTTATTTAAATGTTGAACCATCATAAAAGGTTAAAAGTATAGGAAATAAGCCGATGATGGCATGGTTCGGTGGTTAAGTCGCTCGGTTGTAGTGGCGGCCACCAGAGTTCAAACCCTCGCTGGGCCAATGAGCTCGCAAGGCTTTACGCCTTCGCTGGGCCAATGAGCTCGCGGGTTTGAAGTGTTCTTCCTTGGGGATGAGGTCCCCCAGTTGTGGCCTCACCGGTTCATTGCTCCGGGCAAAAGCATTCGCGTGGACCCGGAGGGCGTGTCGCACCAGCGTTGCCGGTCACGTTAAAAAGTTTACCAGGTGCATTTAAAAAAAAAAAAAAAAAAAGTATAGGAAATAAAATCAATATACCATTCCTATCACCGAAATACTAATAGTTTTGTCTGGAGTTAATATAAGAAAGGATGACATTTATTATTAGAGGCATGGACGGGAAAGAAAGGAATGGAAGGTAGGATGTTGGATGGGATTAGTGCTTAAATTTGACAGTTCACCTTGCCTGTCAAGGAATTTTTTTCCTACAGTTTAGTCTTCAGTATTGCCTGTGATGTGACAATTAATTTTTTTAAATGCAAGTCAAAATTTTATATATAAAGCTGAAGCTTTCTCAATTCAAAACCCAAATTGGTGAATGTTTTACCAAGTGAAAAAGCTTAGGATAAATAAAATATTTTATAAAAAAAACAAATCTAAGGAATTTTTTTTAAATAATAGAAGTTCCTATTAAATAATTTTTAAATAAAAGTCAAAACCCAAATTGGTGAATGTTTTACCAAGTGAAAAAGCCTAGGATAAATAAAATATTTTATAAAAGAAACAAATCTAAGGAATTTTTTATAAATAATAGAAGTTCCTATTAAAAAATTTAAAAATAAAAGTAAAAAACTAGAAAATTAGAATGAATATATTCTATAAAAAATAAATCTATTTGGGAAATTTTCTCTTAAATAATAGAAGTCCTATTAAAAAATTTAAAAATAAATGAGAAATTTTTTCTTAAATAATAGAAGTTCCTATTAAAAAATTTAAAAATAAATGGAAAAAATATATATTATATAATTTAGAATGAATATATAATTATATTCATAAAAAACAAATCTAAAAATTTGAGATATATTCTATTAAAAAACAAATCTAAAAGATATATATTTAAAATGAATATATAATTATATTAAAAAAAAACAAATCTAAAAGATATATATTTAAAATGAATATATAATTATTTTCATAAAAAAACAAATATAAAAATTTGGGATATATTCTATTAAAAAATAAATCTAAAAGATTTGGGATATATTCTATTAAAAAACAAATCTAATATATATATATATATATATATATATATATATATATATATATATATATATATATATATATATATATATATATATATATATATATATATATATATATATTCAGATTTTCGTATTGATTGTTTTTTTTACAGTTTTAAAAATAAATTACTTCTATATCATTACAGTCAAATATTTATTTTTATTGTATTTTACAGCTAAAATCTTTAAATACAGCTATACAACTGTCAAATTTAAGCCCTAGCTGGGATCAACGTATGTCAACTCCATTGCTTCCAACGAATCCCATTAATCCAAGTTTGGTAGGCATTTGACTGGCTCAACAGAATGAAGTGGATAGGAGGGAGCTTCAAAGGCTGCCAGGAAGGGGAAATGCAATTTTTTTCTCTTGGCAATACAAGAGGTAAATGGCAGAACACTTGCATAGGCCAACTGTTCTCTATTGAGATCCTTTGTTTCAATATCAAGCTTCATACTTCACTCTACATGCAAGAGATCTCCAAAGATGCTTTTCAACATTCTATTTGTCTCAAACACAACTATATGAAGATGCTTTTCAACACTCCATTTGTCTCAAACACAACTACATGTGTATAGATAAGAAAATCCCATAGATCTATAACAAAAGAGTAGGCCACACCAGAAGGACTAGGTTCAAAGGACCAAATTGTGGACACCTATTAGTTTAGAACATTAGAAAACTCTCCATCACCTTGTCTCTGTTGTCTCTAGTCATTTAATTTTAGATTTGGACTTTATCACACCAATCACATGATATTAGCCAAATCAAAGGCAAAAGTTGAAATATGACATTTAAATAACCAATTATATCTTATCTCACTCATCCATTTATTGCTTGCAATTACATATTTTCATCTTATCCCATATTAATTTAGGTTCAATTATTGGAATGATGAAATTTGCATATCCATTTTGATTCCCATTTAGTTTTAGGCCTATTTTGATGGAATGGCTTAATACAATTACAAATTAAAAAATGATGCACTCTTGTGTGAAGTTTGAGGCTCATTCCCTAAACCATCGCCCTTCCCAATTCACAAGCTCATTACTACACATTTGACCATGTCTTATCCATTTCTACACATATTTTTATGCATCTAAAATTTATTATACCTTTTATTGCCCATCATGTTAGAACATCCATTCCCCACCTCAATATCAGTGTTTCATTGTCTTGGGTCAATCTTACACTATGCAAATTTGACCCCTAAAATTCAAAAATTCAAATTGACATTTTTCCAACACCTACCCATTTCATTCCTACAATGAGACAACTCAATACAAGTTTCATGTGATTTATTGTTATGTAACATGGTATTTGAAGGCATTCAATGTGCATCATTCATCATCCAATTATCATTCAAATTCCTAGAGTATACACTTGGAGCAATTTTATTATAGGAACACTTCATTTGGATCACTAAAAATAATCTATAAGAATCATAATTCACATCCCAGGACATTTGCAAGCTTGCTTACTATTTGCAAACATTTTCCAGGGTTGTAAAGCTGGTCATTTTGAGGGTTGAACTAGGAGAACTTCAACCTAACAATCCAACAACTTCCCTAATGTATATTTAAATAACACTGGTCCTTAATGATTAACAACGAGCAAAAATCAAATTGAACTACAAAGTAGAAGTGCGAGATTTATCATATTAGATCCATGGTCAATTGCATAGATCCACATGTCTACTGAAGTGACCCAAAGTCACAAATTTAGCCCTGAGATAGTTACAACACTGCATAGGATCCAAGATAGAGGGCATATTCAGATTACCTATTTTTATGTACGCAAGCAAAAGATTTCAGTGCTATATCAAAATTATTCTTTTTTTTCATTCCCAAAACTCAATACCCCAATCCATTACATTTACTTTCCTAAAATAATATTAAATATTCAATTTATCATTCCTAATTAATTACTTTTTTAATCCATGTTAATTTAAATTGATTTGCATACATTTATTTAATTAATCTAAATTAATATTGGGATAAAATTATTTTCATTTACAGTTATTTATTCATTAATTAGATACTTAAATTACTGTAAAGAAAATATATTTTCCCATATACATATAGATCATTAGATTATTACATGTAAAATTTGTTAAAATTAACACTTTATGGACATTTCAAATTATAAGTAATTTTATAAAAGTTTATTTAAGAAATTTATAAAATTGTAATTTTATGAATCAAAATTCAAACTATTTAAGTTAATCCCATCCTTTTCTTGATGCATTTTAGGTGCCAATAGATATGGTTGCAAATACAATATTAGCTGTAATGGCAAAGCATGTTGGAAAGCATGGTCTAGAGATTTATCATGTGGCTTCTTCAATTGCAAACCCAATTGATCCTGCAGTGATTCAGAAGCATTAGGGTGAAATTTGTTCATGCAACTATATTCTAGTTTTTCAGTTTTTTTTTTTTTTTGCAGGCAACCAAAGAGGATTTCTTATTGCATCAAAAGTTGAATATATACAATGATCAAGAATGTGAAAGGTCACCTTATCCATAGAATTTGAAATGGATAGGTGGAAGGTGACAAAACTACTAAAATTCAAATTTTCAATTTTTTTTCAAAATTTCAAAAAAACTACTAAATTTTGGACCCCACTAGGCAAGGTCATAACTTCTAGCCAGCTAGTCAAAATCTGGATATTTTGGACTCATTAGAAAGATCTCCTAAAGAGATAGATTGAGTTGCATTGAGCCCTACTTGCGGCTACCATTCAAAACAACCAGAGGAAGTCTTGACTCCAAATTCCACTCTGAAGGCCTCCGTAAATGCCAATTACTAGAATGTAGACAAAACTAGAAAAAAATACTAAAAAACTAGAATATAGTTGCATGAACAAATTTCACCCTAATACTTTTGAATCTCTGCAGGATTATTTTGTTTGAGTAGACCTCTGATCATATCCCTGACAGTGGTATTGGATTCTTGTAGCCACCACACAATAGATTGGCCTTAGTTGTATGGTATAGATCCTGATTTTGCTGAGATCTACAACAATCTAGAAGAGGGAAAACAAGCCACTACTTTCTACTTGAAGGATGGGATTCTCTGTCATATGGGACACATATGTGTTCCAACCAAGGAGCAGCAAAAGATGATATGGGAGGCACACTACAGTCGTGTTGCAAGACACTTCGGGGTGGAGAAGACTATTGCTTTACTTCAGAGGTATTTTTATTGGCCCAAATTTAGACATGATGTCATTTTATACATCTGATCTTGTACTTCTTATGCCATTGCAAAGCTTGCCAATCGTAAACAAGAATTGTATACACCTCTTCCAGTCCCTAACCAACCTTGGCATTCAGTTTCAATGGATTTCATGTCTAGAGTACCTTCTACCAGACGTGGGCATGATTGTGTATATGTGGTGGTAGACAGGTTTTCAAAAATGGTTGTCATAGTGGCTTGCAAGAAAGGAGTCTCTGCGGAAGAAACTACCAAGCTTTTCTTTGAGAATGTTTGGGTACACTTTGGATTGCCACAAACCATCATATCTGACAGGGATAGTAGATTTCTTAGCAATTTTGGGTCAGCACTTTGGGCCTTGATGGACACAAAGTTGACAAAATCCACTGCCTTCCATCCCCAAACAGATGGGCAGACTAAGGTGGTGAATCGAAGGATCATTCACATTTTGCTGATGTACCATTCCAAACATCCTCGAACTTGGGATGAAAGCTTGCCATATGTACAACATAGTTACAATCGAGCACTACATGGTTCCACAAGGCACAGTCCATTTGAGGTATGTCTTGGCTACCAACCATTGGCTCCAATTGATGTAGCATTGCCGACTATGTTGAGTGACCCATCAACACATTCAAAAAAAGAGGTAGATAGGGCAACTAAGTTTGTGGAGAAGATACTCCATATTCATCAACAAGTCCATGAGATACTACAATATAGTAATCAGAAATACAAGGACAGACATGATCAGCATTACCTCATCAGTTTAAGGTTGGGGACAAGGTTTGGCTTCATATTCAGAAAGAAAGACTTCAAGGGCCTCACAAGAAACTCTGTCCTATTCGATATGGTCCATACACCATCATCAAACAAGTTGGTGAAAATGCTTTTGAATGAGCAATCTTCCATCTTTTCTTGGACTACATCCTGTTTTCAATGTTGAATTGTTGCGGCCATATTTTCCACCATTGTTGGACACTTTAGATGTTGCAGAACATATAAGTTGCTCAAAGTTGAATCCAGACACTACTACCCCTCTCAAGTGTGATTAGATTACTGATGTTGTGGTGAAAACATTGAAGAAACAACAGATTCCTCTCTATCAGGTGGTACAGGTAGGACAACTTCCACATCAAGGAAAATGGTTCACTAAGGACTAGATTGAGAAGAAATTTCCTCATCTACTGCAATATACAAGTACAATGGGGCCCATTTCCTCTCAAGGGGGAAGCAATGATCCCATAGAGATTCAGAAGCATTAGGGTGAAATTTGTTCATGCAACTATATTCTAGTTTTTCAGTATTTTTTTCTAGTTTTATCTACATCCTAGTAATTGGCATTTTCGGAGGCCTTCGGAGTGGAATTTGGCATCAAGACTTTCTCTGGTTGCTTTTGAGCAATAGCCATAGGCAAGGCTCAATGTAACTCAATCTAGCTCTTTAGGAGATCTTTCCAACAAGTCTAACATGTCCAAATTTCGACTAGCTGGCTAGAAGTTATGACCCTGCCTAGTGGGGTCCAAAATTTAGTAGTTTTTTTGAAATTTTGAAAAAAATTTGAAAATTTGAATTTTAGTAGTTTTGTCACCTTCCAATTATCCATTTCAAATTCTAAGGATAAGGTGACCTTTCACATTCTTGCTCATTGTATATATTCAACTTTCAAGATGCAATAAGAAATCCTCTTTGGTTGCCTACAACTTACAAGTTCTGCACATTGAGCATTTTGTTTATTTTTACAATACCACAGGCCCAACGCTAGGTATTGTTATCTAAATTCTCCATTAAAATTTAGATCACCAATACTACTTGAAGACATTTTCAATGTCATCTTTGAACATTTTAAATCCAATCCATATCTTGATAATCAAGGGATGACAATACAAGTAAAAGAACCACTAAAGTTGTTTAAAAGCAAGGATGATTTCTATTCTCATATTGTTGGAAATGCTACCACTCAGAATATGACTGTAAAGGTAAGATTTATTGAACTTGTCTATCTATATTTTAAGTTCATGTATGAGCATATAAGAATGTTTTGCTACATAACTTCCAGATTGAGGAAGGATTTTCTCAGCTGGAAGTTTTGAACTTGTCTGTTTGTATTTTAAGTCCATTATGAGCATATAAGAATGTTTTTCTACATGAAACTCAGATTGAGAAAGGATCTTCTTTAGCTGGTCTCCAAAGAAAAGAACGTGTTGCTATGAAGTTGATACAACATATTAGACAGGTGGCCGATTTATACCAGCCATATCTATCTTATGCAGGAAGGTATCATTGTTTTGACTAAATTGTAAACCTTACATTAGCTAAGGGCACATTAATATTCAGACATTCAGATGATACAGGCTTTTTAGTTTTTCTAACATTACTATACTTTAGGTTTGACAACTCCAACACACAAGGGTTATTTCAAGAGCTATTAGAAGAGGAGAAGAAAATGTTTGGATTTGATGTAAATGATATTGATTGGAAAGATTATATATTAAATATTCATACCCATGGACTTTGTCAACATGTTATGAAGGGAGGTGGATTCTAAGTCTTGAAACAAGAGCATTCTCAGCAAAGACATGGATGTAAGATGTCTTCATGGCTAGTCATTGAACCAATTTCCTACATTAGTTACTTAAATGTATTCTATGGGATCAAATTAAGTATGTTGGAACATTATAAGGGAAACATCTTGTCTATATGAACTATAGGAAGTTGTAGTCTAGTTGAATAATCACATGTGTAGATGTCTCTATGGTTGGTAAGATTTTTCTTAAGGGATCTTCTGTCACAAGTTCTCTCATATCACATTTGCTAATATGCTTACTTTAACAATGAGTTAGTTTGGCGAAACCATAAAATTGTTATGAAGGCTTCTTGGCAACCTTTTTCATAATACATATGAGATCTTAACTAGAGATGGATATTGAAGAATGTCTTGTGCATGATGTTTCCTATTTTATGATTTGTGTAAATGCAGCTTTAGTTCTATTATAGTCTCGTATTGTTGTTTTTCTTTCTTGCATGTTGTGACTCTATTCTCCAATTGAATAGGCACCAATCTAGTTGGTTGAGGGATCAATATTTTCATTAAAGTATGTTTTTTGCTACCATTATTACTAGTTATTAGGTCCCACTCACTTGCATGATTCAATATTGCAAACTTGTCTACAACCTAAGTGAAGTTAGAATTGAAACACACTTGGAGAATCATGTGGGTTTGATATCGAGTTGCATGTG
Organism: Cunninghamia lanceolata; assembly: GCA_027924645.1. Lineage (NCBI taxonomy): Eukaryota > Viridiplantae > Streptophyta > Pinopsida > Cupressales > Cupressaceae > Cunninghamia > Cunninghamia lanceolata. Next base: position 2,962,475 of record BSBN01000484.1, read on the forward strand.
TATGGTGTATTATGGGGATTCATATAAGGTGACTATAACTTCTCTTTATCATCAGTTGCATATGCATTCTTGTCTTAATCTACTTATTGTGAGGTTTTCAATAGGACATAGTAATCAAGGCCTATTTGTATTTATTACATCTTTTTAATTGTCTTGTCAAAAAGACCTCAACGATCACCCTCATAGGTTTTGTAGAGCCTAAAGAAGAAGAGGATCTACCATATTTTACCACTTGGCCTCATACTACTCTTTATTTATTAATGGTCTACCTCTTTGCCCAAAATAAATTGTTCCCCTTTCCTTGGTTTATGAGTAGTAGTCCTAGGGGAAAGTAACTTGAAATTTTGGGAGCCAAAAAATCTAATACAAAATAAAAGGAAATAATGCACTGAAATGCACCATCCTACTTAGTCCTATGAGGAATGTTATGTTAGTTAACTAGATCTAATTTATTTTATCATAATATTAGCACTTTAGAAAAAATTCATACTATAGAAGAAGAGAAGAACTCGAGATATACTATTGGATTTCCTAGTAAGATGAAAGTCCCAATGTATTATATGACAACAAAACAATTACAATACACCTCAAAGTTTAAATCCTCATAAGAAATTTGCATGCTTCAACTTTCAAAAGACAAATCAACAACATAGGTCTACAAAAAAAATTGTAACACTTAATAATCCAACACTTGTCTCCAACCTTCAATTTGTAATCCTCCAAAATTAGGATGGCCAAGAATGCCCAAGTGACTCACCTAAGGTTTGTTTATATAAGAAAGAGGCTCACTTAGAAGCCACTAGTGTTTTATAAAACTATGTGCAAATAGTTGATGTGGTGGCATAATTCCTACATTAGCCTAAATTGAGATACATGATAAAGTTGTTTCTTACACATACCAACCACCTACTAGGGTGATCCCACAATAGTGTGTCCCACTTGTAGGATGGGGAAAAAATGATTTTTAAAATGAAAAATATTGAAAACTTTGACTAAAGATTTAGCTTCAAATGAAGGTTCTTCCTTCAAGGGTAAGATACTTGCCACATGTCAATATCCTTCAAATGAAGAAAGATCTTTGACTGAAGGTAGGTACCTTTGAATAAGGGCCTCTTTTCTAATTTTTAAATGTTTCATGTTTGAAGAAATCTTGAATCCATTGTGGGTAAGGATTGCCCAGAGAAAACCAAGTAGTCATGTGACATTATGGAGGAAGGAGATGCAGTCTCTATGTTGTTCATAATCAACCCAATCATAATGTGGATGAGTCAGAATCCAATACAACACATTTAACCACACCCTTTCTAGAGGTGCCTAACTAGTCACACCTACTCTTGTGGCAAGAGCCAATTGATCAGTGGTGGGACCAATGGGTTGTTTTGTTCACGGGGAAGCAAAACATCAAAGTTGGCAATTTTGTTTTTGTATGGTCTATTCATGTGTGAAGTTGAATCTTGTTTTAGTTTTCACGATTTCGTTGGTGAAGCATTGTTTGATGTTGTTAGTGAAAATGTTGAATTGGTTCTATCATTGTTATTCTTATATGACATGGAGGGTCGCTCGCTCTTATTCTATTTAGTTTGTTGGCCACAAAGAAATGGAAGATGTTTAATATTTGTTCTTCTAATTTAATTATTTCTTCAAGGAGTCTAAGTTCTTGAGCACAAACCTCCTCTCTTTGTCATCTTTGTTCATTTTTTTGTTCAATTAGCCTTAAGATTTCTACCTATTCTTTAATAAGATTTACCTAAGTTGGTACGTTTTCCCTAATTTTGTCTAGTCTTCTCTCACTCCAAGGCACATTGAGTGTGAATTTTGAATTGAGGAAGAAGAATGACTTGTTTTTTTTTTCATAAATTATGTGTTGTATGTTGAATGTTGATATCCCTCATGATGAAATCAAGGGCTTTCTCTTTTCTAATTGTTTTTATATTTGGTGTTTTTGGTTTATGCAATCGCTAATGCAATTAATTCTATATGAATGCAACTTTCTTTATGTGTTTTCCCAATTTTTGACTATGATCTAATTACTAATGAAACCTCTTTATAAATGAAAATCTAGGATGGATCTTCCTAATGCAATTTTCTACTAGTTTTGATATTTTGGTAGCTCAATTTTTAGTGTAAACTAATCTACTGAAGCAAATTGCATTTGATCTATCAAGACAAGAAATGAAATCTAGATCTAGTAAATTGATAAATCTTAATCTAACTAAGAGAAAATAATAGTTTCACTTTCTCAGAGGCAAGAGAGTTTGCTAATTACTAATCTAATCTATCTTTTCAAAGCAAATAAAGAACCTATATACAAATATTAGTGTTGATGCCAAGCTTATGTCCTTAGGGATCCATCTTAGTTTGTATCCTCCTCTACAACATAAGGTCTTCCACTTGATGATAGGAAAGAAAATAGGGATATGAGGGAAATTGGTGTTGTAGTAGCTTAGATGCTTTGGATAACAAAAAAAAGAAAAATGCCCTCGAAGTTCTATATTGAGCATGAAAATGTTAAATGGGGATAAAATGCATGAGCTTGATCCTTGAGAGGTGATATTATACAAGAATGAGAGCTCCTAACAAGGATGACAAGAATACAAATGAGATAATTAGCCTCCTCTTGAGGAAAAATATTAATGGTATGCTAGAAGTTTAAAATCTTGGGAAAAATTAAAAAGAAAAAGACTCTCAAAGTCTTGTACACACTGAGAATGCTAATGGGGGTTGGAATGAAAATAAGATAATTTCATCCTCCTCTAAAATAAGAAAGGAGGGGTATTTATAGCTTGGAAAGAAATACTAAAGGTGGAATGATTGGGAGCTAACTATATAGTTTATTGGAAGAAACAAAGGTTGATGGGAAGAACATAAGAGATTGATTGAGAGATCACTAAGGTATGATTGGAAGTGAACAACAAACTGATTTGGAGAGGAGAAATAGTTAGGGGGAGTTGTGGTTTAGTCAAACAAGAAAGGGCTCACAATCAAAACCAAAAATGAAGTAAATTGGACACAACTTAAGAAATCACATGTGCCAAAAGATGACAAGGTCACCCTTTTGGGGAATAGGGTCACCCATTTTTTTAGGGTAGGTTGCCCGAGTGACCCTGCAACTTGAGGACAAGTCACTTAGGAGAGCCTAAGGTTCCAATTGAGGATATGAAAGGTTTTTGGACATACACAAAGCCTTGGAACTCCATTCAGAGGCGAGACAAGATGGTTAAGGAGCTAAATTGTCTAGAGGATGTGTAATCTTCATTCTTTAAGGGGTTGTGAATTGGATCAACAAATCATCATCATACTTCTATGTTGATGCATATATTTTTAAGTACTTATGGTCTCAAACAGTGAGCATGGTAAGTAAAGGATCACTTAATGAGCCCAAATGGTAGTAATTTTAAAGAGTAAGTTCTTGCCAAGGGATTAGGAATTAGATCTACTAAAGAAATTGTAGAATCTATGGTAGTGTGAGGGAATTGTGAAGAAGTAAAGTAAATAATTTAATAAGATATTAATCAAATTTGGACATCACAATCAAGATCAAGACAATATGGAATGATGCATCAATGACTTACTAATTTACATCTAGGAGGAGATGAGAACATTGAGACTCTATACCATTGAAGAAACATACCAATATTCTCTAAAGGCCAAGGAAAAACTCAATAAAAGATAGAAAAAAAAATACTTGAGGGAAAGATAGTGTTGGTTGTGGTCATTATGTACTAGTAGATGAGAATACTCAAGAAGGCAGAGGAGATTGGAGGTGAAGGCTCTCTCCCAAATCAACGACGAGTAGGTAGTATGGCATGAGCATAAGGAAAATATCAAGTGGAAATGAAGTCTATGGAAGCATTGGAATTATGTGTAGATATGGTAGGGTATGTAGAAGGCTTGGAGTGGTTTATTCAAGCTCATTATTGATCTTTAATTATGTTTATAGAGAAATTGATGCAGGGGCATCTTGACTCTCAATTTTGGGTTTATTTTGTTTTAACATTTTTTTTTGGTTTGTTTGAATAAAGCAGGATTCTGTCTCTGTGATTTTGGTGTGTTCGGGGTTCCTGTCACTCTTATCGCCTTTCATTCTTGGACCTCCTGCCACCTTTGTCAAAGTTTGTTGGCCTTATTATTTTCTACCAACTATTATAAGACATTTAATTCCTAGCATTATCTTGAGGTCGTGGCTTGCATATCTCCAGTTTCAATTCACTAAAAGGACTCAAATCTTGCTAATAAAGAATGGCCCCTCGCTAGCACAACAATAGAAGGATGTGTTTGTGATTTTATTTCTTCCTTGTGGATCGACTTAATATAGAAACTGCATTAACCTTCTTAATTGGTGATTGTGCTCTTGGCATAAATGTTTCTCTCTGCATTCAATTTGTGCATAGCCGTTGATAGTTTTCTCTTGGCATGCCGCTCCATTTCTACATATCTTTGGCATCGTGGGTTGTTTATTGTAGCGACAATTATTACTACTTCTGGCGTCAAGCATATTTGGGGAGATCGTGGATATCCCTGCTAGTAGCTGCTCCATTTGGAAGTTTTTTTCTTCTGCAGAACGCTTATCAAATGAGGAATATATATTTAGTCCTTGTTAGCTTGTGGGTAGAGGATGGTGAAGGAGTAAAATGAGGCTGATATTTCGTAGAGGCCGATAGGTAAATACATGGGAGAATAGTTGATTCGAAGGGAGGAGATTTGATGTCTTTCGGCATTTGAATGCCTATAGTTCTATGAGGCCACTATGTAGGCCATTAGTTTGGATTGTAATAAACAACAATATGGAATAATAAAGCATACTCATTTTCTTTATTTTCCTATCGCTTCCTTTCTATATTCCTACCATTTTCTCTATATTACTCTTTGGGTTCAATTTCTGCTTGAATATTTGTGAAGTGACTGGCAAGACGTGCCATCAGTTTGGTATCAAAGCAAGGTTGAGATTGCGTATTGGAAGTGGTCAATATGCCTCTGAGAATGATGGGTAGAGGCCGAGGTAGAGGCTAAAGAGACCATGGTAACCTTGACATGATGCAAAATCTGATTGCAAGGTTGGATGCTCTTGAGAGGTTATAGAGGAGAGGAAACTCAGACATTGAAGATGTTAATGGTGAGGAAGAAGAACCCCAGAGAGAAGAAAATGTGGAAGGACAGGTAGACCTAGATGATGAATTTGGTGAAAGGCTGATAAGGTCAGTCATAAATTTCAGATCCAAACCCAAGATAGATGTACCAACGTATGCTGGAAGTCTTAATGGTGAAGAATTAATCAACTGGATAAATGACTTGGACAAATATTTTGAATATGAGAATGTAGCAGAAGAGAAAAGAGTAAAATTTACCTGCATGAGATTGAAAGGTCATGCGGCCATGTGGTGGGACTTTGTCCAAACTAAAAGGAGAAAGAGAAATAAGGAAAAGATTAACTCATGGGATAGGATGGTAGCCAAGTTGAACGCTAAATTTTTGCTTAATGACTATAAGGCTAATCTCTTTAAGAGATTACAAAATTTGAAGCAAAAAGAGATGTATGTGAAAGATTACATAGAAGAGTTTTACAAGCTCATAATCAGATCTAGGCATGTTAAAGAAGATGTGGAGAAGATAGCCCATTATGTGAATGGCCTAAAATACAGTCTACAAGATGAAATAAGTCTTTTGTCCCCAAGAAGCCTAGAAGAGGCTTACCAACTTGCCTTTAAGGTAGAAGAGAAGCTGCAAAGGAAGCAAAGTCAACAAGAGAAGAAGAGAGGAAGAGGATTTAGAGGAAGGGGACAACAATCTGGTAGAGGACAACAACATCATCAAAGTGAAGAAGTTGGAAGTTCCAATGGAACAGTCAATAGTGAGAGAGGTGGTATTCAAAACAGAGGAGGAAGATCTTATGGAAGAGGTGGCTCACAAGGTAGAGGAAGAGGATTTGCTGAAAAATGTTACAAGTGCAATCAATATGGACACAAGAGTTGGGACTGTACTGAATCATCACAAGGAGGACACTCCAAATTTGAAAGGAGCAATCAAGTTGTTCAGGTTGACCAAGAAAGTGTAGGATCTCCAGTACATCACAAGGATGGAGCAGAATTAGGAGAATCCTTGATGCTTAACAAAGCGTTGTTAAAGCCACAGAAGGAAAGTCAAGAGCCAATTCAAAGGAGAGCATTGTTCAGAACAAAGTGTAAGTCTCATGGTAAATGTTGCAAGCTTATTATAGATAGTGGTAGTACTAACAATATTGTTTCCAATGAAATGGTGGAGAAGTTGAACGTTAAAAGGATTAAACACCCAACTCCATATAAGGTAACTTGGTTACAAAAAGGCCATCAAATTTTTGTGAGTGAGCAGGCCTATGTTGATTTTCAGATTGGTAGTTATAAGGATTGTGTTTTATGTGATATAATCCCCATGGATGTGTGCCATGGTTTTCTTGGAAAACCATGGTAATTTGATAGAAATTCAGTTCATGATGGAAAGGAGAACAATATATACCATTATGAAGGATGGAGAGAAGCATACCTTGTTGCCCATGAAGGAGAAAGAAGAGGACAACAGTAGTAGCAGTCAGGTAATGATGGTAAGTGGTAAAGAATTTTTGAAAGATTTGAAGAATGAATAAATTGGTTTTGCTTTGGTTCCTAAACCACAATGTGTAATGACTTCTACAAAGTTTGATGATTTGCCTATTGAGATACAAGATATGTTGAATGAGAATATGGATATTGTTGTAAATGATTTGCCTAATGAATTGACTCTTATTAGAAGCATAAGTCATCATATGGATTTGATTACGGGTGCTAGCCTTCCTAATAAGGTTGCATATAGACTAACACCTATGGAGAATGAAGAGATAAGGAAGCAAGTGGCAGAACTTTTGGAGAAAGGTTTGATAAGGGAAAGTCTAAGCCCTTGTGTTGTTCCTATAGTGTTGGTGCCAAAGAAAGGACGAGAATGGCATATATGTGCTGATTCAAGGGAAATAAATAAAATCACCATAAGATATAGATTCTTCATCCCTAGGATTGAAGATTTGATGGATTGTTTGAGTGGGTCAATGTATTTTTCTAAAATAGATTTGAAGAGTGGTTATCACCAAATTAGAATCAAACTCTGGGATGAGTGGAAAACTGCTTTTAAGACTAGTGATTGGTTGTATGAGTGGTTGGTTATGCCTTTTGGGTTGTCTAATGCTCCTAGTACTTTTATGCATTTAATGAATGAGGTTTTGAAACCATTTATTAGTAAATTTGTGGTTGTGTATTTGGATGACATTTTGGTACTTAGTAGGTCAAAGGAGGAACACCTTGAGCATTTGAGGCAGGTTATGAAGAGACTACAGGAAGAGATGTTACAACTTAATTTGAAAAAGTGTGTGTATTTGCAGACTAAACTAGTTTACTTGGGCTTTGTGCTGTCAAAGGATGGATTGAAGATGGATAAGGAGAAGGTTTAGGCTATACTTGATTGGCCATCACCAAAGAGTATCATGGAGGTAAGAAGTTTTCATGGTCTTTCTAGTTTTTACAGAAAGTTTATAAGAAATTTCAGTCATGTTGTAGCACCTATTTTGTAGACTATTAAGGGAAGCAAAAGACCATTTGTGTGGACTAAGGAGGCTAAAGAAACTTTCAGATTATTGAAAAAGAAGGTGAGTGAACAGCCCATACTTACTTTGCCAGATTTTGATAAAGTGTTTCAAGTAGAATGTGATGCTAGTGGTTTGGCTATTGGGGTAGTTTTGAGTCAAGAGGGAAAGCCAGTTGCTTATTTTAGTGAGAAATAGAATGATTCAAAAAGAAAGTATTCTTCTTATGATTTGGAATTTTATGCTTTGGTTCAATCTCTCAAGAAATGGAGACATTATCTTTTGCCCAAAGAATTCATTGTGTACACTGATAATCATGCTTTGCAGTTTATTAATAGCCAACATAAATTGAATCAGAGGCATGCTAAATGGGTTGAGTATATTCAGAGTTATAATTTTGTTTTGAAACATAAAAGTGGTCAAATGAATAAAGTTGCTGACACTTTAAGTAGGAAGAATTTGTTGTTATGTGAGATAAAGAATAACAGTGTGGGATTTGAAAGTTTGAAAGAGTTGTATACAGAAGATGCAGATTTTGGAGAAGCATTTGCAACTTGCAGTGATCCTATTTACAGGAATAAAGAGCCATGGAATGGATATATGATACAAGAAGGTTTGTTCTTTAAGGAAAATAAGTTGTGTATTCCTCAAGGCTCCATGAGAGATAATTTGTTGCAGGAAAAACATAGTGGAAGTCTTACTGGTCACTTTGGACAGGATAAGACTTTTCAGCAGTTGAGCACACATTACTATTGGCCAAGGATGAAGGTAGATGTGAGAAGATATGTGGAAAGATGCAGGATTTTTCAACATGCTAAAGGAAGAAGTCAAAATACTGGACTATATCAGCCATTGCCAGTTCCAACCAGGCCTTGGGATTCTGTGAGTATGGACTTTGTTTTGGGTTTACCTCACACTCAAAGGGGTAATGATTCAATCTTTGTTGTAGTTGATAGATTTTCAAAGATGGTTCATTTTATACCATGTAAGAAGACTAGTGATGCAACTAACATTTCAAATTTGTTCTTTAAAGAAGTTGTAAGGTTGCATGGTATACCAAGGAGTATTATTTTTGACAGGGATACAAAATTTGTGGGTCATTTCTAGAGGACTCTATGGAGGAAGTTAGGCACAAATTTGAATTTTAGCTCTACATACCATCCTCAAATGGATGGAAAGACCAAGGTTGTCAATAGAAGCCTTGGAAATTTGTTGAGATGTCTTGTTGGTAGGTCAACTAGATGTTGGGATCTTATGTCAACAGAAGCTAAATTTTCTTATAATGATTCCCCAAACAAAAGCATAGGTTTCATCCCTTTCGATGTGGTTTATGGTATGCATCCAAGAGGTGTATTTGAGCTTCGTGATCTTGCTGGAATGGAGAAAAGAAGTGCAAATGGGAAAGAGTTTGCTCAAGTCATTCATGACATTCAAGAGAAGGTGAAGAATAATATTGAAGATAACAATCTGCAGTATAAAAGGCATGCTGATTTGAAGAAAAGAGAGTTGCAGTTTCAAGTTGGAGACCTTATATTGGTACATCTCCAAAAGGAGAGATTTCCTAAAGGAACATACAATAAACTTTAGATGAAAAAGATTGGTCCTTACAAAATACTAAGAAAGTTTTCAGCCAATGCTTATGAGATATCCCTACCTGAAGAGTTGAATATATCTCCCACTTTTAATGTTACAGATCTATATCCGTACAAGGGGAATAATGTGATAGATGAAGTTGAAGTAGTTGATTCATCTCATGAAGAACAAGTTGGGACAGCCACTGTTCCACAACAAATAGAATGCATTCTAGATAAACAAGTGCTGAAGAAGACCCATAGGAAGGAATATTTTAAGTATCTTGTCAAATGGTGCAACCATCCCATTGAAGATGCATCGTGGCTTATTGAGGACGAGATCAATAAGTTGGGTCATTTAGTTGTAGATCTCATGAGCCAGAGATCATGATCTCTTTCTGCCTGGGAGTCTGATGCAAGGGCATCTTGACTCTCAATTTTGGGTTTAGTTTGTTTTAACATTTTTTTTTATTTGTTTGAATAAAGCAGGATTCTCTCTCTGCAATTTTGGTTTGTTCGGGGTTCCTGTCGCTCCTGTTGCCTTTCATTCTTGGGCCTCCTGTCGCCTTTGTCGAAGTTTGCTGGCCTTATTATTTTCTGCCGACTATTATAAGACATTTAATTCCTAGAGTTATCTTGAGGTCATGGCTTGCATATCTCCAGTTTCATTTCACTAAAAGGCCTCAAATCTTGCTAATAAAGAATGGGCCCCTCACTGGCACAACAATAGAAGGATGTGTTTGTGATTTTCTTTCTTCCTTTGGATCAACTTAATATAGAAACTACATTAACCTTCTTAATTAGTGATTGTGCTCTAGGCATAAACATTTCTCTCTACATTTGATTTGTGCATGGCTGTTGACAGTTTTCTCTTAGCATGCCGCTCCATTTCTACATATCTTTGGCATCGTGGGTTGTTTATTGCAGCGATAGTTATTACTACTTTTGGCATCATGCATCTTTGGGGAGATCATGGATATCCCTGCTAGCGGCTACTCCATTTGGGAGTTTTTTTTCTTCTACAGAACGCTTATCAAATGAGGAATATATATTTAGTCCTTGTCAGCTTGTGGGTAGAGGATGGTGAAGGAGTAAAATGAGGCCGATATTTCTGTAGAGGCCAATAGGTAAATACATGGGAGAATAGTTGATTCAAAGGGAGGAGAGTTGATGTCTTTCGACATTTGAATGCCTATATTTCTGTGAGGCCACTGTGTAGGTCGTTAGTTTGGATTGTAATAAACAACAATATGTAATAATAAATCATACCTCATTTTCTTTATTTTCTTGTCACTTCCTTTCTATATTTCTTGTCATTTTCTCTGTATAATGATTTCTTCTTGAAGATTTGTGAAGTGACTGGCAAGACGTGCCATCATAAATAAGTGGGGATATTGATATATTGAGAAATATTGAATAAGGATACATGTTTTATCTTGGTAACCATTAAGGGGTGTCTTCCATTTTGAGAATATTTACATCCTCCATAAACTCATCATTGGTCTTAGAGAGCCATGATGAAGGATACTCCTTGCTTTCATCTACTCCTTTCCTTCTTGTGAGCTGTTGTGAGGTTTCTAATTGTGTTGAGTGAGCCATGTCTGTAAGTGCTTGTATGTGTTGCCCACATGATTGTTTGGGTTTCTTTGTGTATGTACATGTGATGACTCTCCTAGAAAGGTAGGGTAGACCTATAGTTCCACATGCTTGGGTGGAAAACTTGTCTGCAATTGGTTTAGAAGCATGGATCATGAGGATATTACTTAGAGCTTGGAGAGTTCCTAACCTTTTGAACCACTATTTTGTTTATGTTGTAATATGATCAAACCATGATTTGGGAGTAAATTATCACTTATGAGTTGTCAGAAGTAGACATATCCATCCATCTATTTAATGGATTGGTGTAATGATTTGTAAACTTCTTCATGTTATATACTTTCTATGAAAATGGACATTGAATTGAATAAACTCATTGGTATAGAAAATATGATTTTATGAGTAAATTGAAAAGTATTATTTTCAAAGTTTGTCTCAAATAAAAAGTTAGGAAATTAGTGAAACCAATAAACTATGTTTGCATTTCTAAAATTTTTGCATCAAAATTTATAAGACAACTTATGTTTAAATCCTTGTTCATAGTCAATTTAGAATCCCAACCACCATGCACATGCTAAGGCATGAAGAAGTAAGTTGTCTTGATGAAAATGTGTAGAATCAATCCTTTTGTATAGTCATGTTGTGATGTAGTTGAGATTGGAGAGTCTTATTAGGCTGTCAATCATGCAGCAAAATCACACAACAGTGCAACAAATCTCAACAGAAAACAACCCTCCTTTTATTGCAATCAACAGAGTACAGATTACATTCAAAGTTTAATTACAAAGCATTTTCACAGAGACTGAATTGACTTTTCCATCAACAGTTTTACAATACAGTCCAGTCGATCATTCCCCGTTGTTGACACTACTTCCCCTATCATCACATTCCCTTGTTTCTACATTCCCCTGCTACCAAGGAAAATAGTTCACTTCAACTTCCACCATCGAATGGTCTCCCAAAATGGTTAATTGTCGAAGACCAAATGAATCATTGCACCACAATGTATTTAACTTCATTTCATCAAGCTATCAAGGAGACAGCCTAGGAACTCCCTTCAATGAAAGAAAATCTCATCAAAAGTATGTGGCACAACATCCACCTCAACATTAATAACTGTCATTTTGGCTTGTTGAAGAGACCAAACTCCAAGTCTTACCGATTTCCACCCTTCCGTCGATGAGAGTCAAGGATTTAAATCAAGATGTCGAAGGGACAGCTGAGCGAGTCCTGCTGAAACAAGCAACTTTGCTGATATAGATTTGCCTGCCTAAGCACTACACACATACCTAACATGAGATATCAAGGGGACTAGATTTAAGTCCCTCCGACGTCACATGGTCCCACCAATGATACACAACCTTGCATCAGGTTGTCAAGGGGATGCCACCAAGAGTCCCACTAAACACATAAAGTCATACCAACGAAGAGTCCATCAGTATATTGAAGAGAGTGATAACTTCATTCCACTAAAACATGATTGTCAAGCCGAGGATGGGAAAACACCAACAAATGGGAATAGGGTTTTAAAAAATGAACTTCAATGCATCTGCAAAACACAAAAAAATTGATAACAAAATTTTGCCTATGTACATATTGATGCAGATAGCTTGAGAGCCTGAGATGCTCTTGCATCAAACACCCCAAGAAGGAGAAATGTTCCATGAGTGGACACTCAGGAACATTTAGGCTAATCTGGAATCAACATTCCAAACTGAGCCAACTCATGTGCCTTCAACCAAGATGCTTCATCCACTAATTTAGCCTTCCAACGAACTAGGTACTCCATGTAATCTTTACCACATGTCTTCTTTGCAACTCTGGAATCAATGATCTCATCTACTTCTTTAGTTTGCTTCTCAGGTAGCTGATTCACCCAATCTGTATTATTCGTGGTCTTTGTAGGCAAATGCGGTTGAGTACTTGTCTCCCCTTCAAAATATTTGTATAGATCACTGACATTGAAGATAGGAGATATATCTACATGCTCTAGAAGTTCAACTTCATAAGCATTGGCTGAAAACTTTCATAGGATCCAGCAAGGACCTATTTTCTTCCATTTTAACTTATTGTAGGTTCCCTATGGAAACCTTTCCTTTCTCAAATGAACCCAAACCAATTCCCCAATCTGAAATTCTTGCTCTCTCTTGTGACGATCAATAGATTCTTTGTACTTTGTTGTACTCTTCTCAAACTTTTTTTTCACCTCGTGATGAAAATCTCTGATATACTCTACAAATTCCTCTGCCACAACACTTGTTCTCACCAGGTCTGCACTATCTCTGAGTTCATCTATGCCCCTAGGGCTACTCTTCCTGTGGCAATAGCAAGTCCCACTATTTTGGTTTGTCACCAATCAAACATTGAAGGAGATTACCCAAACTCATGTTCACAACTTCAGTCTGACCATCTATTTGTGGATGGTAGACTGAACTGAAACCCAAATGTGTGCCCAATTTCTTCCACAATGTGCACCATAAACGGCCAACAAACTTTGTATCCAAATCAGATATGATACTCTTTGGCAAACCATGCAACCGACCTATTTCTTTGAAAAAAAAATTTGCTATATGGGAAGCATCACTAGTTTTATGACATGGAATAAAATGAGCCATTTTTGAAAATCTATCAACAACCACAAAAACAAAATCATTAATTCTCTGACTTTGAGGTAGCCCAAAACAAAATCCATGCTAATGTGTTCCCACAGTCTCTCTGGAATTGGTAATGGCTGATACAATCTGGTATTTTGCTTCATACCCTTTGCATGCTGACAAATTCTGCATCCTTGTACCATTTTCTTGACATCAATGCTCATTCCTGACCAATAATAACTCTCATTCAGAAGAGCTATTGTTTTATCTACTCTAAAATGTCCACCCAATCCATCACTATGCTTTTCTCTGATTAGATTCTCTCTCATGGAGCCTCTAGGAATACATAACTTCATTCCCTTGAACAACGGGTTCTCTTGAGTGAAATACTCCAGCCATGGAGTTCGATCCAATTCCACTGGATTCTTGCATGTTAACCATGCCTCTCTAAAATCTGGGTCTTGTTCATACAGCTCACCCAAAGCATCAAAACCAACAACATTCACTTTCATCTCATTTAACAATAAAGTTCTCCTACTCAGTGCATCCGCAACTCGATTGGATTTGCCACTCCTATGTTTCAACACAAAAGAATAACTTTGTAAAAACTCAACCCACTTCATATGCCTCTGGTTCAACTTACCTTGGCTATTTATGAACTGCAGTGCATGATTGTCTATATACAACACAAATTCTTTTGGTAACAAAATAATTCCTCCGATTCTTGAGTGCTTGCACAATTGCATAGAACTCCTGGTCATACACAAAATATTTCCTCTTAGCTTCATTCAACTTCTCACTGAAGTATGTTATTGGTCTTCCCTCTTAGCTGAGAACTCCCCCTATTGTTGTTCTACTTGCATCACAATCCACTTGGAAAACTTTGCCAAAGTCTGGCAGCGTCAATACTAGCTATTCTGTTACCTTATTCTTTAGCAATTGAAAACTTTTCTCTGCTGTAGCTATCCACTTAAATTCTTTCCTTACTCCCTTCATTGTTTCAGTTATGGGAGCACAAATTCTGCTAAAATTTCTTATAAACATCCGATAGAAGCTTGTTAGCCCATGAAAACTACGGACTTCAAACATACTCCTTGGTGATGGCCATTCAACAATAGCCTTTACTTTCTCAGGGTCCATTTTCAACCCTTCTTTTGAAACTACAAATCCCAAGTACACTAACTCCTTCGTGAAAGTACACTTTTTCAAATTCACCATTAGTTTTTCTTCTTTCAATCTTTCCAAGACAACCCTAATATGTTCTAAATGTTCATCTTTTGTTTTACTGAAAATTAAAATATCATCAAGGTATACTATGACAAACTTACCAAGATAGGGCTTAGCACTTGATTCATCAATCTCATGAATGTATTGGGTGCATTTGTCAATCCAAACAGCATAACTAGTCACTCATACAATCCATCCTTTGTCTTGAATGTTGTTTTCCACTCATCCCCTTCATAGATTCTGATTTGATGGTACCCACTTTTTAAATCAATCTTTGTGAAGTACCTTGCTCCACTCAAACAATCCATTAAATTATCCATTCTAGGCAATGGGAATCTATATTTGATGGTAATTTTATTGATTGCACAGGAGTCTGTATACATCCTCCATTCACCTCCCTTCTTAGGTGCTAATACTATAGGTACAACGCATGGACTGAGACTTTCCCTAATCAACCCCTTGTCCAACAACTCCTAGACTTGTCTATTTATTTCCTCATTCTCTTGAGGTGTCATCCTATATGGTGCCTTATTTGGAAAACTTACACCTGGGATCAAATCCATACAGTGACTGATTGGAGGTAGTCCATTCGGCAACTCCATCATTATATTAACATACTCATCAACTAATTCCTAAATTTCTATTGGCGGCCTCTCCTCTTTTTCTGCTGTCATGTTTTGAAATGGATGGGCAACAAATGCATAACAAACGCCATCATTCTTCAAATCCTTCAGGAACTTCTTGCCTGAGACAAGACATGCCCTAGAAGTACCTTTTGTATCTTCATCTTTATCCTTCATAGGATTCAAAATAAATTCCTATCCATCCTTCTTAATGGTATATGTATTACTCTTACCATCATGAATAGCTTGTCTATCAAATTGCCACGGTCTTCCCAGCAAGATATGACAGGCATCCATTGGCATTTAAACATAACAGATTATTTCATCCTTGTAATTACGAATCTAGAAATTAACTAAGCATTGTTCTCTTACAACTAATTGGTGCTCCTTTTGCAACCACCAGACTTTGTATGGGCTGGGATACTTCCTTCTTTTCAACTTCAACTTCCTCACCATTTCTTCAAACACAATATTGTTTGTGCTACCACTATCTACAATTACTTTACAACACTTGCTGCCTGACTTGCATTTGGTTCTGAACAAATTTCTTCTCTGTATTGGTTTTGTTTCTGCCTTCTCAAGACTTAAAAAAATCTATCTTATCATCAAAGACTCTCTATCCTCTGGATCTTCTCCATGCTTTGAGGTTTCTACTGCTTCATCTTCTGCTTGGGCCATGTGAACTTTGGCCTCTTTTACCTTACCTCCACTTTGAATTTGTGGACAATCAAAAGACCTATGCCCAATCTCTCCACATTGGTAGCATGTACCAGTGAAGCCTCTGCCTCTTCCTCTTCCAAAATTACCTCTTCTTTGAAGAAAATCTCTCTTCCTTGAAAGTTTCCTCTGCCTCTGATTTCCTGAGTTTGAGAGGTACCATCTTCATCTTATTTGGCAAAATATCCTCTTCCACCACTGCTAGGCCTCTACCACGAGCATTTATGTCTCTACCCCTATTATTGTTTTGTTGTTTCCTATTTAGTTTCTCTTCGGCCATCAACGTACATTGGTAGGCCTCTTCAACACTTTGTAATATGAGCACTCTAATCTCATCCTATATGGACAACCGCAAGCCATTTACGTACCTTGCAACTTGTTCAACCTCATTCTTCATGTGGTCTGCTTAAATGCTCAATCCGTAAAATTCTTCTATGTATTCCTTGACACTGGATTCTCTTTGCTTCAAGTTCTACAATTTTCTAAACAAATTTATCTAATAGTTTGCAGGCATGAATTTTGTCTTCAATTTGTTTACCATTTGGTCCCATGACTTTATCTTCTCCTTGCCTTTTCTCTGTCTATCAGTTTGCAAATGATCCCATGACAGGGATGCATGCCCTTTCAACTTTGTACAGGCATATTTCACCTTCTTTTCTTCTTCTTTACCTTCAAAGTCAAAGTACTTTTCCATCTCGATGATCCAATCCAACAATTCATCCGAATTCAAGTTACCACTATTCTAGAGGGTTAAAATGGGGTCTAGTATTTATTCTAGTTAGGGCTCAAATGAACCTCTTTTCTACCTGATCAAGCTCAGGTTAGTTTTCTTCTCCTTCAACTTTAACTTGTTCCTCTTTAGCATCACTCACATCCTCGAAATGATGACCTCTTCGTTGTGTAGTTCCAACAACCTCCAATCTGGTTGTAATTCCCCTCAATGTCTCCACCAAGATAGGGTTTGCATCTCTTTGCACCCCTCTTCCTCTGCCACATCCTCTTTGTGTCATTTTACACAAGTCCTTTGTAGTTGCAAGTCTTCTTCCTTTTGCTCACTTACCCACAACAAATTCCCTTCAGGACTGCATAATCTCTTTGACACTTTCCCCAGGAGCAAGCCTTGTTTCGATACCAGTTGACATAGTTGAGATTGGAGAGCCTTATTATGTTGTCAATCACACAACAAAATCACACAACAGTGCAACAAATCTCAATAGAAAACAACCCTCCTTTTATTGCAAACAACAGAGTACAGATTACATTCAAAGTTCAATTACAGAGCATTTTCATAGAGACCGAATTGACTTTTCCATTAATAGTTTTACAATATAGTCCAATCGATCATTCCCCATTGTTAACACTACTTCCCTTGTCATCACATTCCCTTGTTTCTACATTCCCCTGCTACCAAGGAAAGTAGTTGGCTTCAACTTCCACCGTCGAATGGTCTCCCAAAACGGTTAACTGTCGAAGACCAAATGAACCGTTGCACCATAATGTATTCAACTTCATTTCATTAGGCTATCAAGGAGACGACCTAGGAACTCCCTTCGATGAAAGAAAATCTCATCGAAAGTATGTGGCACAACATCCACATCAACATTAATAACTGCCATATCGGCTCATCGAAGAGACCAAACTCCAAGTCTTACCGATTTCCACCCTTCTGCCGATGAGAGTCGAGGCTTTAAATCAGGTTGTCGAAGGGACAACTAAGCGAGTCCTGCTGAAATAAGCAACTCCGCCGATATAGACTTTCCCACCTAAGCACTGCACACATACCTAACATCGGATATTGAGGGGACTAGATTTAAGTCCCTCCGACGTCACATGGTCCCACCAATGATACACATCCTTGCATCAGGATGTCAAGGGAATGCCACCAAGAGTCTCGCTGAACACATAAAATCATACCGATGAAGAGTCCATCAGTATATCGAAGAAAGTGATAACTTCATCCCACCAAAACATGACTATCAAGTCAAGGATGGAAAAACACCAACAAACGGGGATAGGGTTTTCAAAAATGAACTTCAATGCATCTACAGAACACAATAAAATTGATAACAAAATTTTGCCTATGTACATATTGATGTGGATAGCTTGGGAGCCTGAGATGCTCTTGCATCATGTTGTAGAAGAACATATTCCTTTTTGCCTAAGAGGAAATTTTATCAATTTTATGAATTTTTCATACTTATTATTTTACAATAGAGTCATTTGTTGGTTTTACTATCTAAGTCATTCATGAGTTTGACAAGGTGATTTGTTGTTTTGAATGGTAGTTTACCTAGGCTAATTGACTAGTAAAAGGAATGAACACTTGTCTATAGCTTGGACAAATTGAAACAAAGAGAAAATTATTGACTTTCCAAAAAACTTAAGAGAATGAAACTTGATCCGTAGGTTAGGTTAAAATTTTATCTATATCTTGAGGCATGTTTAAAATATAGTTTAGAGTGTAATTTCATTATGTTTTATCTTATTTTATTCATTTATCTTGAATGAACGTAATTGTGTATGCTAGTAAGTTATAGTGAATACTTAATCTTGCTTTTACTTAAGAATTGAGTAAGTTAGAGAATAATAGATGTTGATCTCATTCCTTTATATTTATTCTCATGGAAAATGGGCTAGCATTATTTCTTAATTGATGTCTTTGCTTATCATGCTTGAACTAAATAATTGATAAATGAGTTGCCTTTTTATAGTTGCTTTAGTTTCTTGTTTTGCATGAGGTGGTAGGTGTAAGTACCTATGTATTTGGTGTAGGGTGAGATGTTATCTCCCCTATCTTGTGTCATTGGATTTAGTTGGACTTGCATCACTATTTGTTCATGTATCCTTGTGGTGATTTTTCTCACATAAGTTGAGTCTTTTGCTTGTGTGTGTGTGTGTGTGTGTGTGTGTGTGTGTGTGTGTGTGTGTGTGTGTGAGAGAGAGAGAGAGAGCTATGTACCTTTCATGGATTGAGGCAATGATGTCTCTCTATTAGTGAGTGTCTACTCATATTTTATGTGTGAGGAAAAGTGATCACATGCAGTATTGTAATGAATGATGGGAATACTTGCATGTTAGCATGCATTGCACCATGTTTAATGATGCAATTGATAATGCAATAATTAATGAGATTTGAATAATTTTAAAGAATTTATTTTTTAAAATTTTTTAATTCCAAACTTTTTGTTTTCTTGACAAACTAATTTAAAATGCTAACCATGTGAACACACGCTCACCTAACATGTCGGCACTTTACCTTGACAACATTGACCACAACATGCCATGCTTTAAACTCATAGTGAAAACATAAAAACTAATATTAACAACAAATTATTGGATGAATAATTAAATTTTGTAACTATTAACTTTGTAATTACGCTGAGAGGGTTCCTACATTCATAGCATTGGATGAGAGCTAAAAGATTCTGGAATTTCTATGTAAACTTATAAGATTCCAATCTAGAATCTTTATTAAAAAAACCAAATAGTCATTCCACAAATTAAAAAATAAACTAAACAAAAAAAATAAAATAAAGTGAAAGGAATTAAAAAGAAAATCCATGCTGGATGGAAAGAAAGGTGGATGACAGTTTCAAAAAGCCATCACTATGCACTAAGATGAAAGAAAGAAACGTTACAAAATGACATATGAAAAGACACACATTCAATCTATTTATATTGTCTCCTTCCTTAATTTTTTTCACATGTAGAAGGAACAATCAAATTTGTACCATTTAGGGAGTGCAGTAAATTGATAGAAAATAGGCGCCTGAGAAGGATATCTCTTGGGATACATTAGATATATTTTTTAGATATAAATATACTAGTGATATAAATTCAGAAATTAAGAAATAACTAAATAAAATATAAATTCAGAAATTAAGAAATAACTAAATAAAATATTACACACCATACTCAATCTTCTATGATGCCCACATGTGGATTTTTTGCTTTGATTTTTGATTCCCAAGTTCCCCGCCTTAACTCAAACTCTCTATAAATTCTTGGGCTACCGTCCAATCCCTCAACCATTCGAATCCCTCTGGAACTTTCTTCACTCTCGGACATCTGTATAACGAGAATTCCTCCAGGACGGCCATCGCTCCATTCTACAATCTTTTATCTATTTAAGAGTTGAATCAAATTTCAGAACATAATTTGGCTTATATGCCATTATTATAGGTTTTTTTCAACAAATCAAACAACTTTTTTAATATTTAAAAATAAACTGTTTGAGGAAATGACATAATTTTTATGTAGAATACAAGTTAAGGTGTGGGAATTGAAAGCAGCACTTCGTTTGTTGAAACAGAGGCGTTACAATCAGATTAAAGATGAAAACGAGTGGAGAATATGCAGGATAATTAGATGCTTTATCTGACGTAGCAGTTATAGTCTCTGCATGATTCGTAGTTAATTCTGGCAGAAGTGTCATGTTTTTTTCCCATTTATTTCAAGGGCAGTTAATAGCCGACCCATTACACCATTTTTCTCCAAGCTGATAAAACCATTCTCTGTCATTAAATTGAGTAGATTCGTTACAGAGTTACAGCACAAAGCACACCTCCAACACTACAATAATAGAATCTATACATATTAGATTATAATTTTTTTTGACATTATAGCAAACTATAAAATATTTTCAGGCCTTCTTTCTAGTTTGCAAGGAAGCATTGAGCATATCAGATCACTGCAGGAAGAGATACAGGTATAAGGATGGGCTCCCACTATTACAAATCCCCTTCCTCTTCAGATTGGTTTTTGGCCAATTACTAATCAACTTTTAATAATTTTCTGTAGAAAATCTGTTGGTTCTAGAATTGTATTATTTAGTAAATTAAGCTGCTAACACTTAAAGCTTATCTCATTCTCACATTCTAGAAAATAATTTCTGATTAGAATTTGTTTATGTATACAACCTGTTCTTAAAGATTTTTAGTCTAACTCCTTTTGATTCACTATAAAGGACCTTGGTATACTGGGACTGTCGTTGGGTTTCATACCTTATTGTGTCAGTCTTTACACACAACAACAATTAATTTTCATGGACTCTTTATATATTATCCTTTTATTTTATAGTCTTCATAGTTATTCAGGGTCCTTGGTATATTGGGACTGTCGCCCGGTCTCATCCCTTATGGTGTCAGCCTTTACATATAACAACAATTAATTTCATGGACTCTTTATATATTATCCTTTTATTTTATAGTTCTTGGTTGTTCAGAAAAAGTTTGAAGCTTTGTAAAAGATCACTTGTTGCAGATCCACAACACCACAAAAGCTAGAAGGCTAGAGTGAAGATCCAGTACCCTCTTTCTATAGCAAAGTGTGCAGAGTTTCTACTGAGAGACATAAGAAATGGACAGTAAAGGAATGCATTATGAAGGTAATGTTATAAGTACCTTAGGCACATGATTTGGTTTAGATTTTAAGCATGCAATATATCTAAAATGGATAATCTTCACTACTAACCTTATCCTATGCTATAATTTGCAGTTAGATGGTTAATCAGACTAAAATGATTTGTTTCCCACATATTTTACAACATACTACTTTTGTTGTGCAGAGATTCCTTCTGTAGCAGAACTTTGGGGTGTAGATGAATCATGTTTGGATCCTTTCAAGGAGCCCATTGAAAGCACAGTAGAAGAGCTTGACAAAATTGGTGAGCTATTTGAAAAGAGATGTAAATTAGAAATTCGGGTACCATTAGATGGTGCTTCAAAGTATGAAACTCGGTTGGTAGATTGTGTTGATGTGGATGCTGCACTTCTCAAATTTTATGGTGAAGATTCCCTAATGCAACGTGAGGTTAGCCATAAAAATGAGGTGCCTGCATGGGACATTAGATCTGAAGAGGGTACCCAAAAAAAAAATTAATATTTTGAGAAAGGCGAATTTGGAAAGTACTCTTCAGTAGGACCTTATTTCTAGATATAAATAGAACGAGAAGACTAGGTTCAATACCATGCAAACATAAGATTTGCAGTCATAATATCATTTTGAATATAACTGCAATGGTTTCTCATTTAATTTTGCATTTTTATGGTAGAATTTCTTAATGTAATAAGATATTAATAAGTAGTGGTATTTTTTTTTTAATAAGTGGTGATATATTTTTATGTTAAGTTTGAGTTATGGTCAATCTTTATCTATACCTATTTCATTCTACTTCTACACATTCATCCTTTACCTTTACTCCTCTAAAATTATCATTTATTCCCATGATTCAATTCATATTACTCTAAAAATACACATATTCCTTGGTTCTTAGTCGGATCAGTGGGCAGAGCTTTTCCTTGAGCCCACATGGCTGTGGGCTCAAATCCTCCTATGGGTAGCACTAGCAACTTCTTATCATACTTATCTTCCTGGTCTAGCATGCATGGGATCATTAAAACTATATATATTATAGGGCTGAAATTGATAAACAGTACGGGTGTTTTTCTAACAATAATATAATTGGAATACACACATTATTCACTAGAAATTTATAGGAATGCTATATATTGTAAAGGAAAATAAATTTCGTTTAAATTTAATTTTGGTTTATTTAATTAATTGTATAAAAATAAGTATATGTTAATCTAAATTAAATAAATGAATATGTTTTGAGTATAGATATTTAGATATAATAATATTAAATGTTTAAGTTATAAAAGTAAATGTAAATAGAGGTATTTAGTTTTTTGATTGAAAAATAGATTATCCAAATAAATATTGGAATATGTGATGTTTTGTTATTAGAAATAGGATTTGTTATTTGCCTTGGGATTATATTATTATTATTGTGTTATGGGCCTTGGGATCATAATATTATTTTTGTGCTATGGAGGGTCAAGCTTGCAAATCTAGGTCAAATCTACAACCATTGAAATATTCTAGACTTTTGGATTTGATCTAGTAATATATATAATTTAGTTTCTCTACTTGCCTATTTAACGTTTATTTCTAAACCATTTTTAATAATACCTTTGGAAGATTATTGTTATGTCACAAGGGGACATATTCTCCTAGGTCAACCCTTAGAAAACTTAGTAAATGATTCAAAACAACACCCTTCAATCATGCATATACTATTAGAATGCTTGTGCAAATCTAGATTCCTTTTAATGTTCCAATTGAAATGTGAAATATGAAGGATATATGTGAATATAACTCTCAAATCATGGATATTTCAATGACCTAAAATGAAAGCATTAAATACCTTAAAAACAAGGACATAGCAACACATCACACAAATTTGTGTTCAGTTGGCCATTCACGAAGGATGAGTCCATATTGTGAGGATATCCACATGATCATGAACTTGTCCTAGAACAATGAAATACGTTAAAGTAAAGTGGGTAATGTGTGCATGGAAATATGTGCATGCATAGGTTGTAGTAAATGAGTAGATAGGATGAATTTATGGGGATGTGTAAACATATGGTTGATGGTAATGGTAAGTGTGCAAGAATATGTGCAATGGCTAGGTATGTGGCATATAGCAAGGGACCCAACTTCACACTTTATGTCATCTATCAACAAGTCAATGTATCAAGAGACTCACCTAAAAATAGGCACAAACCTAAATGAGAAATATGGTAAGATAGTGTGATATTAAATTACAAAACTTATGTATTATGTTGGGTCTCCAACTTTCTTGGAATAGGTAACTTGGACATGTTGAATGTCAGGAACACTGAGAGGGGGGGGTGAATCAGTGTTCTATAAATCTTTTCTTGCACTTTTACTTTTAACCATTTCAAAAGAATAATCAAATAGAAGCAAAATAGACAACTGAACAACATCCACAAAAGCATGACACATAACACCAAGATTTTACGTGGAAAACCCAAAAAGGGAAAAACCACGAAGAGGATTAGCTCTCAAATATATATTGCAATCTTTACAAAAATGATGTTCAGGCTTGGTCACTCCATAGGCCTAGAACATGTTGGCTTACTACCATGAAGTACAACTAGATTTAGCAGGTTCACTATCTCAACCCTAAACCTAGCAAGATTACAATAAGGGTTGTTAAACCCTGTTGAAGGCTCACTGCCTTGATGACGAAAGCTTGCTTCCAAACATATTGCACATGAAAACTGAACACTGCTTAAGCATCTATCACTATGCCAGGGTGCAGTCATTTAGCAACTGAATTCTGAATCCCAAGTCTTCATCATTACTGATCTTCTAACTCTGCTCTGCTATTTGCATCCTCGCATCACACACACACTCAACAAAAATTCATCGCTCTTATATATCTACATCATGATTTAATCCATAATCAGGTCGGTATCCAAGAAGTGAAACAGTACATAGAAAGATGTACCTTGTCGCTCAATCCAATGCACTATGTGTTGCGTGGACCCAAATCTTTGCCCAAGTGTATTCATATAGGTCGGCTCTAATCACTCAATTACTTGAATAGATCTTCCACACACTATTCTTTCTCCGCATCCTGATTTATCTCATCAGTCGACCTATTTCTCAAGAGCATGCTTAATAGGTTCATCTGCTGACTTACAACGCCTATTGTGGATCACAAAACACTTCCAAAATTGCATCAAGAAATCTTTACACATTTCCAATCATAGCCTTAGAACCACAGGCATGATATCATCTTGCAGAGAAATGCAGACCATCAGGACTCAGACTCTGTCTCTGTTAAACTTTATCAAACACTATGCTGATACTTAGCTCAGCTTGTAGGTAACCTTCCAGTGGACTTGAGATCTCCTAACTCTGGAATAAGACATTTCATATAAGTGTTTACAACACCTTAAAACCACATAAGAAAATACTTATCTGCGGAGGAATGAGGACCACTGTACAGGACCCTGTTCACTGTTCCTGCTATACCTTTGCTTATCCGAACTTAGACAATTCTTCGAGGTAACTTTCGGAGGAGATCAGGACTTAACCTTCAAAGTATAACACTATCAAACAACTAATAACATCATACCTAAACCACATTAATTGATCATCATCTGCAGAGACATACTATCTGACTTACTGTCCTCTACTCAGAGTATTTTTCATACTTAGCCATTTTCTGTCAACCGGACCTGGGATCCAACATGTTCTTCCGAAGATATCTCTTCCTATCATGGTGATAAGATCTATGAGCCTTGTTTCCATCAATGACAACATAAAGGTCCATACCGAAGTAGTGTCTCTTGCCAACAATCTCCCCCTTTGGCATTGATGGCAACACTTAGTGAAAAATGCCTGACTGCTCCCCCTTACTCTATACACTTCATTCTCCTACTCTCCCTGAGATGTTTATCCATTTTTCACTGATCTTCTTCTCCCCCTTTGACATCAATGGCAAAGGATGTGATCCGGAACCAAAAAATTGTCAAAATTTCAAAATTTTATGTACTCTGCCACATATTTACAAGCACAATCTTCATCTTAATATTACATGTGCTTGAGAACATCATTGAATATGTTTTTAATCAGTGTCCACTCTGCATCCCAACTTTTCTTTGCATTTTCTAGAATCTGAATTTGTCTGCTGAGAAGAAAAACTAAGGCTTCTACCTTTTTGGATCTGAAGTTGTGTCTGCTTGGACGGCTAACTTGGCCTTTGCAATAAGATTTGTCATTAAGTCTAACTTTGGACAAACTAGTCTTCTGAGTTGTCTCATCTTGCTTTTTATTTGATATTTCTGATTTATTAGGTCAGTCAAGTCATTGTGAATATTGATGACCTCTATTTCTTTCTTTATGACTGACTCTACTTCTGGATCAAATTTTTTAGAGATATCGAGCAATTTTTGTTCCAAATATTTGATCTTTTCTTCAATCTTTTGAGCAGTTTTGGGCCAGGATAAGCAAAACTTGTACAAATCTTCAGCATCTTTCACAGCTTTTTGAATGTTGGCTATTGTATTATTTAATGAAGTTTTGTCATTTAGTATCATTATTTTTAATTCTTCCAATCATTTCTCATCAAACTCTTATCTCACCTTTGTTTCTGCAGATTTATCAAAGGATTCAAACTATTTACTTACATAACTTATTAACCCTCTCAGATGACTTGCTAGGGTCATGGATGAATCCCTTTTGTAGGTAGGCAGCAGCTTCTCCAAAATCTCATATGCTTCATCAATCAGTTCACTATCCTCAATGTGTGATTTTAATATCTCCTCTTGAGCCTTTGCCTAAACAATTGTAACCAACTTAAACTTTTGTTCTAGTGAAATTATGTCCAAGTCTATTGGACCATTTAGAAATTTGGGCTCATCCAAAACTTGTTTTCTTTTCTCCAACAATTCTTTTGCAAGCTCCGCAATGTCTCTTGCTATGACAGAGACTTCTTCTTTCTGGATTTGCTTCAGATAATCTAATTCCATATCCTTATTGGTGTCCTCTTCTTGTTTAGGTGGAGGATTTTCCACTACCAACTCTTCCTCAGTCCTTTCTTTGCCAGTAACATTCTCAAACTGTTGTGTAGGTGAGGGTTTAACTTGAGAATCACTAGTAGGTGCCTCTTTCTCCTCATACATTCTTCCATCTGTATCTGGTTCTTGACCCAAATTTATTTTTGGAGAAGATGAATTGACGGGAATATCAATTTCTTTATTGACACTTGCAATGGTAAGATTGTGTTCTTTCAAAGCTTTCATGATAATTTCTTCTAATTCTTTTACCACTTTATCAATATTACCCAGCGTTAACAAATTCATTCTTGTCTTAGTTCTAAACTGATCCTTGGTCTCCTTTCAGATCAGATTTTCTTCCTCTACAGTGATTTCCGAACAAAGTCTAGTCAACACATGCTTTCTCAACTCAATATCTTTAGCTCTGGCATTCTCTTTTCTGATGCTCAAGATATTAGCTAGACTTTCTGGGAGATCAGAGATGGTGTCAATGAGGGCTTTGTTGAAAGTGTTGAGATAGTTTACAGTGGCTTCCTCCAGACTCCTTTTGTCATTGTCACTAAATTCATCATAATGCTTAATCATAGGTTTTAGATTTCCATCTATAGTGACATGCTTTACTATATCTACAATTGTCGGAGGCATTTTCTGCCTTTTATTGGACTTATCTTTTTCGAAGGATTTTTCTTTAGTGCTTCCGGAGGCTTTGTCAGTCTAAATTTTCATCTTTTTGATCTCTTCATCTATCTCTGTCTCCTCTTCATCCTTTTCACTTATACTAACATATAATCTTTTTCCTTTCATCTTCTTTCTCTTCATGTATTTGGTTGAGGATTCTTTTGATGTTTTCTCCAGGTTCATTGAGACTATGGCACCAGAGGAGGTGGTAGAGCTTCTGGTATTCCTCTGAGCTTTCTCAAACTTATCCTATTTTATCTGTGGTTTTCTAGAATCTGCATCGGTTCATTCTTTTGCTTTTCTTCTACTGCTTTCTCTACTTTTTCCCTTACTTCTTTGAGTTGTTCTTTGGTGATGCCATACCTTGCAACAACTTCTTCCACCTCTTTTCTGACTTTTCTAGCTGATTCATGTTTTCTAAATTCAACATGAAGTTTTATGGATATCTCTTCATAAGTTCCAAACTTTTCTTCCCTCTTGTCCTTGGGTTTGCTCAACATGTATTGAGCATACCTCTCTAATATTTGCCCATCTACTTCATACCCCATTCGAATTACCCAAACAGTCCTAGGCTCAACATCTTCCATTAGGCATTGGTCTTTTGTAACCATGAAACATATAGTATCCTTATATTTGTCAACAATTTTCCTAGGAATTCTTTCTCTATCCTGCATTATGCCTTGAACTTTTTTGAAGTATCCCCATATAAGGCTGTGTTTTTCTCATTAACACTTTCAATGCTATTTAGATGGTTTCTGATTTGGACAGCTACTGGTTTACTGCTTAACCAAATCAAATTCTTCAAGTTTAGTAGTTCATTCATAAAATAAAAGAATAAGTAGATGACCAACGTACCATATTTGAAGGGGTAGTTCTTGCTTTCCTTTAGCTTCTTCAGGTTCTCCAGTAGTTGGGTTAGTAGCAGTTCACACAAATCATAATCTGCATTCTCTTTGACCATTTGATATGCAGTATAGGTTGTTGTTCCTGAGACAGAATTCTCCCAATTGGAGAAATAGATCTTGTAGCCCAAAACCATTGAGGCGAATCTTACATCATGATCTGTGATATCATTGATAGTTAGTGTCCTCTTGTCAAACCTTGCTCCAGTGGCCTCTATAACAGTCTGATTCTTCACAGCCTTCAACAAGGGCACACCTCCAGTAGAACTTAATCATGTCACTATCCTAATTGCATCCTTGGTGATTTTGAAGGGCTGCCCTAACCACATGAATTCATCGTGAATTCGGCTCAAAACGTACCTTACCCATTCATCCTCTGCAAACATAGGAAAATCCACATACTGAATAAACTTCTTTTCCTTTAGGGTTTTGTATTCCTTTTTGAGGTCAAACTGGGCATCAGTTAGATGCTTGAGATATAAATCTGTTAGACAAATGCTGTTGTGTTCATCTAGGGCAATGAATATATGGCCAAACATCCTCAACATACAGGACTCTGTAAGGTATACTAAAAAATGCTCTCTTCACTCAGTTCCCTAGACCTTTCCAAATCTTTGATCAATTCTTTTAAAACATTACTTCGATGAATCAATGACTCTTTGGTTTCTACATAAGATTCACAATTTGAAATAACGCCAATTGATATCAAAGTTTTCACCTTCATCTTTTTCGTATCAATCCATTTATCAAGGATAATATTCAAGTACTCAATGTCTTGAGATATTACATCAACCAAATCATCCAACTTTGATCTTATCTTTTCCATTTTACTTTTCTTCTCAGTTGCACATGTCAGAAGAGACACTCCTTATGTATGCATTTTTTCAATATATTCTTCAACCGCTCTTCCCTTGACATGAGTCTTTTTAGCTTCTGGATAATAGGATCTTCTATAGTGATAGCTCAGGTGCTACTAATTTAGATGACAAGGTGATTTTCCTTATTACCGCAACTAGCTTCTTTGCTCTTGCTTTGTATTGCTCTTTCATTTCCCTCTCATGATCAAATTTCAAAATCAAGGAATTGAGAGTTGACTGAACATAGGCCTTGGCACTCACAT
Source organism: Cunninghamia lanceolata (assembly GCA_027924645.1). Taxonomy (NCBI): domain Eukaryota; kingdom Viridiplantae; phylum Streptophyta; class Pinopsida; order Cupressales; family Cupressaceae; genus Cunninghamia; species Cunninghamia lanceolata. The sequence goes on from BSBN01000484.1 coordinate 2,991,461, forward strand.
GTGTGATTTTCCCTAGTTCAATCCTAGAGATAGAATAATCACTCATGTTGAAATTCTCAACAATAGCATCTGGTGGTGGTTAAGCAATCTCCACATACATGTGACCTTTGTCTTCCAACAGTTGAGAAAGGGTCTTGGGCTTCTTCCGAGTCTTTTCCTTCACTGGCACCAACTTTCCAAAATTGAATTCATCTGGGGAGATGGCTTGCTTTTCCCTCTTTGGAGTGTAGGCTGAGAGCCATGGAGGAAGCACTGATGAACTAGAATCTAGATTCAAACTCATTGCTTGCCCAGGAGGAGTTATACCCACACTAGTTGTAGTGATGATAGGAGAAGTGTTTGTAAAAACTGCACCTGACACGTTAACATTAGTGGCATGCTCAGTACTAGAAACAAGTTGGTCTAAAATTGCTTGATCTCCAATGTCATATGAAGGAGGAGACAAACTTGGAAGAGATCTTGAAGAACCAAAAAAAAACATCAAAAGCAGCTCTAGGACTATCAAAAAGTGTTCTAGAGGAAGATGGTGTAGTAGAGCTAGAAGATGGTATAACAATAGGAGTAATAGGAGTACTAGAAACAGCGGGTATAGAATCAGAAACAAGTTTAGTAGGAGAGGAAGAAGAAACTGGAGGTTCTGATATAATATTTTCTCTAGGAGACATGGAAGGTCCCTCTAGTTGTTCCTACTCAGCTTCCTTCTCTGATTCTAGTTCATCCTCTTTCTCCCATGAAGGTCTTTCTTTAGTGTCCATGTCTTCAGCAATAAGCTCTTTAGGTGCTTGTTCATCTGTTTCCATCTCCTCTACACTTGGCTCTTCTTTTGTAACTTTGTCCTTGCCACCTTTTGATACAAATTTTATCTTAGGCTTAGGAGCCTTAGATGAGCTCGGTGTATCACTTTTATTCTTGGTTCTTATTTCATCTTTCTTGCCTGTTTGCTCCAAGATTTCCTCTTCTGAACCAATGACAAAATCCTTCAATTGAATTCCCTTACTTTACAGCCACACATTAGTATTTGCCAAAATGAGTTCAAACCTTTTCCTTATAGAAGTCAATTCTTTCTTCGACCATAAGACTATAGGTAAAGGAGATCCAACAACATTTTCACTCACATACCTTGGACTTACAATATCCTCATCATCTGTCATGCCTTCAAGAATATCTGCTAGTTTCAAGTCCTCAATTTGACTAAGAGTCAACCTGCAATAATCCAATTTTCTAATCTCTTCCTCAGTCCTCAGATCAGCCCATACATCTTTTACCATCGAGAGATGTGATGGGGTTTTCCTCTTGATCTTTTCCTTCATCCCCCTAAAGTCAAAATGAGTTCTTCTTTTGAAATGCTTCATGGTCACCAATTGCATTTCAGTTTCCAAAGCCTTGTCTTTTGCAGCAGTCGCAATAGAGTATCTGTCAATCTCCACAAGAAACTTGAAACCAGGTTTCTTTAGTTCCATTTTTTTATTATGCATGAAAATAATTTGTTGACATAGCTCCATCAAAATAATTTTGTCAGTAGGGAGCTTGGGTAGCATGTATGGATACCCCTGAAAGTAACCAACCCTTAGATAGGTGAAAGTAGGGAATTGTAAATACATACATCCAAACCTATTTACCACTTCCCAGGCTTCATCTGATACTCTCTTCTGAACCAATTGTGGATCAAAAAGACACAAGAACACTGCAAAGAAAGCAGCATTCACCCTCCGGAAATGATGTATAGATCCCTTCAAAGTCAACTAAGGGTAATACTGATATACAGGAATGACTCTTTGATCTCCCTCAAAGGTTAACCCTAGAAATCTTCTCATGGACGCAGCTACATATACCAAGTAAGATGTCATATAGAATTTGGATTTGGTTGCCACCTTGATTAATTGCTCATGAAGAGCATTACTAATCTATTTTCCTCAGAAAATATTCTGTCTACCTTGAAGTATGATCTTGATCTAAGGATACATCCACTCATGGAAAGTGGAAGAAGAAGGTAGCCCTTGAACTCTACTGAGAAGAGTTATCAAGTCACTAACCTCTTCTACAAAGTCACTTCTGGGAAAACTCTTAGGCCATTTGGATAGATTAGACCTAGTATTTTTCAACCATTTAGTGTTGATGAACCTCTTGGCCTTCTCAGTCTCCTTGTCATAGTCCCTTTGAGCAATATTTAAATCTAGCTCTGCACTTTCCTCTACACCAGGACACATGAAAACCTTATCTATGAACTCTGCATCCAACCTCATTATTACATTACCATGTGTATCCACCACTGTTCTATTTTCTCTGTTATAGAAGTGAGCTACTTGGAGGACAAAATTAATGTTATGAGCTACTACAGGAAAGGATGCAACCAAATGAAAATTGTTGTCTATAATCCTTTTCATGTAGTGACTTGGATTATCCTGCCCTGTCCCTTCTACAAATTCGGCCATATAAACATGGCCAATCTTCGTATCATATATCTCATCCACATTTGATGTGACTGAAGTGATGAGGAACACAGCCTCGCACTTGTACTTCATAGCTTTGGTTTTCTTTGGAGAGGGATCAGTCATTTGAAAGATGAACTCCTTCGGTTGAGAACAAGAACTTGATAATTTTGTAGAAGCAACTGTAACAAGAGAAGGCATGATTTTTGCAATGTTAGGGAAAAATTGGCATTTGGGAAACTGCATATTGAAAATAATGATCAAAAGCACAAGCTTGAAGGGGCTAGAGAGCAATCGAAGCAAAGAACTGAATGAAAACGGGCTAGGATAATAATATGAAAAATTCTCCAATGTTAGAAAATTTTTAGGAAGTAAGTGCACGGGTGGCAAAAATCGCCGCCCTTGCATGTGAGAGGAATCTTTTCGTGCATGACCGACAAAAATGCCCACTTGTGCATATGGGACTAGTAAAACTTTATATTACAATTTATGTGTATAGGTAGGTATTTCTACCGCTCATGCACTTAGAGTGGAAACACATTCATGTATGAGCGGTAATTTTTACCGCTCCTACATATTGGAGTAAAAACATGAATAAGAACATGGGTGGTGATGTTCACCACCCATGCATGTGGGACAAGCCACGATACTTGTGTATGGGCAGAAAAATTTGCCGCCCTTACACTTAGGATAACAAACATTTCTATCTCGGTGATAACTTTTACCACTCGAACAAGTGGGTAAAACTCAGTAATATCTGTGTATGGGCGGCATAATTCACCGCCATTACACCTCAAGGAAAGACTAAAATGATTGACATGGGCGCTGAAATTCACCGCCCTTACATCGCTTTCAAGGGAAGACAAAAACCTTGGTAAAAAATGCCGATGCACAAGCACTAGCGGCAAAATTACATGACTCGAACCAGCAAAGTAAAACTCATGATTTCAAAAGAAAAAGTGACAAAAACCTAACTGTGTCTAGTTTAATGCAACAATGACAAAGAAGTAAAAGAGAACGTCGATTGAAGAAAAACAAGAAAGGGAAATAAAACGACATGCTTTTTAACAGAAATAAAAAATAAGAACTAGGGTTTAAATAATTTATACAAAAGAGAATGAAAATAAAAACCATTTAGATTCAAAGAAACACCTTACCCAAAAAAACTACAAATAATAAACGAAAACCCTAGTTTGATCGCTACTCAAATCCGCCCGCGCGCGTCCAAGATCTTCAAGGAAACAAATAGGGGTTCGCAAATGCTTAGAGGAGTCTCAAAAATGAAAAGACAAGAATAAAATGAAAACTAAAAGTGATTAAAAGATATAAATACCTCATTAAACATTCACACAAAGTGCATTAAATGAACTAAGTGTGAACTACGAGATGCACGAGCGTCACTTTTTGTCGCCCCTACACTTAAGGAGCATCAACACCAAACATGCAACAATGGTGATTTTCACCACCCTCACATGAGAATTTATAACACCAATATGCAATAGCAGTGATTTTCACCGCCTTTGAATATAAAACAAATTTTTTTCTAACTCCTTAGAACTACCAAACCCTCAAGTTTAGTAAATTTGCTACTTGATCTATTTGCACAAACTTCAAGAAACCAAGATGAGAAGATACTCAAATGAATTCTCATGAGCTAGAGGACCATGCACGAGGGAAAGTAGATTTGCCTCGATTTACGTGCTTAGAGTTGTAGGCTATGAAACAGAGAAGTTTCGTAGGGGTCATCCTACAAAATGAGCACAACTAATTTTGAGGATAACAGCTGGCTCTAACTGGGGAGCTTCCTTCGATCATTCTTTGAAATGATCAAAGGGAAAAGACTCTAGTCTCTAAGTGCCTTCATCCATTCCATTGGGCTATAGAGTCAAGCGACATAAAAGACACAAAAAGACTAAAACGAAAAAGACACAAAAACTGTACAAAAATACACGAACTTATCTGTCGCTTTATTGAGTGAAAAGCTTTAGATGTTGCCCGCTATGTGGCACCAAGAAAGGTGTCCCATCTTAGTACTCCAGAATTAAACTATTTTCACTATAACATTGATGAATGACAAAAGGGCCTCTCCATAGGGAATCAAACTTCCCATGCATTCCTTTTGGCTCTCTCCTCTTGTCCCATAACAAGACTTGATCCCTAACTTGAAAGTCTCTAAATTTGGCCTTCTTGGTGAATAGCTTCTTCACTTGACTTTGGTGTTCCGTAATGTGATCCACCACTTTGACATGTTGTTCCTCAAGCTCCAAGAGGAACATAATGTGCTTGTCAATATAACTCTCAAAAGTTCCATCTTCAACTGCCTTTTCCAACTTCAAAGCTGGCATCTCTAAAGTAATTGGTATTCCAGCATTCAATGCATAAAATAACTGAAAAGGAGACATGCCAATTGCTCTATTTGGGGTAATACGATCTTCCCACAAAGCATCAAACAACGCCTTGTGCCACATTCTCTGATTTTAATCTACTAGCTTTCTGATGATAATGACCAGATTCTTGTTACTAGATTCAGCATGACCATTCCCTTGGGGTTAATAGTCAAATGAATGAGAAAGAATAATGCCATATTCAAAACAAAAACTAGTAATTTCATGAGAAGAAAAACATGTAGCATTATCTGCTACAATCTTGTATGGAACCTCAAACTAGATATGATGTTTTCTTTGAGAAACCTAGAAACTACCTCAGAAGTAGCTTGCTTCGTAGGAATAGCCTCCACCCACTTTGTGAAGTAGTCGATTGTTGTAAGAACATAACTATGGCCTGCACTTGATGGTGGATTCACTGCACCAACAAAGTCAATACCCCATTGTTGAAATGGTTCCTTAATAATGACTGGTTTGAGTGGAAAGGCAACCAACTTGGGTTTCCCCACAAATTGTTGACAAAGCTCACACTTACGCACCCAATCATATGCATCTTGAAATAGTGTAGGCCAATAGTATCTATCTCTCAAAATCTTGTGAGTTGTTGTTACAGGTGCTGAAAAATGTCTGCCACATGCCAAACTATGAAAAGATTCCAATAGTTTGCTTTGTTGTGCCTTATCAACACAACGGAGGAAGATTCCATCAATGCTTCTCTTATACAAACCATTGTCCCATAGAACAAAGTTTGCATCTTTAAGCTTGATGGTCCTTTTCTCTTTATAAGACAAATGTTCAGGACATTCACCATAAGTGAGAAAGTAAGCTATATTTGAATACCATTCATCTATTGTGCTAACAAAAAGAACGGTGGGAACATCTTCAACCTCTACTTCTTCATCACCAATTTCCTTGGGTACATTATCAGCAATAAGCTAACATAATCCTTTCCCACACACAATCTTCTTGGGTTTAATATCAAGATCATACTCCTGGATCTTTGTAATCCAGTTGCCTCTCTTGCTTCCAAACTCTTGTTGAGTTAGGATAGATTTGACTATTGAATCTAGAACCAATGCAATAGTATGAGAATTCAAAATGTAGAACCTGAAATGCTTGACAACATTTACCACAACATATGCATGCTTCTCCATAGAGGAATATTTGAGTTCATGAGATTTCAAAGGACAACTCATGAATGCAATAGGAGATTCAATACCCTCCTTATTTTGTTGAACCAGGATAGCTGACAGTGTATGCTCTGAAGCATAACTATACATAATGAAGTCTTTGGTGTAATCAGGACAAACCAAAACTAGAGCATGGGAAATGGTTCTTTTGATGTCCTCAAATGCTTCCTTACCTTCCACACTCCAACAAAAAGTGGACTTGCCTTTCATCATATTTACAATATGATGAGTTTTCTCTACAAATTCAGGAATGAACCTTCGCAGGAAATTCACCTTTCCAAAGAAAGAGTGAACAGCTGTCTTACTTGAAGGAAAAGTAAGAGATTGAATTGATTTGACCCTTTCTGAGTCAATTTTGGTACCTTGCTTAGACACTATATGCCCAAGAAGTTTGCGTTATGTTACCCCAAAAATGGACTTTTTAGGATTGGGGGAAATTCCATGTTGACAACACCTTTCTAGGACTTCCCGCAAGTGATATGCATGATCTTGACACTTTTTAGAAAAGACAGTTAAGTCATCAAGATAGACAACAATAAACTTACCCATTTCATCTCTAAAGGTCAAGTCCATTGCTCTCTAGAAAGTTGCTCTAGCATTGATCAACCCAAACGGCATTCTACGGTAAGCAAAAGTGCCCCAAGGAGTTGTGAATGCAGTTTTATGCTGATCCATTTTGCTGACCTCAACTTGGTTGTAACCTAAAAATCCATCCAACATAGATAGCATTTCTGAACCAGTCACCATTTGAAGCACTTGATCCATTACTAGAAGTGGGTAATTATCCTTTAGGGAGGACTGATTCAAATTCGAGAAATCCACACAGATGCGAATTTCACCATTCTTTTTCCTTACCAGAACTATGTTTCCAATCCATGTAGAATGATAAATTGGGAAAATTATTCTTGCATTCAACATCTTCTGAATTTTAGCTTCAATAGTACCTGAAATCTTTGGGTTGTACTGCCTCTGTTTTTTCTTATGAGGCGAGTATTCCATCTTAAGTGGAATCTCGTGTTGAACTTCCTTTGCTCAGAATGACTTCAAGTCATCATAGGAATATGTCAACAAATCAATATAATGATGTAAAATCATCACAAACTTGAACCTTTCATCAGATTTACAACATATCTCAATGTTGACCATTTTGGGATCAGCGTATGTACCTAGATTCACCAGTTCAACTTCTATAGATGAACCTATTCCAATCTGCTATTGCTTGATGTACCGATCATGCTTGTTAAATAGTTTCTTGAGATAAACCAAGCCTTTGGGAATTTTGTTCCCTTTCAACTGCAGAAATTCTTCACCTGTCTCATAATCAACTTTAAAAATAGACTCTCTAGGAGGAGAATCACTTCCCTCAAAGTAGAGTTCATTGAAGCTATCTGCTTTCTCCAAGAATGCGATAATTTGATCATTGCCATTGAAAACTTGCCAATGATCGGAATTATCTGGGACTCTTGGTCGGAAGACCAACTCAATAGCATATTTTTTACCCTTGAAATCCTTATGAGGAATCATAAGGTTAGCTGATATGGCCAACTAATCTTCTCAATCATTGAACTCTCTTGGTACTGCTGAAATATTGAAGGCATCAAAGTCCTCAATGCAATCTCATACACGATTGCAGTAGTGCCTCAACCTTTCATTTTTGGTTTGGTATAAATTCCTCACCTGGAAGACTACAAGTTCTGCATCTCCTTGTGCATGGAGATTCTTAACACCTTTGGTGCAAGCAACTTCCATACCCAACAACAAAGATTCATATTCAGTAGTATTATTTGTATTATCAAATTGTAGCTTATAAGAAAAAGGAAAAATATCTACCTGAGGAGATATGAGGACTATTCCAGCCCTGAATCTTGTTGAAGCATAGCTACCATCAGACTCCAACATCCAAACATCATTTGAACTCTCTAATTTGACATTCACATGATTACGAGACTCTTCTCTTGGAGAAGAATAATCTCCCACTATCATGTCTTCATTAGAACTATCATCCGATGCATCAGAAACATCTTCAGTAGTTAGAAAGTAATTTCCCATATCTGAAGATTCAAAAGGAATTTGTGCCTTTGGATCATTAGACGTGGTTACAGTGTATTTTCCCTCCCTTTTAGGAAGTAACTTTTGCATGACACCCTTAACAGGTATCCTTGCTTCAGATAAGTCCATGTTGATTTCTCCACCAACATCTTTACAAAAATTTTGCCCCAATAAAATTCCATATGAGGCAGGAACATCGGCCATTAAGACAATCATTTTAATCCTTTTCTCTGGAAATTCAGTGAATGCAAACTGTACATCCTTGATTTGCCCTATTAGAGGCACTTGTTTGGTTTCCATTGAAAAGCATCTACCAAAGGTTTTTGTCAAAGTTAATCCCAGGGCATCTGCCACCTTGGCAGGCATAACATTGTCAGAGGCACCTGAGTCTATGACACAATTACTAAGTTTATGACCATTTATCAACAAAGAAACATAAAATGGTTCAATTTTCCCAGTGGAAGGGGTAGTAACTAGATTGTTCTGAG